>CAWUFW010013335.1:0-482270 GCA_963921515.1 Calotriton arnoldi
CAAACGCTCCGTCCATCATCCCCTTTGTATCGCTTTGTTCGCCCTAAGTTGGCGGGGGTATGCCCAGACGTGGGTCCCTTGCTCACTTTGCCACTGGATTCAAGCAAGCCTGGCTGATGACGGCTGGAATGCCAGAAACCGGTCCTAGGATGCTTGTTTCCGGTCCAGGGAAGACATGGCTTGGCAGTTCGGGCTGGACTGTTCCCATGAGGCACAGGGTCAGACTGATTTGCATATGGCCATGTCTGAACTGGGGTGGTGGAGTGAGCTAAAGAATGATGATGGATTAAACCCAGATCAGTTGACTGGGGGTGAGTGTTTGATTGGCTCAAACGCTCCGTCCATCATCCCCTTTTGTATCGCTTGTTCGCCCTAAGTTGGCGGGGGTATGCCCAGACGTGGGTCCCTTGCTCACTTTGCCACTGGATTCAAGCAAGCCTGGCTGATGACGGCTGGAATGCCAGAAACCGGTCCTAGGATGCTTGTTTCCGGTCCAGGGAAGACATGGCTTGGCAGTTCGGGCTGGACTGTTCCCATGAGGCACAGGGTCAGACTGATTTGCATATGGCCATGTCTGAACTGGGGTGGTGGAGTGAGCTAAAGAATGATGATGGATTAAACCCAGATCAGTTGACTGGGGGTGAGTGTTTGATTGGCTCAAACGCTCCGTCCATCATCCCCTTTTGTATCGCTTTGTTCGCCCTAAGTTGGCGGGGGTATGCCCAGACGTGGGTCCCTTGCTCACTTTGCCACTGGATTCAAGCAAGCCTGGCTGATGACGGCTGGAATGCCAGAAACCGGTCCTAGGATGCTTGTTTCCGGTCCAGGGAAGACATGGCTTGGCAGTTCGGGCTGGACTGTTCCCATGAGGCACAGGGTCAGACTGATTTGCATATGGCCATGTCTGAACTGGGGTGGTGGAGTGAGCTAAAGAATGATGATGGATTAAACCCAGATCAGTTGACTGGGGGTGAGTGTTTGATTGGCTCAAACGCTCCGTCCATCATCCCCTTTTGTATCGCTTTGTTCGCCCTAAGTTGGCGGGGGTATGCCCAGACGTGGGTCCCTTGCTCACTTTGCCACTGGATTCAAGCAAGCCTGGCTGATGACGGCTGGAATGCCAGAAACCGGTCCTAGGATGCTTGTTTCCGGTCCAGGGAAGACATGGCTTGGCAGTTCGGGCTGGACTGTTCCCATGAGGCACAGGGTCAGACTGATTTGCATATGGCCATGTCTGAACTGGGGTGGTGGAGTGAGCTAAAGAATGATGATGGATTAAACCCAGATCAGTTGACTGGGGGTGAGTGTTTGATTGGCTCAAACGCTCCGTCCATCATCCCCTTTTGTATCGCTTTGTTCGCCCTAAGTTGGCGGGGGTATGCCCAGACGTGGGTCCCTTGCTCACTTTGCCACTGGATTCAAGCAAGCCTGGCTGATGACGGCTGGAATGCCAGAAACCGGTCCTAGGATGCTTGTTTCCGGTCCAGGGAAGACATGGCTTGGCAGTTCGGGCTGGACTGTTCCCATGAGGCACAGGGTCAGACTGATTTGCATATGGCCATGTCTGAACTGGGGTGGTGGAGTGAGCTAAAGAATGATGATGGATTAAACCCAGATCAGTTGACTGGGGGTGAGTGTTTGATTGGCTCAAACGCTCCGTCCATCATCCCCTTTTGTATCGCTTTGTTCGCCCTAAGTTGGCGGGGGTATGCCCAGACGTGGGTCCCTTGCTCACTTTGCCACTGGATTCAAGCAAGCCTGGCTGATGACGGCTGGAATGCCAGAAACCGGTCCTAGGATGCTTGTTTCCGGTCCAGGGAAGACATGGCTTGGCAGTTCGGGCTGGACTGTTCCCATGAGGCACAGGGTCAGACTGATTTGCATATGGCCATGTCTGAACTGGGGTGGTGGAGTGAGCTAAAGAATGATGATGGATTAAACCCAGATCAGTTGACTGGGGGTGAGTGTTTGATTGGCTCAAACGTTCCGTCCATCATCCCCTTTTGTATCGCTTTGTTCGCCCTAAGTTGGCGGGGGTATGCCCAGACGTGGGTCCCTTGCTCACTTTGCCACTGGATTCAAGCAAGCCTGGCTGATGACGGCTGGAATGCCAGAAACCGGTCCTAGGATGCTTGTTTCCGGTCCAGGGAAGACATGGCTTGGCAGTTCGGGCTGGACTGTTCCCATGAGGCACAGGGTCAGACTGATTTGCATATGGCCATGTCTGAACTGGGGTGGTGGAGTGAGCTAAAGAATGATGATGGATTAAACCCAGATCAGTTGACTGGGGGTGAGTGTTTGATTGGCTCAAACGTTCCGTCCATCATCCCCTTTTGTATCGCTTTGTTCGCCCTAAGTTGGCGGGGGTATGCCCAGACGTGGGTCCCTTGCTCACTTTGCCACTGGATTCAAGCAAGCCTGGCTGATGACGGCTGGAATGCCAGAAACCGGTCCTAGGATGCTTGTTTCCGGTCCAGGGAAGACATGGCTTGGCAGTTCGGGCTGGACTGTTCCCATGAGGCACAGGGTCAGACTGATTTGCATATGGCCATGTCTGAACTGGGGTGGTGGAGTGAGCTAAAGAATGATGATGGATTAAACCCAGATCAGTTGACTGGGGGTGAGTGTTTGATTGGCTCAAACGCTCCGTCCATCATCCCCTTTTGTATCGCTTTGTTCGCCCCTAAGTTGGCGGGGGTATGCCCAGACGTGGGTCCCTTGCTCACTTTGCCACTGGATTCAAGCAAGCCTGGCTGATGACGGCTGGAATGCCAGAAACCGGTCCTAGGATGCTTGTTTCCGGTCCAGGGAAGACATGGCTTGGCAGTTCGGGCTGGACTGTTCCCATGAGGCACAGGGTCAGACTGATTTGCATATGGCCATGTCTGAACTGGGGTGGTGGAGTGAGCTAAAGAATGATGATGGATTAAACCCAGATCAGTTGACTGGGGGTGAGTGTTTGATTGGCTCAAACGTTCCGTCCATCATCCCCTTTTGTATCGCTTTGTTCGCCCTAAGTTGGCGGGGGTATGCCCAGACGTGGGTCCCTTGCTCACTTTGCCACTGGATTCAAGCAAGCCTGGCTGATGACGGCTGGAATGCCAGAAACCGGTCCTAGGATGCTTGTTTCCGGTCCAGGGAAGACATGGCTTGGCAGTTCGGGCTGGACTGTTCCCATGAGGCACAGGGTCAGACTGATTTGCATATGGCCATGTCTGAACTGGGGTGGTGGAGTGAGCTAAAGAATGATGATGGATTAAACCCAGATCAGTTGACTGGGGGTGAGTGTTTGATTGGCTCAAACGCTCCGTCCATCATCCCCTTTTGTATCGCTTTGTTCGCCCTAAGTTGGCGGGGGTATGCCCAGACGTGGGTCCCTTGCTCACTTTGCCACTGGATTCAAGCAAGCCTGGCTGATGACGGCTGGAATGCCAGAAACCGGTCCTAGGATGCTTGTTTCCGGTCCAGGGAAGACATGGCTTGGCAGTTCGGGCTGGACTGTTCCCATGAGGCACAGGGTCAGACTGATTTGCATATGGCCATGTCTGAACTGGGGTGGTGGAGTGAGCTAAAGAATGATGATGGATTAAACCCAGATCAGTTGACTGGGGGTGAGTGTTTGATTGGCTCAAACGCTCCGTCCATCATCCCCTTTGTATCGCTTTGTTCGCCCTAAGTTGGCGGGGGTATGCCCAGACGTGGGTCCCTTGCTCACTTTGCCACTGGATTCAAGCAAGCCTGGCTGATGACGGCTGGAATGCCAGAAACCGGTCCTAGGATGCTTGTTTCCGGTCCAGGGAAGACATGGCTTGGCAGTTCGGGCTGGACTGTTCCCATGAGGCACAGGGTCAGACTGATTTGCATATGGCCATGTCTGAACTGGGGTGGTGGAGTGAGCTAAAGAATGATGATGGATTAAACCCAGATCAGTTGACTGGGGGTGAGTGTTTGATTGGCTCAAACGCTCCGTCCATCATCCCCTTTGTATCGCTTTGTTCGCCCTAAGTTGGCGGGGGTATGCCCAGACGTGGGTCCCTTGCTCACTTTGCCACTGGATTCAAGCAAGCCTGGCTGATGACGGCTGGAATGCCAGAAACCGGTCCTAGGATGCTTGTTTCCGGTCCAGGGAAGACATGGCTTGGCAGTTCGTGCTGGACTGTTCCCATGAGGCACAGGGTCAGACTGATTTGCATATGGCCATGTCTGAACTGGGGTGGTGGAGTGAGCTAAAGAATGATGATGGATTAAACCCAGATCAGTTGACTGGGGTGAGTGTTTGATTGGCTCAAACGTTCCGTCCATCATCCCCTTTGTATCGCTTTGTTCGCCCTAAGTTGGCGGGGGTATGCCCAGACGTGGGTCCCTTGCTCACTTTGCCACTGGATTCAAGCAAGCCTGGCTGATGACGGCTGGAATGCCAGAAACCGGTCCTAGGATGCTTGTTTCCGGTCCAGGGAAGACATGGCTTGGCAGTTCGGGCTGGACTGTTCCCATGAGGCACAGGGTCAGACTGATTTGCATATGGCCATGTCTGAACTGGGGTGGTGGAGTGAGCTAAAGAATGATGGACGGAACGCTTGAGCCAATCAGACACTCACCCCAGTCAACTGATCTGGGTTTAATCCATCATCATTCTTTAGCTCACTCCACCACCCCAGTTCAGACATGGCTATATGCAATCAGTCTGACCCTGTGCCTCATGGGAACAGTCCAGCCCGAACTGCCAAGCCATGTCTTCCCTGGACCGGAAACAAGCATCCTAGGACCAGTTTCTGGCATTCCAGCCGTCATCAGCCAGGCTTGCTTGAATCCAGTGGCAAAGTGAGCAAGGGACCCACGTCTGGGCATACCTCCGCCAACTTAGGGCGAACAAAGCGATACAAAGGGGATGCTTGTTTCCGGTCCAGGGAAGACATGGCTTGGCAGTTCGGGCTGGACTGTTCCCATGAGGCACAGGGTCAGACTGATTTGCATATGGCCATGTCTGAACTGGGGTGGTGGAGTGAGCTAAAGAATGATGATGGATTAAACCCAGATCAGTTGACTGGGGGTGAGTGTTTGATTGGCTCAAGCGTTCCGGTCCATCATCCCCTTTGTATCGCTTTGGTCGCCCTAAGTTGGCGGGGGTATGCCCAGACGTGGGTCCCTTGCTCACTTTGCCACTGGATTCAAGCAAGCCTGGCTGATGATGGCTGGAAATGCCAGAAACCGGTCCTAGGATGCTTGTTTCCGGTCCAGGGAAGACATGGCTTGGCAGTTCGGGCTGGACTGTTCCCATGAGGCACAGGGTCAGACTGATTTGCATATGGCCATGTCTGAACTGGGGTGGTGGAGTGAGCTAAAGAATGATGATGGATTAAACCCAGATCAGTTGACTGGGGGTGAGTGTTTGATTGGCTCAAGCTGCTCCGTCCATCATCCCCTTTTGTATCGCTTTGTTCGCCCTAAGTTGGCGGGGGTATGCCCAGACGTGGGTCCCTTGCTCACTTTGCCACTGGATTCAAGCAAGCCTGGCTGATGACGGCTGAAATGCCAGAAACCGGTCCTAGGATGCTTGTTTCCGGTCCAGGGAAGACATGGCTTGGCAGTTCGGGCTGGACTGTTCCCATGAGGCACAGGGTCAGACTGATTTGCATATGGCCATGTCTGAACTGGGGTGGTGGAGTGAGCTAAAGAATGATGATGGATTAAACCCAGATCAGTTGACTGGGGGTGAGTGTTTGATTGGCTCAAGCGCTCCGTCCATCATCCCCTTTTGTATCGCTTTGGTCGCCCTAAGTTGGCGGGGGTATGCCCAGACGTGGGTCCCTTGCTCACTTTGCCACTGGATTCAAGCAAGCCTGGCTGATGACGGCTGAAATGCCAGAAACCGGTCCTAGGATGCTTGTTTCCGGTCCAGGGAAGACATGGCTTGGCAGTTCGGGCTGGACTGTTCCCATGAGGCACAGGGTCAGACTGATTTGCATATGGCCATGTCTGAACTGGGGTGGTGGAGTGAGCTAAAGAATGATGATGGATTAAACCCAGATCAGTTGACTGGGGGTGAGTGTTTGATTGGCTCAAGCGTTCCGTCCATCATCCCCTTTTGTATCGCTTTGGTCGCCCTAAGTTGGCGGGGGTATGCCCGGACGTGGGTCCCTTGCTCACTTTGCCACTGGATTCAAGCAAGCCTGGCTGATGACGGATGAAATGCCAGAAACCGGTCCTAGGATGCTTGTTTCCGGTCCAGGGAAGACATGGCTTGGCAGTTCGGGCTGGACTGTTCCCATGAGGCACAGGGTCAGACTGATTTGCATATGGCCATGTCTGAACTGGGGTGGTGGAGTGAGCTAAAGACTGATGATGGATTAAACCCAGATCAGTTGACTGGGGGTGAGTGTTTGATTGGCTCAAGCGTTCCGTCCATCATCCCCTTTTGTATCGCTTTGGTCACCCTAAGTTGGCGGGGGTATGCCCAGACGTGGGTCCCTTGCTCACTTTGCCACTGGATTCAAGCAAGCCTGGCTGATGACGGCTGAAATGCCAGAAACCGGTCCTAGGATGCTTGTTTCCGGTCCAGGGAAGACATGGCTTGGCAGTTCGGGCTGGACTGTTCCCATGAGGCACGGGGTCAGACTGATTTGCATATGGCCATGTCTGAACTGGGGTGGTGGAGTGAGCTAAAGAATGATGATGGATTAAACCCAGATCAGTTGACTGGGGGTGAGTGTTTGATTGGCTCAAGCGCTCCGTCCATCATCCCCTTTGTATCGCTTTGGTCGCCCTAAGTTGGCGGGGGTATGCCCAGACGTGGGTCCCTTGCTCACTTTGCCACTGGATTCAAGCAAGCCTGGCTGATGACGGCTGAAATGCCAGAAACCGGTCCTAGGATGCTTGTTTCCGGTCCAGGGAAGACATGGCTTGGCAGTTCGGGCTGGACTGTTCCCATGAGGCACAGGGTCAGACTGATTTGCATATGGCCATGTCTGAACTGGGGTGGTGGAGTGAGCTAAAGACTGATGATGGATTAAACCCAGATCAGTTGACTGGGGGTGAGTGTTTGATTGGCTCAAGCGTTCCGTCCATCATCCCCTTTTGTATCGCTTTGGTCACCCTAAGTTGGCGGGGGTATGCCCAGACGTGGGTCCCTTGCTCACTTTGCCACTGGATTCAAGCAAGCCTGGCTGATGACGGCTGAAATGCCAGAAACCGGTCCTAGGATGCTTGTTTCTGGTCCAGGGAAGACATGGCTTGGCAGTTCGGGCTGGACTGTTCCCATGAGGCACAGGGTCAGACTGATTTGCATATGGCCATGTCTGAACTGGGGTGGTGGAGTGAGCTAAAGAATGATGATGGATTAAACCCAGATCAGTTGACTGGGGGTGAGTGTTTGATTGGCTCAAGCGTTCCGTCCATCATCCCCTTTTGTATCGCTTTGGTCGCCCTAAGTTGGCGGGGGTATGCCCAGACGTGGGTCCCTTGCTCACTTTGCCACTGGATTCAAGCAAGCCTGGCTGATGACGGCTGAAATGCCAGAAACCGTTCCTAGGATGCTTGTTTCCGGTCCAGGGAAGACATGGCTTGCCAGTTCGGGCTGGACTGTTCCCATGAGGCACAGGGTCAGACTGATTTGCATATGGCCATGTCTGAACTGGGGTGGTGGAGTGAGCTAAAGAATGATGATGGATTAAACCCAGATCAGTTGACTGGGGGTGAGTGTTTGATTGGCTCAAGCGTTCCGTCCATCATCCCCTTTGTATCGCTTTGGTCGCCCTAAGTTGGCGGGGGTATGCCCAGACGTGGGTCCCTTGCTCACTTTGCCACTGGATTCAAGCAAGCCTGGCTGATGAAGGCTGAAATGCCAGAAACCGGTCCTAGGATGCTTGTTTCCGGTCCAGGGAAGACATGGCTTGGCAGTTCGGGCTGGACTGTTCCCATGAGGCACAGGGTCAGACTGATTTGCATATGGCCATGTCTGAACTGGGGTGGTGGAGTGAGCTAAAGAATGATGATGGATAAAACCCAGATCAGTTGACTGGGGGTGAGTGTTTGATTGGCTCAAGCGTTCCGTCCATCATCCCCTTTTGTATCGCTTTGGTCGCCTCTAAGTTGGCGGGGTATGCCCAGACGTGGGTCCCTTGCTCACTTTGCCACTGGATTCAAGCAAGCCTGGCTGATGACGGCTGAAATGCCAGAAACCGGTCCTAGGATGCTTGTTTCCGGTCCAGGGAAGACATGGCTTGGCAGTTCGGGCTGGACTGTTCCCATGAGGCACAGGGTCAGACTGATTTGCATATGGCGATGTCTGAACTGGGGTGGTGGAGTGAGCTAAAGAATGATGATGGATTAAACCCAGATCAGTTGACTGGGGGAGAGTGTTTGATTGGCTCAAGCGCTCCGTCCATCATCCCCTTTGTATCGCTTTGGTCGCCCTAAGTTGGCGGAGGTATGCCCAGACGTGGGTCCCTTGCTCACTTTGCCACTGGATTCAAGCAAGCCTGGCTGATGACGGCTGAAATGCCAGAAACCGGTCCTAGGATGCTTGTTTCCGGTCCAGGGAAGACATGGCTTGCCAGTTCGGGCTGGACTGTTCCCATGAGGCACAGGGTCAGACTGATTTGCATATGGCCATGTCTTAACTGGGGTGGTGGAGTGAGCTAAAGAATGATGATGGATTAAACCCAGATCAGTTGAGTGGGGGTGAGTGTTTGATTGGCTCAAGCGTTCCGTACATCATCCCCTTTTGTATCGCTTTGGTCGCCCTAAGTTGGCGGGGGTATGCCCAGACGTGGGTCCCTTGCTCACTTTGCCACTGGATTCAAGCAAGCCTGGCTGATGACGGCTGAAATGCCAGAAACCGGTCCTAGGATGCTTTATTCCGGTCCAGGGAAGACATGGCTTGGCAGTTCGGGCTGGACTGTTCCCATGAGGCACAGGGTCAGACTGATTTGCATATGGCCATGTCTGAACTGGGGTGGTGGAGTGAGCTAAAGAATGATGATGGATTAAACCCAGATCAGTTGACTGGGGGTGAGTGTTTGATTGGCTCAAGCGTTCCGTCCATCATCCCCTTTTGTATCGCTTGGTCGCCCTAAGTTGGCGGGGGTATGCCCAGACGTGGGTCCCTTGCTCACTTTGCCACTGGATTCAAGCAAGCCTGGCTGATGACGGCTGAAATGCCAGAAACCGGTCCTAGGATGCTTGTTTCCGGTCCAGGGAAGACATGGCTTGGCAGTTCGGGCTGGACTGTTCCCATGAGGCACAGGGTCAGACTGATTTGCATATGGCCATGTCTGAACTGGGGTGGTGGAGTGAGCTAAAGAACGATGATGGATTAAACCCAGATCAGTTGACTGGGGGTGAGTGTTTGATTGGCTCAAGCTGTTCCGTCCATCATCCCCTTTTGTATCACTCTTGGTCGCCCTAAGTTGGCGGGGGTATGCCCAGACGTGGGTCCCTTGCTCTCTTGCCACTGGATTCAAGCAAGCCTGGCTGATGACGGCTGAAATGCCAGAAATCGGTCCTAGGATGCTTGTTTCCGGTCCAGGGAAGACATGGCTTGGCAGTTCGGGCTGGACTGTTCCCATGAGGCACAGGGTCAGACTGATTTGCATATGGCCATGTCTGAACTGGGGTGGTGGAGTGAGCTAAAGACTGATGATGGATTAAACCCAGATCAGTTGACTGGGGGTGAGTGTTTGATTGGCTCAAGTGTTCCGTCCATCATCCCCTTTGTATCGCTTTGGTCGCCCCTAAGTTGGCGGGGGTATGCCCAGACGTGGGTCCCTTGCTCACTTTGCCACTGGATTCAAGCAAGCCTGGCTGATGACGGCTGAAATGCCAGAAACCGGTCCTAGGATGCTTGTTTCCGGTCCAGGGAAGACATGGCTTGGCAGTTCGGGCTATACTGTTCCCATGAGGCACAGGGTCAGACTGATTTGCATATGGCCATGTCTGAACTGGGGTGGTGGAGTGAGCTAAAGAATGATGATGGATTAAACCCAGATCAGTTGACTGGGGGTGAGTGTTTGATTGGCTCAAGCATTCCGTCCATCATCCCCTTTTGTATCGCTTTACCAAACCTTTGGGCGCCATGTAGTGTAGCTCCTATTTCCCTAATAGGCTCTGCTCATTGGAATAATATATCCTATAGGTTTGACATAGGACTAAGGTCAGTATGTTCCTATTGAGTATATTAAACTTAATTACTTGTGCCAGCTAGCTCAGAGGCCACTAGAAACTCCTTGACAACAAGAAGGAGTAGTTTCTGGCAGCCGCAAAACATGACCACTGTGTTTCCCTTTAGAATCAGAACATGTCCCAGAGTCGTGGAAACAATAGATAACTATTTCACACAGCTCAGTCGTGCATGCTTAGTTTTCCTCAAAGTTACACAGAAAGAACAGATGGGCTTTTCAATAAAAGATTTATTGAACAGTCTTGTTTCTGGTGTAAGTTAAATGTGCTGTTACGATCACAAGACAGTATGCAAGATAAATAATGTACAGAGTGAGCAGTAGAGATAAATAATACTGCGTTAGCATTATCTTTTTAGCATATATGCATTTACATAAAATGACACAGCCTAAAAATGCGAGTACTCATACGATGCGTTTCTAGCCTAGTTCTACCCCAGTGTACCTATCCTATCCTAGGTGTAGGGAGAAGTAGAAGTAGGTGAAGTATTCCTTACTATAGTATACTAAGAGTATGTGAAGCCTAGTATGCCTAGTATGCCAAGAGTCCCTCTAGGTTCTAGTCTGCTCCATACCTGAAGAATGAGAGAGGTAGGAATCTCTTTGCCAGACTCGAACTCCAACACCCCGCAAGGGAAGTTAGATCACTGGAAGCTGGACTCTCTGCGTGCAGGAATGACAGCGTCTTCTCAGTGCGTCCGGCCGGGAAACGGGCTCCTCTGAAGTCGAGGTCTCCTCTGATTTACAGGGGTTTGGGAAGGTATAGTTATACCTGAGAATTACCTCAGAATGTTAGCATTGACGTTAGTTGGACAGCGGAAGACGTCATGAATGAACCCCTAAGGAATAACGGTTCATGCATAATATATGAGTCCTTGAAGAAATCAATAGTCCTGGGCTAGGGAAAGTCCCGCTGCCTAAGGGTCTGTTTTTTCATGAACTCGTTGTGACGCTCGGGTGGACGGATGTCGGAGACCATGCCTTTATTTGGAGTGCACGGTTTATGCCTAAATAAGGGCTGGGATTTTATGCCTATATAAGGGCAGGGCGAATTGTGCCTATATAAGGACATGATTCTAGAAAGCCCGATTATGGACACCCTAGGAAGTATACAACAGTCCCAAGGTCTGACTATACTTAACACTGCAAAAGGATCAGCTATCATGGTGAAACAAACACAACTGTAACCACACATCCCAAATTATCCAATAACAACAATTAGCATCAGTAGCAATGCCAGGACAAAGGTCTACAAAACCAATGAAGTTTTTATTTGAGACAACAAATCAGTGTCCGAAAACAAAGGCCAATGGCCAGTCCATGGATTATTGTATGGGCCAGCACGCTGCTGTGCTACCAAACTTTCCTTTCAGAGCACTGCCAGGAATGCATCCCAAGGAAGGGACATCTAGTGGGCAATCCAGGCACTTCTATGATGTTACTCGGGTGTGCTGGGGTTGGGAGGGCTGGGTTTGTCTTTGGGAGGGCTGTGCTTGGGATTAGGAGGGTTGGCTTGGTCTGTGGGAGGACTGATCTCAGGATTGGGAGGGCTGGGTTGCTCTGTGGGAGGGCTGGCTTCTGAATGGGGAGGGCCTGCGTTTGACTATGCAGGGAATCATGTATGCCAGAAGGGTAGTGATTGGTTTAGGGAGGGGGAACAGGTGTTTTACTTTTTTCTTTTTGATTTAGAACATCTGGGTTGGGGTGAGGAAGAGCTTCTTTCAGGTTTTGTGAGGGGGTGAGTTTGTTTTGCGGTGTTTCCCTCTTTTTTTACTTACGCTCTTTTGTTTTAGATTTGCTAGTGATGTGATTAGGAGGGGGTAGGTGTTTTGGGGTTGATTGTGAAGTGGAAGGGATGGGTAGAGGTGGGAAACAAGACCTGGATTTGTGATGGGGTGGGCAGCTGTGGCAGGGAAGAGGACAAAAGCAAACAGGGTACGTTTTTGGGAGACTGGGGAGGAGTTGAGACAAGGGGCTGGGTATTGGAGGTAGAGGGATGTGAAGTCTGAGGTGTGGCTATGCATACATGTGTCTGTGTGTCTGATGTATGTTTGGTTGTTGAATGTGTCTGGTCCTTTGCAATGTGTGATGTGTATTTGGCTGGTGATGTGGGTGGTGGTGTCTGGGTGTGTGATGTGTGTAGTGGCTGTGTCTGGTGGTATGGTATCTAGCTGTATGTGTATAGTGGCGTTGTCTGGTGGTGTGGTATTTGGATGTATGTATGTAGTGGCTGGGTCTGGGGGTGTAGTGTCTGGGTGTTTGTTTCTTCATATGTTTCTCTTTGCATGTGCTGCATGTGGATGTTGAGGTGGATGCATGCTGTTGTGTACATCTGCTTTGGCCAGGTATGTGACTAGGGATTGTGGATGGAGAAGAGGCTGGAGGTGGGGTGAAAAGCTGGAATAGGTGGAAGTCTGCCATGAGAGTGTAAGCCAGAGCCAAAAAAGATATCTGTAGGGCAGACATGTCAGTGTGAATGCCTTCCAGGTACAACACCATCTGCATAAGCTGGGGGCTTTGCACCAGGATGGCATTCAGCACTGCAGTCTGACCCACAGAGATCTGTCTCAGGATATCAATTGCCTCGTCACTCAGGGCAGCAGGAGAGGCAGGGGGTGAGGTGTCTGGTGCAAAGGAGACTCCATCCTTCTTAGGAAAGCAAGCCCGGACAGTTGGCTGGGGAGCAGCAGGGAGGGTGGACATAGAACAGGGGTGGCGGACATGGATATTGCGAACACAGGTCCAGGGTGGTCCACCCCCACCAGGGAGTGGCTCAACTCGACTCTAATGATGATGATGATGTGTCGCCTAGTCCCTCCATGTCACTCCCATCACTCTCTGGGCCACTGGTTCCCTCTGTATCACTGCCGCAATGGGAACCACTCTGGCCAGCTGCTCCTGCAATGGTCTCGGCCCTGTCTCCTTCGCTGCCCTGGGTTGATGCTGAAATAATAGTAGAAATAAGTTCATTTCAATTGCCTGAACACTGGGCAAACAGATCCTAACACAACACATTATACAATTGCACAGTTCATAACACGTACATTGATGACTACATTGGCTCCAACATTGGCATGAGCACATGTATAAATGCTACATGACTTGTGCACAGTCACACATAATGGTGTCATAACCACAGTCTGATCCAACTGCATGTGTGACCTTCTCCCAAATCCACCCTTATGTATGTAGCAGGAGATATTATCACCCTGTCAACCTAGACACTTGTAGTATACCATAGTTACCTGATATCGTGAAATGAGATGTCCACATGGAATGCATTACTACCTATCCGCACAAGGCCCTACAATCAACAAATAGTCAGGTGTCCCTAACCCACAACATGTAGAACTGCTTGGCACCTGCTACAGTTAAGTGGCAGCAATATGTGACTACCAAGAATACGTTGACATGGAAGTTCCCATTCCACACTGTTCACACTTCCCAAGTGACACTCTCACATCTGTCCACTGCCAGATAATGCAGTTGAAATATGCACATGAGTAGCTTAGCTAGGTGTGAAATGTAGTACAGAAGAGTAGAATGGAAACAATGTGGCTCCAACTGGTGTGAGATTTCAGCAAAAAGAACCATTATACATGAGTCTGCCTAGGAACATCCCCAGTCAAGATTGGTTCATGTGAGAACACCTTTTCACATTGCAAATCTCAATGCCATTAGAACACTGAAAGTACATGAGGAGTAGGAGATATCCAGTCCATAAAGAGGTCTTAATTGTGCCCAGAAGGGAAAGGAATTCACTGTATCTTCCTTGTCTTGCAAACACAAATACTAATGTAGTACTGAGTGTTGACACACACAGATATGACCCCAACATGTCAGCATGTCACTCCCTGATGCATATCACCAGCCAGTTAATGACCCTCCACAAATGCACATGTGCATCACACCTAACTGAATAAACCCTTCTCAATGGCATGCTAACTCACTATGCCTGAAAGTACTGGAAGTCTTCCTGCCATGTGTGTTATTGCCTCAACAATTTGACCTGGCTAATGACATCCATCAATGTCTTTGGGTATGTGTGACTCACCCACCCATGTCTACACACCCCTGTATGTGGTTGTACATGTGACAGTACAACACGTAAAGGTACACATGAAAGCATGTAGGCATTAGGCCTGGGCGTGAAATTCCGCTCTTCTCGTGGAGTTTGCAGACATTTTCTCACTCCGCTCTCTGTGTAGTGCGCAGAGTTCCCAAAAACTCAGTGGAACAGAGTTTTTTCCTCGCTAACGCTCACCAATGTTAAGTTGGCGAGCACAAGTGAGGAAAATCTTACTCCAGACCACCTCCCGGTGAGATTTCTCAATGCGGGTGGTCGCGGATGGTCGCTACTGCGTGCATTGAGAAACCTTCCATTCCCGATGAGGAAGTTGCTGCTCTAGTAGATTATATATACTTGAGCGGCAGAAAGAAGCAGCACTCTCTTGCGCTGCGCATGGTGCTGTTCACACTGATTTTACAGTGCAGGACAAACATGTGGCACTGAAAATCAGTGCAAATGGCACGATGTAAGGAACTCCGCACCTTGCGGAACTCCACGTAGCGCGGCAGAGTTTTTTGATCACTTTGCGGAGTTCCGCTTAGCGGAACTCCACAAACTCTTCCCAGGCCTAGTAGGCATCTAAACAGATGGCACCAGTGGTGTTAGCCACCTCATGATGCTTACCAAGGGAAAGTAGTGCTCAGTGTCTGCATCCAGAGTGCATTGTATGCCATGCCACAAGTAAATGGTCCACCATCAAATGAGACACAGTAGTGAGGGAGCATCACTCCAGACATAAGGATGACAAGTGGCCTGTTTGGGACCACTGTCACTCATGACATCAGAAGATAATGTAGGTTATCTGAGACATTAGGCAGTCATGTGGCTCTTCAGCTCTGGATACTCACATTTGACTGGACCCTGCTTAGTTCCTGGTCAGAGGGACAATAGTCTACTGTTAACATCAAGCACCTACTACCATACCTATACATGCAACAACTCTCCCATTGCATGGGACATGAGTCACCTTCAAGCTTGATGGGGAAATAACTGCCTTTAACAAAAGATAGATGGTCATGCATAATGTTTCACTCAGGCCAATACTCACCCCCGCCTAGCTGCTGTTGGGCTCTCAACTGCCCATCAAGGTCCGGGTATGCCACATTCAGCATGCAGGCAATTAGGAGTGGTCAGGGTCTGGCGCGTGCCCCTTCTACCTTAGGAGGACAGCCTCAGCTGGACCTCCATGATCTTCCAGGTCCAACGTCTCAGGTCCTCCCACCTTTTCCTGCAGTGAACACTGTACCAACCAGCAACTCCCGGGTCTGCACCTTCCGGTGTTGGCTTTGCACATGGACACCTTCTGATTAGTGTTGACCTGTATAGATTCAATAGATGAAGAGACTGAGTAGACATGCAAGATATAGGTTATCTGCTTGAGTGACAAAGAAGTTGTAGACAGCTAGCATAACCATCAATCAATATTGCACATACTACATGCATAAGGGGTGCATGCTGAGCACCACAAAAAGCATTATTACACACTGTTTAAGTCATCTGAGGACTACCCTCAATCCTGATTATGCCTATACTGACTAGGCCAGCCCACTGACATCACATAGCCCTGAGCCACACAACATGTGCTCTGAAATGAGTTATAATGCAACACAGCACAACATTATGTCCTCCTCAAGAGCACAGTACTAGTGCAATGGACAGACACATGAACAGACTGCACAAATTACTTTATTCAAACTTTCCAAGACATCACTTCTACCATTGCATTGACTACATTCCAAGATTTGGGTCACTATAAAAAGGCTGGCATGTGTGTCACTGAGAGCTCCCACTCTGAGGATCAGTGGACATGTGATTTACTCCTTTGAGCATCATACTACATCTGCATGTGTTTGTGTGGGAAGTCCTGGCATCACGGGACATACCGTATGCCATATGTGACATTGCATATGGGATGACATTAACATACCGTTGTACATACTGCATGATTGCTCATTCTTACACAGCTGGTGATGCACTTCTGAACTGCACTGCAGATGTAACCTACTATCTGCAGTGTACATGTTTCACATGATTAATGCTCCTGTACAATGCAAGCATCACTCATAGGACAGTGAAATACCAGACATGTGGGAGTAAGGTGCCAATCCTAAGGCAATGACACACAGTGACAATATGTGTCCATGGACAGTAGTCTTGGGACTGGGGATCTCATCATGCACCATACCAACTGCAGTAATACTAGGTGCATTTAGGCCAACTCATGGATCTATGACACTAGTTTAGGCCACATCAGAGGATCAGCAGATCAGATCTACAGGGAAAGTACTCTGTGCATAAGTTCCATAGCCACGTTATCTCTGCTACACCCTGGGCCATGGACTATACATGGCACAACTCATTATCAGGGTTTGCTCCCTGCAGTCTGAGCATACTATTCCCATATGACCATCATATGCCCACATTTTCCATACCTAACAGTACATCTTGTGGCCATCCTATATATGACATGACCATTGTGGGTCACTCTGAAGGGGTCTGTGAGGTGTTGATATCTCCCAGACAACAGTTTGGTGAGGCCTCATGTGTGTTGAGTGAGATGTGGGACTGTACATATATCTCACATCATCCTTACATGCTACTCACAGGAAACATACACAAGTTAGGGTGTGAGGCCCATACATTTGTTAGCACATCCGCGATGAACTGAATAGCAAATTCATTATAGGCAACATAAAATGTATACATGCATAGAAATGTGCTTGCAACCGGTGTAGGATTTAGGACTGATTACAAATCAATATGGTGATGTGAAGTTCACAAAGTACATTGCCACATGAACCATGACATGATTATCCCTTGTAGGGGCCACACTATCTGACTTACAAAACCCTTATGTCAGTATGGCACTCTGAACCACATTGTGGCCTATGGGATTGGATAGGACTTTTGTTTCAGAGTACAGACTTTATTAGCTGTACTCACCTGCTCCTCTGATGAGCCGTAGAGCTGGCAATACAGGGGAAGGACCTCATTCACCAGGGTCTTCAGGTCCTCTGGAGTGAAGACAGGAGCCCTGATCCCTGAACAGTGTGCCATGACAGCTCCCAGAGATGGCAACAGCAGCTGACGTTGAAGAGGTGGTTTACGCAGCAATGTTTGTAGACAGGTGATTTGATTTTCAAACTGCAACGTACATGTATGCCACATAGGCCGTCTTCTGTGTAGATGGCCACAGCCATTGGACTGCTGTGGTCACATTATCCAACATTAGCCTATGGCTGTAACCACCGTGGATGAATTCGCCTACCACGCGGATTAAATCAGCCGGCGGTCGGCGAATCAGCATGTCCTATTAGTGAGATCAGGCACCTACATAGGTGGTCTTTTATGTAGATGGACACAGCCCTTGGACCGCGGTGGTCACATTATCACACGTTAGCCTATGGCTGTGACCACCGTGGAGGAAGCCACCTACCGTGCAGTTTAAATCAGCTAGCGGTCAACGAATTAGCATATCCCATTAGCGAGGTTAGGTATCCACATAGGCAGTCTTCTATGCAGATGGACACCGCCCTTGAACCGCGGGAGTCACACCATCCAACTTTATCCCACGGGTGTGACCTCCATGGAGGAATCCGCCTACCACACGGTTTAAATCTGCTGGTAGACGGCAAATCAGCATGGCCTATTAGTGAGGCCAGGCATCCACCATGTCAGTGTTGAAACCATATAGAAAACGATCTTCTAAGTGCATCTCCACCAGTACAAATATGTTGGAACATGTCTCTTGTGTATGACACAATTCCTCTGCCCACACTATGGATACTCGCAAACATTTGCCCAAGGGCCAAAAAGTACAGACTGTGGTGTCACCGAGGGCCGTACTGATGCCAGCAGGGTGGCGATAGAGGGTCTGGGTGGGTAAGGGATTGCTTAAGGAGGTCTAAAGAAATATTAAATAAAGGGGCAAGCATTTATATGAAGGTTAATGTGAATTACTGTGCACGATGTAGCTGGGTCTAGTGGCTCAGTGGACTAATGCGTCCGCTGTACGGAGCTGTGTTTGAACTCATGGTCACAGGTTCAAATCCCAGTGCGTCCACTTAGCCTTTCATCCATCTGTGGTCGATAAAATGAGTACCGTTGGGTAACAATAAACATCTGTTATTCAGCGCCAAGATGCCTACGGGTGAACGTGTGCTTTACAAATACTTATGTTATGAACACACATTTACCGCTTTGCACTGTACGGTGTCGGAAGTTATGTGGGCAATGTAGACTCCACAACACGATGGAGTCCACCATACAACTGAAGTTTATATGATGTTCACAGTGCTGTTATAGACACATGTGGCGTCCAGATTGGGAATGATAGGTGGAACTTGCAGTAATGGCAATCAATTCGATTCATCCGGGTGACTCCCATATTTATCTGGAAAGTCAATGTGATTATTTAGGCTGTCTCCCACCTGGAATGGCCTCTCCTACAACATTGGTCAATGGGGGAAATGTTTAATCCAGACCATTGTCACATAGGTACCCTTTCTTGAGGGCGAAGATGACAGCCCCCAGTATACTGGCCAGTTCCAGACCTTCAAACTATGGAAGAAAGAGAAGTCATCACGAAGTTTTGGCTCAATAGGCAGACAGTACAAGATTTCTGTGACCAGTTAGAGCCTCATTTATGTCCTTGAAGAAACTATCCCACATCTCTGACAACAATGGTGAAACTCACAGCAGCACTGCATTTCCTGGCCACAGGTTCCTTTCAGTACACTGTGGCTATATCTGGTGGAAAGTCACGATCTATGTTCAGTGGTGTACTACGTGATGTGCTTTCAGCAATGATGAGACACATTGTCAGCTACATCCAGTTCCCTGTACGTGAAGATTTGGCCAATGTGAAGGGTAACTTTTATGGATTTGGTCGCATCCCACATGTGGTTGGAGCTATTGATGGCACACATATTGCCTTAGTACCATCGCAAGTCATAGAACAAGTTTATAGGAACAGGAAGCATTTTCATTCTATCAAAGTGCAAGGGGTTTGTTTATCAGATTTATACATCTCACACATCTGTGCCAGATTCCCAGGATCTGCCCATGACTCCTTCGTACTGTGGAATAGCATCATATCCCAGCTGATCTCACAACTACTACCGGAGAAGGTCTGGCTAGTTGGTGAGTATGATGTGTCCAACTTTTGTGTGTCTGATGTCAGGTCATATCTTCTGAAAGGGTGTGACTCATTATTGTACATGTGTGTCTTCCATCTAGGAGACTCAGCGTATTCCAACTGCCCATGGTTATTGACACCGCTGAGGAATCCAACAATGCCAGGGGGAGTCCACTTCAATGAGGCCCATGGAAGAACACAGCAGCCAATGGAGCAGGCTATTGTGTAATCACATGTGCTGTTCAGTGTCAATGGGTCACCAGTCATTAGAAATCCTTCATGGAGACCAGGCGAAGTTCAGGCTGAGTAGGCAGACATGTGCCCAAGCAGAGCATTGTGTGTAAGGTGCTTAGTCCATATGACCTGGGGATCAGTGGTGACATGGCTGACAAGTGAGTAAGGATAAACAACACTGGTGCCTCCTTTTCAGAGTTAGATGTAGCGGGCATCATGGTAGTTGTAGTCATTTCAATATCTCCTACCTCACTCTTGACCAATGGCTCACTGCCTGTGAGGTGAACCTCAGTAGTCACATGGCTGACAAGTGAGTAAGGACAGATATCACAGGTGCCCCCTGTTAAGTGTTCAAGCAACAGGGCCTCATGGTAGGTGTAGTCATTTCATCCTCTCCTACCCCACACTTGAACAATAGCTAACTGCCAGTGAGGTAAACCTCGGTAGTTATGTGGCTGACAAGTGAGTAAGGACAAACAACACTGGTGCCTCCTGTTGAGTGGTCAAGCAACAGGGCCTCATGGTAGTTGTAGTAATTTCCTTCTCTCCTACCTCACACTTGACCAATGGCTAACTGCATGTGAGGTGAAACTCAGTAGTCACATGGCTGACAAGTGAGTATGGACAAACGGCACTAGTACATCTTGTTAAGTGTTCAAGAAGCAGGGCCTCATGGTAGTTGCAGTCATTTCAATTTTGACTTGCCAACGGTAGCAAAACTGGTTTGTGTCACATACCTGTTTTCAAAATGCAATTGTGGTGGGCCATATTGTTAGACATTTGGACATATAATAGATCCTAGGATGATGATTTGATGGTAATGCACTTACAGACAGCATTGCCACATGCTGGATGTAATGGAGGTCGATACATGTAAACTTATGTACAGGGCTACTGATTGTAACTGCCAATCAGACATCTCTGATACTTTGGCTACTGCATATAGGAAAAGCAGAAGAGAAATACAATAGCAGGAGTTGAGACGTGTGCAAACAGAACATTGATTTGTTGTGCAGTTGGTGTGGTGTTACTTACCAGTCTCCATTCCCCAAGGTATTCCTGTCAAGACCTCAGAATACTGGACGGTGTGCACCTTCTCTACCCAGGGTGTGAGCTCTAATGGTGGTCCGGGAGGACCACCACCAGTCTTCTGGGATGCGAAGTGGTGCCTGGAGGCCAGGTTCTTCACCCTCGCCCTCAGGTCATGCCACCTCTTCCTGATGTCCTCCATTGTGCGCAGGGTGGTACCTACAGAATTCACTTTGTTGACCATCCTGTCCCACATTGCATTCTTCCTAGTGATAGGAGTTTGTTGGACCTGGGCTCCAAACAACTGTGGCTCTACTCTAATGATTTCATCCACCATCACTGACAACTCTGTATCAGAAAAACATGGAATTTTGGCAGGTGAGATGTTAATTAAGTAAAGTGAGTGACAGTGAAGAGAACGGAAAATGCCTTTACACCAAGGAACTATGTTGAAAAATGTGAAAAAACATGTTGATGTGTGTGTGATGGGATTGTGTGACAAGGGCTGCCTTATCTGACCAATATTGCTGCTCTGACATGCTGTGCTGCAGTGGAGAGGCAGAGGATCATGGTCTGGGATAAGGTGTGTTTTATAGAGGGATTTGTAGGTGTGTCCACTTTGGCAATGGCCATCAGCTGTGTTGATTTCATCTGCATCCAATGTGCACTGTTGCGCTGCGTTCCAGTAGCAGTAGCACGGCAGACTAGCTCCATCGTGAAACAGCCCACAAAAGACCGCCAGTTCAAGGGTTTACTCGTAATCTGCTCAGTAGTGGTAGAACAGCCCTGATGGCATCAGAATCCCTATCGGCAACATTGCCGACCGCCGCGGCACATGCGAAGGCTACTTCGAATGCCCCGGCCCATACGGAGAACAATTCAACCGCCACAGTCAGCTGTTCGGCCTGCATGCATCGTAATACAGCGGGAGTAAATTTGCGGACTCGACAGTCGGAACCAGACCGGTATCGTAATGACCCCCATAGCTTGGTATTTTAATTAAATGAATATTATTTGTTTTAGTTTATACTAATTATTAAAACATATAATAATTATGTCATTTGTTAAATTTTTGTTAAAATTCAGACAAATAAGTTTACAATTTAAATAATATTTTTTTTTGTTATTTAAAAGAGTTGTTAAAATATGTTATTTGATTGAAGTGAACTACTCTCTCTCTACTGTTGCACCGACTGGAGTGGTAATGGTAAATGTTACCACTCCTGAGTCCAACGCTTTCCCTACTGTTGCACAGACTGGAATGGGAATCTTACATTTTACCCCTCCTGCGTCCAATGCTTTCCCTACTGTTGCACAGACTAGAGTGGGAATAGTAAATGTAAACCCTCCTGAGTCCAACGCTTTCCCTACTGTTGCACAGATTAGAGTGAGAAGAGTAAATGTAAACCCTCCTGAGTCCAACGCTTTCCCTACTGTTGCACAGACTGGAGTGGGAATAGTAAATTTAACCCCTCCTCATTCTAACGCTTTCCCTACTGATGTACAGTCTAGAGTAGGTATAGTAAATTTAACCCCTCCTGAGTCCAACGTTTTCCCTACTGTAGCACAGACTGGTGTGGGAATAGTAAATTTTACCCCTCCTGAGTTAAACACTTTCTCTACTGTTGTATAAATTGAAGTGGGAATAGTATATTTATTATTTATATAGTTTAATTTTTTTAAATAATATTGTTTCAATATATATTATTATTATGTGTTTGTGTATTTAAATGTATATTTTTATACATAGAAATGTATGTAAGTTTAAAGATATTTTTAGTAAAATGTATTTTTATTTATTCTTTACTTTTTATGTATAATTAAAATGGAGATATTTTAATATTATGTTGCATTTTATTCGTTGTACTTTTTAATTTCTTACGTGCATGTATATATATATATTCACTGAAAAAACCATAGGTTTCAGGCACGTTATAGTTAGAAATTAGCATTTAAAAACCTTACAAATTCACTGAAAAACCATAGGTTTTAGGACAGTTATAGTTAGTTGGACATTACACTCGTACAAAACCCGTGAAATTCCTCCGTTATAGTTAGTTCAGGTAACTATAACTCGCGCCCCGCAATGCACTTCTGATGACGTCACATATTACATCACTCATGACATGGTCAGTGACATCACTGATGACATCACTGATGACATCTCAAATTACATCACTGATGACATCATCCAGTGACTGTGTGTTTCTGTAAAGTTTAAATATGTTTAATATATATAGGGAAAGGCGTATTGAAGAATGAGTGGGTGTATAAGTGTCTGAATGGATGATTTAGTAGGTGCGTGACTAACTCTATAAGTGAGTGATTAAACGTATCTTACTGAATGCATGGGTTAGTGACTAAACTGGGTGAATGTCTGTATCCGTCTGTCTGTTGCTGTGTAAGTGGCTGCATGGGTTTGTGAATAGCTACATGAGTGTCCATATGAGTTATTGATTGGTTGTCTGAGTATCTGTATGGGTGCCTGAGTGTTTGTGTGGGTGGGGTGTGTGCGACTCTGTGCATAGATGTGTGAGTGGGTGATTCACTGGGTGGATGGTTTCAAGAGTGCATCTGTGATAGACTGTATGGGTGGGTAAGTGTGTGTAAGAGTGTGTTAGTGAGTGAATGTATGTCCCAGTGGTACATGTGTGAGTAACTACATATGTGAAAGGCAGTATATATGTGTGTTGGAGTATATAAATAGCTATAAGCGAGAGTGTGTGATTGTGAGAGTGACTGTATGGATGAGTGTGTGCTTGTATCAGTGATTGTATAAGAGCGTAAGAATGTGCTAGTATTTGTATGAGTAAGTGAGCTGGTGTGTGTATAACTGTATAGATGAGTAAATGGGTGTGTGCTTAATTTTTGCATGACTGACTAGGTGTGTGAGTACCTCTATGGATGAGTGGCGGTGTGTGAATGTTTATATAGGTGTATGAGTGCATATAATAGTCCTGTACTGAGTGACTATAAGTATGAGTGACTGTACGGGTGAGTGAGTAGATGTGTGTGTGTAGACCTAAGAATCAGTGAGTGTGTATATAGTAATTGGTGTTGGAGTGTCTATGGTTTTGACAATGGCAGTCTGTAATTTACAGTGGGTGTATCAAAAGTTATATTAGGGTGTGAGAATATGCATCAAATTATCACATGGATGATGTCATCAGTGATGTCATCAGTGATGTCATTTGAGATGTCATCAGTGATGTCATCAGTGATGTCACTGACCATGTCATGAGTGATGTAATATGTGACGTCATCAGAAGTGCATTATGGGCGCGAGTTATAGTTAGCTGAACTAACTATAACGGGGGAATTTCAAGGGTTTTGTACGAGTGCAATGTCCAACTAACTATAACTGTCCCTAAAACCTATGGTTTTTTCAGTGAATTTGTAAGGTTTTTTAAATGCTAATTTCTAACTATAACGTGCCTGAAACCTATGGTTTTTTCAGTGAATTTCAAAGGTTTTTTAAATGCTAATTCCTAACTATAACATGTCTGAAACCTATGGTTTTTTTCAGTGAATTTCAAAGGTTTTGTAAATGACAATTTTTAAATGTATTAATTGTTATATTTAATTTTTTGATACTGATTTACTACATTTTTTTTAACTATTTATTTTTAGATATTTTATTTTTTAAATTACATTGTAATTACATTATAAATTACATTACAAAATATACTTTCTCAGAATGAATTACTTTAGTTTAAATACTTTGCTAATAGGCAATAGACTTTTAAGTACAGTTGTTACAGTTGTTGCAATGGGCAACACAATTTCAAACACAATGCAACATTGAGCTCAATGTGAATTTCAAGTTAATTGCAATTAGTTACTTTATGGATTACTTTTCTAACCACAGGACTGGATCCTAGATTAAGTCCTGGGACATCTCCTGTAAACAGTTGAGTAAAAGCGTTTTGGTTACAGTAGTGATTTTTAAGGAATATTATTGTATTTTAAAAGTTGACACTTAGAAACTTTTTCACATAGAATCACCAATGTTATCCTACGGGAGGAAATTCACTTAGCAGGTAAGTAGTGTTATCGTTACTTTTTCTTACTCAGTGGTGGATCCTGAATCCAGCACTGGTGCATCTCCTGTAAACAGTTGAAAGAATGCGTTTAAGTCATACAGGCGATTTTTAAGGAATATTTGTAGTTTGTGAAAATCGACACTGAAACTTTTCTGCTGAAAACCAGACAATGGATTCCTATGGAAGGAAATACAAGTTACTGGTAAATACGATTAGAATTACTTTTAAGGGTCAGTGCTGGGCTAAAAGATGCAGCACTGGGTTCTCTCCTAATAACAGGTGAGTAAATCGGAATTCGTAGTTCAGCTGATTTTAGAGGAATATTATAAAGTTCCAAAACTCCACACTTAGAAGAATTTCCAAGTGAAACCAGTCAATGTTAGCCTATGGAAGGAAATTCAAGTTACTGGTAAGTACGGTTAAAATTACTTTTCAGGATCAGTACTGGGCTCAAAGATGCAGCACTGAGGTCTCTCCTGATAACAGGTGAGTAAATTGGAATTCGTAGTTCGGCTGATTTTAGAGGAATATTATAAAGTTCCAAAACTCCACACTTAGAAGAATTTCCAAGTGAAACCAGTCAATGTTAGCCTATGTAAGGAAATTCAAGTTACTGGTAAGTACGGTTAGAATTACTTTTCAGGATCTGTACTGGGCTCAAAGATGCAGCACTGAGGTCTCTTCTGATAGCAGGTGAGTAAATCGGAATTCGTAGTTCTGCTAATTTTAGAGGAATATTTGTATGTTTCAAAAATCGACACTTAGAAACTTTTTCAGCAAAAAAGCAGGCAATGATATCCTATGGAAGGAAATTCAAGTTACTGGTAAGTACGGTTAAAATTACTTTTCAGGATTAGTACTGGGCTCAAAGATGCAGCACTGTGGTCTCTCCTGATAACAGGTGAGTAAATCGGAATTCGTAGTTCGGCTGATTTTAGAGGAATATTATAAAGTTCCAAAACTACACACTTAGAAGAATTTTTAAGTGAAACCAGTCAATGTTAGCCTATGGAAGGAAATTGAAATTACTGGTAAGTACGGTTAAAATTACTTTTCAGGATCAGTACTGGGCTCAAAGATGCAGCACTGAGGTCTCTCCTGATAACAGGTGAGTAAATCGGAATTCGTAGTTCGGCTGATTTTAGAGGAATATTTGCACAATGGTGAAGGAAGGGGGTGGGGCCTGAGGTGACATGTCTGCAAACACGCTCTGTGGCGCGTTTTAGTTGGAGAATTACTCTCCTCCATCCCGAGGGTCTTAGGTTAATCCAGCCCACCAGGAACCTCCAGTATGCGCTAGGAGGCTGCGTTGCAGAGAGGTGTACAGAGGCCACGCCCCTTTTTACAACACTCTGCAACGCAGCTCCGTGGTGCTTACTGGAGGTACCTGGTGGGCTAGTTGGCCCACAGGGACCCTCAGGATTGAAGAGGATTTAATTCCCCATCTTAAAACGTGCCACGGGGCCTGTTTGCACACATGTCACCTGAAGCCCCGCCCCCTCCCTTCACCACTGTGCAAACGCGCCCCATGGCGCATTTTAAGTTGGGGGATTAAGTCCCCTTGAATCCTGAGGGTCCCTGGAGTCCAACTAGCCCACCATGTACCTCCAAACAGCGCCACAGAGCTGCATTGCAGAGAGGTGTAAAAAGGGGCGTGGCCTCTATACACCTCTCTGCAACGCAGCTCCCTGGCACATACTGGAGGTTCCTGGTGGGCTAGTTGACCCTCAGGGACCCCCAGTATTCAAGGGGAATTGCTTCATCTGCAAACGCGCCAGGGGGCGCGTTTGCAGACTGCTGCAGAGAGGGGGCGGACTCTCCGGCACGATGCCGGTCTTTTTCTTTTTTTCTTTTTGTATGGGAGGGGGGCTGCGTGGCCCCCTTCCCTTGGCCACTTTTGGCCCCGGGGACCCCATTCCCCGGGGCCTGATGATTTTCTTTCTTTTTTTTTAAACAAAACGGGAAGGGGGCCGCGTGGCCCCCCTTCCCTGGGCCTCTATTGGCCTCGAGGACCCCATCCCCCGGGGCATGCCCACTGTTTTTTTTTAATTTACATTTTTGGAGGGGGCTGCGTGGCCCCCTCCTCAGGCCATTTAAGCGCCCCGGGACCCAATCCCGGGCCGGCCTTAACGTTTTTTTTTTTACATTTCTTTATGGGGAGGGGGGCTGCGTGGCCCCCTCCCAGGCCACTAATGGCCCCGGGGTCCCCATCCCCCGGGGCCTGGCTCTGGTTGGGGACTGTGGGGGTCCCCAATCCCCCACAGTCCCGCTGGCTCCCCGCGTCCTACGGGAGCCGGCATTGCTTTTCCATAAGGGGAGCTGCTGACATGCAGCTCCCTTATGGAAAGTAGTTCTGCTTTGCTTCACTGAAGCGAGAGCAGGTTTCCTGCTCTCGCTTCGATGAAGCAAAGCAAGTTTGTAATGGCAGGACGGGAGCCGCGAGGCTCCCGTCCTGCCATTGCAGAACAGCAGTGTCCCGGGGTAGGCACCCCGGGACACTGCAGGAGCCGGCTCCTGGGGGTGGCGGTCCCCAGGGCCACCACAGGCTTCCAGGAGGGAGGCCGTGCGGCCCCCTCCCATGTCTTTAAAGCCCCGGGAGGTGGTGGTCCCCGGGCTTCTGGGTCCGAAACGGACCCCACATTTATTTTGTTAGTGCCCTGGGAGGTGGCGGTCTCGGGCGTGTGGGGGCTTGAGCCCCCCACACAGGTACTATTAATTTTTAAAAAGAAGCCCCGGGGGGTGGCGGTCTCGGGCTGCGGGAGGGCCGAGAGCCCTCCCGCACCATTTATTTTTAAAGCCCCGGGGGTGGCGGTCCTCGGGCTTGGGGCCTTAGAGGCCCCCACATATTATAAATAACCCCCGCATGCCCTCGGGACTTGGCCCACCCGGGGCCAATTAACAACGAAGCGCGGAGACCGCGCTCGTTTTTTTTTTTCGGCGGGATTCGCGCACCCTAAGCGCATCCCGCCGATTTTTTTCTTAAAAATGCTTTTTTCTGCCCAGGGGTCCTTGTGGGACCCCTGAGCAGACCTAGGGGTCAGGGTGTTTCTACCCTGCCCCTTTGTGCTTTGCGCACTTGTTTATTTTTTTTTCTCGGCGGGATCCGCGCACCCTAAGCACATCCCGCCGATTTAAAAAAAAATAAAAATGCTTTTTTCTGCACTATTGCAATCTAATTACAGATGCACATGCATCTCTTCATCATTATTCATCCCAAAAGGAACGACACAACCAGCTTGCAATATGAATCTGGATTCAGTTCTGCGTAAGGCTAAAATTCTATTGCCACCTCTGGGATTTTTGGGGATTGTATCAAGCGCGAAAAATTTCGCTTGTGTCCAGTCACTGTCAAGTTCTTGGTAAAAATGTTTTGCCGTGCCATAGCTAAAATCTTTGTTGGTGATGGCACGCCAATGCTCTAATATCCTCTTCTTTACAGGGAAGGTGGTTGAGCCTATGTACCACTTACCACAAGGGCACGTGATTACATAAACCACAAAATCAGTACTACATTGTATATTCTTCCTGATGTGCCATTTCCTATGGGTTCTCTGTAGTGTAACCTCCTTCAAATTTTCACTGTGACTACAAGCCTTACATTTTCCACACTTGTGAAAACCCCCCATTTTTTCCAGCCATGTCACTTTTCGATGTTCCATGTGACTCCTAACTATCTTGTCTTTAATAGAGGGACCTTTTCTATATGTTATCGCTGGGTATGAGCCCAGTTTTTCTTTTAGTAATCTGTCTTGTGTGAGAATGTCCCATCTTTTTCTGATTATCTGACTGAACTGTTTAGACTGAGAATTATAGGTTGTGATAAGTCTTATGGGGGCATCTGTTTCCGTTTGTTTGATCTTAGGTGCTTTGTATAAGGCTTCACTTCTCTCAATTTGATCTGCTCTTTTTTCGGCCATTTTAAGCATTTTAAGGGGATACCCTCTGGCTTTGAATCTGTGTGACATTTCCTTCTTGTTTTTGCTGTATGTTTCCTCAGAACTACAATTTCTCTTTGCTCGAAGGAACTCTCCAAAGGGTATACTCCACCTGAAATTAGGAGGGTGGCAGCTAGCTGAGTGTAGAACAGAGTTACCTGCTGTGCTCTTCCTAAATAAACTGCCTCAAGTTTGTTACCCTTCACAGTTAGTCTGATATCCAGAAAATCAACTGTCTGTTGGCTGTATTGCATGGTAAATTTTAGGTTTACAGAATTCTCATTTAATTCTTTTACAAAATCAAGGAGTTCTTCCTCTTCGCCTTCCCATACAAAGAAGACGTCGTCAATAAATCTGAGCCAGATATTGACTTTGTTGGTCCAATGTTCCAGAGATTCACTCCAGAGCACCTGCTTCTCCCACCAGCCCACCAAGAGATTAGCGTAGCTGGGAGCGAAGCAGGTGCCCATCGAAGTCCCCTGTACTTGTTTATATAAAACTCCATTAAATGTAAATACATTTTCCAAGAGACAGATTTCGATCATCTGTAGTAACATCCTAGTATGTGTCAAGTGATGTATACTTCTGGCCCTCAAAAAGTGTTTGCATGCCTTTAGTCCGTCTCTATGCCTGATGCTTGAATAAAGACTTTCTACATCCAAACAGACAAGCCAGTAGTTTTTATCCCAATGTATGTTCTCAATTTTTTGTAGAAAGTCTTTTGTGTCTCTAATGTACGATGTTAGGTCTTTGACATAGTCTGCTAGAAAATGTTCCACGTAAATGGAAACATTCTCGAGCAGACTATTTTTTGATGACACTATAGGTCGGCCTGGAGGCTGCAACGGGTCTTTGTGTACCTTCGGTAAAAGGTAAAAAGTAGGTATAGTTGGTGTGTAATTTCTAAGGAATTTCTGCTCATCCCAATTCAATAGGTTGTCATCAGCCCACCCCTTAAGGAGGTCAAAAAATCTAACCTGCAGTGTGGAAAAATAGGATTTGTCAACCTTGGTGTAGCATGTCGTGTTATTAAGCTGCCTCATGGCTTCATAGATATAGTTCTTTTTGTCCCATAAAACTATATTACCGCCTTTATCGGAGGCCTTTATCACGATATTCTCATCATTTTGCAGACACTTAATAGCTTCTCTTTGTGCTTTAGTAAGATTAGAACCAATCATGGGTTTTCTGAGAAGCTCTAAAATATCACGGTTAACCATCTCATGAAAGACATCTATGTTGTCTCTAGGAATCTGTGGCCTGTATTTAGATTTTGCTCTGAATTGGGTGACTACCGATCTGGCAGGGTCTAGCCCAAGATTCTCAACTACAGTAACTATGTTTGGATCAGACAGAGCACTTGTCTGTGTACTGTGTGCTTCTTGTTCATCTCCTAAACTCTCAAGTGTTCTTAAAATATCAATGTCATCAATGGAGGGACATAGGTTAGGTGTATTCTCAGTGGGTGTTGTTTGATTCTGTTGTCTGGATTTATGAATTTTAAAAAGTTTCAGTTTAAGTACAAATAAATACATATCAATACGTGTCTGGGTGTAATCAATAGGTAAATCAGGACAAAAAGTTAATCCAAGTTTGAGAACCTGCTCTTCTATAGGGTTTAAAAGTCTATTAGTGAGGTTCATTACCGTAAGTTCTTGTCCATCCATTACTTCCCTTCTGGTTCTGGCCTTTGGTTCCCACGCCAGTATTGCTGTTCTTTACTCCGCCGGTCTCGCCTTCTTTTGCTCTTGTTTTTCCTCCTCTTCCTTGGTATCTCTGTTCTTCCTCTTATTGAATGTTCGCTCGCCTCCTGCATGAGGCGCAGTTCCTCGGAAAAAGACGTGATTTCTGGTGGAAATATATATATATATAGTTGTTATATTGGCAAATTTATAACTTGAAGAAAATATTTTTGAAAATAGTTTTACATTATATAAGTGAATAGAAACATATATGTGTATGTGTGTGTTTGGTTAAATTAGTAAATTAAATTGGAAAATATTTATATAGATATATATTTTTACATTATATTAATGTAAAATATTTAAGTTTTACTTATTTAAACTTTATATATATATATATATATATAGTAAAAAAGATATTTTATTTTATATATTTCGATATTAGTGCAAATGATGTTTTTTTCTCAATATTTTTGTACTTACCATTATATCTATAGAAAAACGATATTTATGTGACCAATATTTTTGACACAATGTTTTGGTATCTCGATATTTATGGTTTCGATCTTTTGTCAGTGAACCAATTACACTACATGGATTTCTATAGTTATGCCTACCCCTTCTAAAAACAACTGATATTCGTCAGTTGTAGTTCAGTGAACTATCAATAATTTACACCCCTGTCATGAACTGATTATAACCCTACATTTCATCAGTCACTATTTGTTAAATGACATCATTAATGATATCACATCATTAATGACATCTTAAAATACATCATCAGTGACATTACTGATGCCTTTAGCCATGCACAGTATGGGCAGAGTAAAGGGCCTACCTGTGGCCAGGTCATACAGCCCTCTCTCTGTGGATGCCTGATCCTAAAGGTCATGTGCTGAGAGAGTGGCCTCGCTCTGCACCCAGTGTCCTGCATGCACCAAACCCCCCTGCACACACAAACAGCGTTAAAAATTTTTGGGACAGCAGACCCTCAGGAACAAATGTCACTACCAATGCACTGAGGGCCTCTTCCAAGCTTTCTTGCACAAAACCCCGGTACCATGATATGGAAGCTTGCTCCTGAGGTACTGCAGTAGTACCACAGCCACACAAAAAAAGGAGGGCTGCATTGTGTTTTACTGTACCAGACACTATTACTGCTGATTTCTTGACAAAATGTAACTTTAAAGTTTTTTTAAAGCCAGCGGGCCCCTTTGAGACTTCCCGCATGGGACTGAGGATCAAGGTGTGCTCACCCCTTGAGCTCCCTCGGCCCATAAAAACTGAGCATTTTATAAATTTTGGAGTCATGGAGGATCCGCAGGACTGGTAATGATCTAGATAGTTGTAACTCAGCACCTTTTAGAATGCTAATTTCTCCAAAACTTCCGAATAGATTTACACCAAAGAAACAAATGCACAATCCTTAAGTAAAGTTCTAACTTTGTGCCAAGTTTGAATGTGATTCAGTTCAGTAGTTTTTTATGTCTCGGGGAGCAATTGTTTCCACGTGAATTAAAATGGGAAAACGCATTTTTGTGACCACATTTTTCTTCGCGACTGTTCGACCGACCAGCTCAAAACCTTTTATGAAGTACCCAAAGTGGATCAATTCTTTAATAAAAGTTTTATGCAGATATGTAAGATGTGTCAAACATTGCTAAAGTTATTAGGAAAACAAAAAATGCCTTTCTTGCAGAAACACAATTCTATCTATAACTACACTTGCGCTAGCGCCGACAGTGTAAAATATATATTTGCATACTGATATGCTTGGAACTTTAGTACCATTTGGTGAATGTGCATGTTGAATGTTCAGCTCACCATTATTGTCTTCAAATTTGAATTGAATCATTAAGGGGGGCACATTTACAAGGTGGGTCCAAAAAGTGTTAATTTATTAATAACTGTGACACAGTTGGAAGAATCAGCATGAACCTAGGCAACATTTAGCATGTTTTCTTTTCTTGGTATGTCAAGTTTTATGCAGATCAATCAAAGGGAAACATATTTACAGTGATTGTTACAAAAGCTCTCATATGATGAAAACTTTGGTACCTCACCCCAGATCTGCATGCCTTTTGGCAGTTTTATCATGATCAGCTTACTCTGGATACATTAAATTTCATGCAAGTCTATAAAGCAATGGAAGAGTTAAATGAGGGGGTTTACAAAAGTGTTTGAAAGTAATTTTGGTGTTGGTTAATAAAGCAGCATGATATTTGTAGGATGTTAGCAAGCTGAGCCCAATCCTGGAATCTCACGTTTCAGGCAGATCTGACAGAGGGACACGTTTAAAGTTTAGGAGCAAAGAACATTTTATTTGGAAATATCTTTTGTGCTGTATCATGGACCATTATGATATTTGGCAGAACCTTAGTATTTTTGCCTTACCTTTACTATAAGGAATCTCATGCAAATTCATCAACAAGGGGACGGACACATTTTTGGGATAAGCAGGACACAAAAGTGTTAATTTGAAAATGACGAGCTAATCTGCCACAGACTGCCAACCCCCAATGCACATGGCCTTTAAAGTTGTATTGCATGGGTTGGATGCAGGGTATGGCTGGATATTTGATTCATGGACCCTGTTTTAACTGGCTCGCAAACTGAGCTTAGTACAGTGGACTTCAAATGAACAACAGGAACTAAAAGCTTATTTGTCCAATCGGGGTTTATATCTTTAAATGTAGGTCCACTAAAAGTCTGAAAACCTGGGTATGAGGAGTGTCCACACACTAGCGGTCCATCTATCTCTATCTTTTTACCATTCCAAGAACACTGATGCATTATTTTAATGTCAATTCCTTAAAAACTACTGAACAAATTTACACCAAACCAAGCAACAGCAATTCTCTGAGAAAGGTTTTGCTTCCTTTCCAAGATTGCTATAAAACACTTCACGGTTTCTTTCTGTACAAGTGAGCGAAGATTAATATTGGAGTTAAAATGGGAACTGCTGTTTTTTAAACCCAGCTTCATGAGAACACTCCCCTCACCCTGATAGGTTTGCATGATTCTCAAAATCTTAAAATATTACAAGTAAGCTAAACATAGTGTCTGCCAAGTAATGTGCAGATTGGTAAAACTGTCCCAAAGTTGATAGCAAATCAATTTTTCCTCACCGCAGATCTGCATGAAACCTGAGATTCCTGCACTGGAGTTATCGTGCTAAGAGTCTGCCATATTTCATCCTTTTTTATTACAGAGCACAAACCTTATTAGCCATTTAAATTGTTTTTGCGCCCTTTCAACTTTGCTCCTCACTTGATGGAGCTGCACAAAACGTGGCATACACACAGAAGGTTAAACCTGCTGAATATCTGCCAAATTCCATGTGAATATGTCAAAGGATGCCATAGTTAATAGCAATTTAACACATTTTTACCCCCACACCCTTGACAAAGCTGCACAAAGGTAACAATACAAAAATAAACCCTAAACTGCTAAATATCATGCAAATTCATGGTCAAATTAGCAATATAGGGGCATATTATCAACGGCCAGCGATAATTATCGCTGGCCGTACTTAGCGATAGATATCTTATCGCTGGCTATCTCCGGAAATTATCGCCCTGGTAGCGCTTATTAACAACACGCTTCTCCAGGGCGATAAAAATTCCAGAGATAGCGAGGTTATCGCCGCTTTGCAGGGAACATCGCTGGTTTTCCAGCGATGTTCCTGCAAAACGGCGATAACCTTGCTGATACGACCCTGTGGTCGTATCAGCACAATCCACCCCTATGTTAGGATGGCTAAGTCGGGATAATAGCAGACGTTAGATTTTGGCGAAAACGGCCGCTTTCGCCAAACTCTAACGTCTGCTATCATCCTGTGGGCTGCCTTGTAAATATCGCGATGTGCACATCGGCGATATTTACAACGTAGCCCATCTGGGGTACGCCAGTAACGCCCACCTTGCATCTCATTAGAGATGCAGGATGGGCGTTATGGGAAAGGGGCTGATAGGGCAAGGATTCACGCGATAGCGTGATCTCTAACACAGCGATAAAATTATCGCCGCTTTTCGTCTGAAAACAGACGCTAAAGCGGCGATAATTTTTTATCGCCGGCTTGTTAATATGCCCCATAGCTTTCCAGCAGTCACAATATCGCTAACCTTTGATCTCTGCATGCCCAGCCAGAGCATCTCTTTTAAGGCTAATTTCTCAGAAACTACTGAACGGATTTGCACCAAACTAACAAAAGCACAATCCTTGAGAAAAGCTCTAATTTTGTACCAAGTTTGGTGTAAGTCAGTTCAGCTACTTTGTTCTGTATTGGTGAACAATTGTTTGAATGGGAATTGAAATAGGAATCACACTTTTGGGAACAACATTTTTCTTTTCCCACACTTGATGGATCGTGCAAAACCTCACTAAGGACCCAAAGTGAGTGAATATCTTTTTGGGATGTATCGTGCAGAATTGTCAAATGGTACCAAAGTTATTATGATTTTTTTTTACAAAATTTCATTCCTATTCAAACTTGGACCTAATCATAGCTACACTGGTGCTATCACCAGTGATCATCACTGATCGCCAGTGACGATCTGTGATTGTAAGAAATTGTATATATTACTCACTGGAAATAGGGATTGATTAAGAGCATTTATATAATTGAATATCATGAACTACAAGTGATAATGAACACATCACAGGAATACTTAACTCTGTATAAAACAAATTCTAATTTTATACATGAAATGTGTCTGACCTGAAAGAAAGATTCACTGGCCTAACAGAATTTTTTTTTTTATTATTTAGCACAGCTGCCAATAAATGTAGTTGTTTCAAGAAATGGCGCCCACCATGAGCAAAACTTATTGGCAAGCTGAAAGATGGGGGATCCTTTGCCAGCTTAATGGAATAGAACAAGCTTCGTACCAGAACTTTGGAGTACTTGGGCCAGATGTACGACCCTTTCATTTAGCGCCTCACAATTTGCGACTCATTGCGAGTCGCAAATTGCGAGGCGCTAAATGAAATGTACAACAGTGTTATTACACTGTTTTGCGATTCCTAAGGGGGTCGCAAATTGTGAGGCTCATTAATATTAATGAGCCTCTCGCAATCTATGCGAGCCCATTGGGAATGCCAGCCCTCCCAGGGATGGTGGCCTGCTGGGCTCAGCAGACCACTATGCCTGCGACTGCTTTTTAATAAAGCAGCTTTTTTAAGAATGCAGCCCGCTTTCCTTAAAGGAAAACGGGATGCATTTAAAAAAATAGAAAATGAAACGTTGCTTCATTTTTAGTACAGGCAGTGGTCCCTGGGACCACTGCCTGCCCTTAAAAAATATTTTTCTCTGCATTTGCAAAGTGGAAGGGGTCCCATGGGGGCCCCTTCCTTTAGAGACTTCATTACCACCCTCTTGAAGAGGGTGGTATTTATGAGTGTTTTGCGACCGCAATTGCGGTCGCAAAACATTTGTACATGGGGTTACGCTCACTATTAGGAAGGGAACGCTCTTTTTAATAGCGAGTCGCAAATAAATTGCGACTCGCTATTCTGGAATGGCACATACCCATATTGGTTTTTGCATGCGCAAATGGGTTCGCAAACCCGTTTGCGCGTGCAAAAACCGTCGTACATCTGGCCCTTTATCTTTTCCAGCAGAGTCCACTGTGTTCAAAGAATATGGTATGGGTGGCCGGGGCCCATGCACTGTCCAGCTCAATGGGAGCACAGACAGTCATCGGGCAGAATATTAAAGACGATAGATAGATAGATAGATAGATAGATAGATAGATAGATAGATAGATAGATAGATAGATAGATAGATAGATAGATAGATAGATAGAGGTTAGCTTTATTAGAAATGTTTGCTCTTCTGCAGAGAAAAATAAATGAAACCAAACTTGCCATAACAGTATAATATTACAAAGAAAGTGTGCTATTTGTGGTTTGGACTAAATCCATTCAGAGGGTTTTGAGAAATTAGAATTACAAAAAGGTGTTATTCAGGTTTTGAATGATTTTGTATATCTTGTGGTCAGGGGCATAGCTTAGTCAGTTACAATCGGGGGCATGGAACAGAATTTTCCCAACCATCACTGCCATTGAAATTAAAAAATTGATGAAAATAATGTTTCAATTAAAAGGCTTCCCTGCAACACATAAGAGTCAGCCAGTCTCTTGTTTATTCTTGGCTTGTTTTGTGTGAGAGGGAAGAGGAGGGATGGGTGTATGAAAGCTCTGGAAAGTTACATAGAGATGAGTTTCTGTGCTAGGAGGGCTGCTAATCCGACTGGAAACCCCACCACATACACTGCTAGTCTAACTGGATGCCCCTGGAACCAACTACATACACCAGAATTCAACCCCCCGCCCCCCGAGCTACGCCCCTCCCTGTGGGTTGGATTAGAGGAGTCTGACGTGATCTATAGACCCAAGCAATTTGATTGTTCGGCAGCCATTTTAGGGTGCCAAGTTCCATAGCCTGTGTCTGAAAAAGAAGTGTCAAGGGGCAAAAGAGGGCAACAAGAGCATTCCCTGACAACAAGGATGATTATGGAGGGGTTTAAAACTGAAGACATGGAGGGTGTTTCCAAAGAGATAGATAGTTCTTTTAAAATAAAAAAAACTCAGAGTTTTGTTCACATACCCAGCTTTCAAGCTGACCCAAAATCACGTTTGTAAATTTTTGTAACATTTCAGAATTTGATTTTTAGCAAAGCTTTAAAAATAATCAGAGAAGGACTATGCATACTCAAATACCATATGCAGTGGGCCCCCCTGCACAGATTCTCTGATGTTTGGCTGAAGGCTGTGACTAGTAGGCTTACGGCACCGGAGGGCTTGGTGATATTGGGACTAGCTCAGGACCTGGCCACAGTTGCCCTTGTGCATGACTGATGACTGTGGGAAGCAGGCTGTAAGGCACAGCAGCTGGCATAGGGACTGCTGCAGACTGGGCCCTGAGTGAACTACACACAAAGGAGGGAAATGCACAGCGGACTTAGGGGCATATTCACAAGGACTTATCGCCGAGTTATCGCCACCTTAACGCATCAAAAGTGGAGATAGATTTAACGCCCCATTCACAAGCGGGTGAAAACTGCAGACATTGCCAGTATTCCCACGATAACTGCCGCAAAATTTATCTCCACGGGTGACACCACCAACTAACCCTAATGAGATGCATAGTAGGCGTTCCAGTGCAAAAACTCACGAAAACACCACAACACCACTTTCACAACGAACTGCCAGATCTGCGATGCAAACCAAAAACAGGCGCTAAGCCGCGGTAGCAGCAGGGAATTAACACCTGCCTTCTGCTGGTGTTAAGCAGGACGACTACCTGCAGTATGAAATGGAGCCCAGCCAAGAGCCACATCTGAAGACCCACAGATGCCATGGAGCCAATGATCATGCAGCTCAGAGACCCATGAGGGCCACAACACCCACCTCCACCACCCCCAGGCCCGCCACCACCCCCAGGACCCGCCCCGCCCCCCCTGGACCACCACAGAGGCAGCATAGACAAAGACAGCGGACCCACCTTAAATGCACCAGCCGCACAGACCTAACGCCAGAGGAGGCCTTTGCCCATTACAGGCCCAAAAGGACAACCATCCTCCGCATCCTGACCCACATCGCCCACAGGCTGACGGTACCAACACAGCGGACAACCAACATCCCTCCGCAGACAAAGCTGCCGGCTGTGCTGCACATGTTGGCCTCTGGTACCTTCCAAACCACAACTGCCAGAATCGGAGGAGTCTCACAGCCAGCCCTATCCAAGTTCATCACACCTGTCCTGGATGCCATCATCAGCCTGGCACCCCAGCACCTCAACTTCACCCACACTGCGCAGGAGCAGCTGAAGACCAAGCAAGGCTTCTACGCCCTAGCTGGATTCCCTCACTTGGCAATCGACTGCAAACATGTACCCCTCGTGCCCCCTGCCGACACTGCACACAACTACAGCAACAGAAAGCACACGCATTCCATCAATGTGCAGGCAATAGTGGACCACCAGGGACACCTCAACAATGTTGTGGCCAACTCCCCAGGCAGTGTGCCTGATTCATGCATCTCCCGACAGTCCATCATCAACCAGCGCTCCCAGGATGGCACCTATGGAAATGCATTGCTCGTTGGTAAGTAGCAAATGAACACACCACACACCTCCACTCCACAGTCATGCAACTCACGACACTGGCAATGGGCATGCAGCAAAACTACATGCAACATGCCACACAACATGCCAACCGACCAGACATGACAACACAACTCCATTGGGAACCTGGGCTTGCCATGCACACAACCCAGCCACGGCATGGCACCACAGCCACACAATAGCAGAATGTGAGGAGAGGCTTGGAGCAGGCATGTGCGAGAGCGGCAAGTGACTAATGAATGAGAACCTACCCAATGCCAGGTGTGGTGTGGATGTGCCGGACAGACTTCAGTGTGAAAACCACGGATATGGCCATGTGGACATCAACTGCTGGTGCATGGAGTGTAGTGGCCAGTGGACGCTACCATGTCCCCACAGGCTGTGGGGCAGAATGCGGAAATGTCGCTCGTTACGTCCCCCCCTGTATGCGCAGGCAGAGTGGGTTGGCCCTGCGTACGCCAGGCCTGCGTAGGGGTGTGAATAAAAAGCCCGTCGCACTGGGCGTAGTTCTCATTTGGAATGGCCAACATGTCTGCCAGAGCGGCGCCTCTCAGCCCGCCACGAGGCCGGCGCCGTGCACGGCGGGGCCTGCGTCCCTGTGCGCCTGCTGCAACCCGGGCCGCTGGTCCCCAGACCCGTCATGCCTGCCCCAGCGCACCAAGGAGGCTCCGCTCACCTGCTGACACCGGCGTGTGTCAAAGAGGGCCCACCACGTGCCGGTGCAAGCTCCAAGCCCCAGTCCCGCGACCTTTGCAGCCTCCGCAGACCATCGCTGGCCTCCACGACGCTGGCCCACAGTACTCCTTTCTCGTTGACATACCCCACCGGCGTACTCTTCGGCCCAGTTGTTGGCACATGTTGTACTGAGTCGTGATTTTTGAATGGCAGTGACCCCAAGTCTGTGGCAGCGTCCACATCACTATACTCCCTCCGATCAGTGAAGCCAAAGTCTGCATTGCAAGCCTGCGACACGTGGAGCCACTAACCCTGTTCAACGCAAGCCTGCAACACGTGGTGCCACTAACCCTGTTCAATACAAGCCTGCGACATGTGGTGTAGTGTAGTTCCTATTTCCCAAATAGGCTCTGCTCATTGGAATAATATACCCTATAGATTCGACTTAGGACTGAGGTCAGTATGTCCCTATCGAGTATATTAAACTTAATTACTTTGTGCCAGCTAACTCAGAGGCCACTAGAAACTCCTTGTAAACAAGAAGGGAGTAGTTTCTGGCAACCACATAAACATGACAACTTTGTTTCCCTTTAGAATCGGAACACTCTCAGAATCGTGGAAACAATAGATAACAGTTTCACTCAGCTAATCGTGCATGCTTAGTTTCTTCAGAGTTACACAGAAAGAGTAGATGGGCGTTTCAATAAAAAGGATTTATTGAACAGTCTTGTTTCTCATGTAAGAGATATGAGCTGTTCTGATCACAAGACAGTATGCAAGATATATAATGTACAGCGTAAGCAGTAGAAAGAAATAATACTGCGCTAGCATTATCTTTTAGCTATGATACATATATTCACATACATAAATAACATGAGCTAAAAATGCGAGTACTTATACGATGCCTCTCTAAGCTAGTTCTACCCTAGTGTACCTAACCTAACATAGGTGTAGGACAAGGTAAGAAGTAGGTGAAGTATTCTATAGTATGGTATATTAAGAGTCTGGTATGCCAAGAGTCCCTCTAGGTTCTAGTCAGCTCCATACCTTGAGAATGAGAGAGGTGGGAATCTCTTTCTGGATCTTCGAACTCTAACACCCCGCGAAGGGAGTCAGAACACTGGGCGCTGGATTCTCTGCGAGCAGGGATGACAGCGTCTCTTGTCAGTGCGTCAGGCCGGGATACGGGCTCCTCTGAAGTCGAGGTCTCCTCTAACTTGCTTGGGCAAGGGAAGGTATATTTATACCTGGTAGGTGCCTTGGAATGTTAGCATTGACGTGAAGTCGGACAGAGTAAGACGTCAGGAATGAACCCTTAAGGAATAGTGGTTCATGCATAATAGATGAGTTCTTGGAGAAATCAATAATCCTGTGCTGGGCTTAGGGTTTGGTTTCTAAGAACTCGTTGTGATGTTAGTGTGGACGGATGTCGGTGACCATGCCTGTATTTGGAGTGCATGGCTAACGCCTAAATAAGGACTGGGATTTTATGCCTATATAAGGACATGTTTCAGGAAAACCTATATACGGACACCTAAAGCGGAATACAACAGTGGTGCCACGAACCCTGTTCAACGCAAGCCTGTGACACGTGGTGCCACTAACCCTGTTCAACGCAAGCCGGCGACACTTGGATGAGGGCTCAGGCCTACACTGCGGTCCAGTAGGTCCCACATGTGGAACTGTGTCTTGGGTAACTAATGAAGGAGTCCACACCATTGGACACGCCTCATCGCAGGTGGCATCCCCTATCAGCACTGGTGCCACTAACTCTGTGCGCAATGAGGCACTTTCTGGTTGGACTTTGGTGGCGTCTGAGTCCATGGCCTGGGGGTTGTCTGCATCATCATCCGGCTGGGACGGTTTGGTGTTCGACATGTGTCTGTTCCATTCATCTCCACCATAGTGACTGTTTCTGCGTGGTTCTGCCCTCTGCCTCATGCCCTGGGGGTACACCTTCCACTGTCCACCGAGACACTCCTCGACAACCCCCTTTGTCATCTACGAGAACCTGCTCTGCTCTCGTGACCCTGCCCCAGTGCACCGCAAGTCAGCTGCCCGTGGCGGTAGGCCGGTGCAGGACACTGTGCATCCGGGCCACTAACTCTGTGCAGCTCAAGTCATGGAGCCTTTATGGTTGAATGGTTGTGTCCTTAACGATGTACACTGTTGTTGTTTTTTGACTGCACCAGGCACTCCATGACGGCTGGGGTACACACACCCCACACACATCCAACACAGGTGTCACTCAACATGTGAGCCTACTAATAAACGTGGCCGGGTGCACGTGCCCGTAGCCATTCACACCATCTAAGCAAGTGTGTCCGTGTGGTCATTATGTCAGCATGATGGGCCCGAGCCCTGCAACATCACTGTGTGCTGTCTTTAGCCGACGATACCATGTCACCTCAGCAGTGGCTAAGACCTTGGACATGTAGCTTCGCCCGCCCCCCCTGCATGCACAAGCGGCGTGTGCTGGTCCAGCGTACATCAGGTCAGCGCCGGGGTGTGCTGATTCGGCAGGGGGATCAGGGCGTGGCTCTGGTCTGGCATTGAATAGGAAGTGCGGTAAGCATGTCTCTGTGTTGGAGTGTTGTCGCCACCAGGGCCACAGTAGTCGATGTTGTAATGTAGCATGCACTCGGAGGGCGGGCCCGCACGTACGGGGAAATGTAGGAGCGCAAGACCGCTCGGGGTCTTGGCTCATACATGCCAAGTGTTATGTGTATCAGTCCTGCGGCTGCATAAGTCAGATGCCTAGCCTCAATCGCAGCGTGATCACAGCCAGCCCTGGACTGTACACCTGTGTCCGCCCTGTCCAGACCATTGGCCTACACTCAAGTGGCCGCACACCCTCAACGGCCAGCTTCACGGTGTTGTTGGCATGCCCCTGGACATGCGCAGACAGGCATGACAATGGTGTGCCGTAGGAGTGCACGTGATACAACCGCGCAGCGCACACAAGTGTGGGGGCTCGTGGGAGGGAGGAGCAGCTGTGAGGCAATGTAACACACAGTAAGGTCACTCATGTGCCACGTGCTCGGCATATCATCCATGATTCCCTGGGTCGCAGACATCCCACCCCACCCACGACAGGCCTCTGTACATCTCCTGTATGCAAGCAGATGGTAAAGTTACTGTAGGGATGAAAGGTCCTTTGTCTGAACTATCAGGTGGAAGCACATCTGCAGCTCCGAGCTGGGACTTGCATGTGCCCAGCACCCCCTGACAGATACGATTGCATTTGCTGGCGACTTCCAAACTACGCACTGCCCGACGTGAAACCAACGTGTACACATCCCACACGCAGAAGTCCTTGGTCGTAGTTAGCGTGCGTGAAATGGCCTTCACACGTACTCCCACCCCACCCCAGGCCTGCACCCGTTGCACACAGACACTGCTCATTGATCCGAGCTGTGCCATTTCATCCACAGGACTGGCGCGGGTCAGCACAGTGCTGCTTCAAGCAGAGCCACTGACGCAATGGCAGACCATCCTGGACACATGCACAACTCCAGTCACGTGGACCGGTACCGTGCACGTCTGCTGCATGTACTGGGGGCACTGCCATTGGCAGTGCTGTGGATCAGTTACCGGCTAAGCTTCCGCCTTGCCAATGTCACCTGCGTTCAGCCTGTGTTGCATTGTCGCTCGTGCATATTCGAGTGGACCATGGATGTCTGCCTCTCCAACGTAACGGTAGCTGACCTGGATTTCGACGTGTGTGTGCGCCCCCTGTTGGCCCATGACCAGGAGTGTCACCGTGATGCCCGTTTATGGCATGCCTGGATGATTGGCATGCATGCTGGCAACTGGACCTGGGAGATTGCACGAGTCGTCTTGTGCAGTGACCACATTATTCCGCTCCCCTATTGGGCTTTAGTGCCAATTGGGGCCAGGGGTTGGAGTCAGCACATCTGTCCGGGACAGCTGATGGGTTACGTCGCCGACATGTTAGATGTAGTCAACAACGAGCTCATGTTGGAAATGTTGGCCTACGCTGCTGCACTCGCGTTCATGGACGAGTGACAACGTACCTGCAGCCACAACTGAATGTGACCCATTGCACGTGTCCCGGCGCCTGGTTGCATGTTGGGGATCTGGTCACATGTCCCAAGACGACATTGGACATGGCTGCATTGGCCTGGACTCCGGATACAAGCGCGGACAACCAACGCGCGTTGGCACTGACTTGTGTGGGTGATGGACTCCCCCGGGGTGGACATGGGCGCTTTTCAACGTTCCGCATTCAGACATGCTGCTGCATTGGTCTGCATGTCGTGGCACTTCTCTTGGCCGTACTGACATGCAATTGTTGATGAAGTTTCCGCGCCTTCACTTGTCTTCAACTGTGATGAGTGTTGATATGTATGCAAATGTGTGTGTCACGGCCTATCTGGATCCCTGCCATACATGCATTGCTACCCCATCAGGGCTGTGGGTTGGTACTTGTGCATTATCATGTCCCTGTTTCGTGCTTTGCTAGATGCGTATGGCCATTTACCGCCCACAAGCGGGTGCACTTGTGTCCTGTGTTCGGTTGTGCAAATGTTGGTGTTTGTACCACTTTGTGTTCGATGTTGGGGTGCTCTGCTTCCTATGTGTGTGTGCTGCATTGTGTGTGAGATGGCCCTTCAGCTCTGATTTGGCTCACCCTTCTCCCTTTCAGGCAGTGTGGTTTTCACTTCTGTGCTTATTCAGTGGTGTGATATTGCCAACTTGTGTGACTTGTGCTCTTGGTTGGTGTTGTTACTCTTGGGCATGGTTTGTCTGCAGTTGTGCTGTGCTTAATTGTGCATGTGTGCCATTGTGCCCATCTCCCCCCGTCCCCCAGTCCCTGGTCGTTCCTCTCCCTGTTGCTGTTGTGTCTGTTGATTTTGAGCAGTTTCCAGTCCCCGACTCCTGCCACCATCTCCAGAGTGATGTGGTGGACACCATTTCCTCCATGTCATCCAGCTCCTGGTGTGGCGCTGGACTCCCACCTCCGGTGTGCATTGCTGCCTTCTGGTTGTTGGCGTGTTTCTGCTTGTTTTTGCGTTTCGCATCATTCCAGCTGTTCTGGTTTTCTTCCATTGTCCTCCTCCGCTCTCCGGCTGCATTCACCTTGTCCACGATGGACTGCCATGTACAATGTTTTGTTGCCAATGGGGCTTGTGGGGTTGTGTACTAGCTCCGGCTGCCTCCATTGTGCTTTGCTGTTGTTTTCTGTTTGGTTTGTCTTCCTTTTTCCTGCTTTTGTTGTGCTTATTCCCGCCTGCCGTGTGTGTGTCGCGGGCCTGGCGTTGCTTATCGCTGCTTTCCTCATCGCGAATGGGCTCATCGCACGTTTTTTTGTGTTGGGGTTTGTGTTTTTATCTCCGTCGCGGTGGTTGTATCGCGGACATTGGGCGCGTTTTTGGCAAACTATCACATGATACCGCCGTGTTGTGAATTCCACGTTAAGACGGGGTTATTTTCCCGCGATAGACTGCGATGTGTAAAGTTGCGTTAACATTTTTTGGAGATGTTTAGCGCACGTTCTTTTGAATATACCCCTTAGTGTCCTGAGCTCAGAACACATTGTGGATGGTAAATGCCCTTAACCTTTGGGCCATGTTGAGGGCCCAAAGTTTAAGGGCCTGGTCATGGGCAAATCATGTGCCCTGAGGTAACTGTGCATGGCGTACAGCTTTAGCAGTGGGCTTATATGTATGGGGACATCATTAATGACATCTCTAATGACCTAAGTGATTACATTATGGGTGAACTCACACATTAAATCATTGATGAAATTGTGGGTTAAGTTGAATGTGCAATGCAGAGTGTGTGCACACGAATTAAGAATACACAATGATGTAAGACTTAATTATATGCCTCTTGAACTGGCAAAAATAACCCAATCTTTTATAAATTAATACAGTGAAAGTGTTGAGAAGATAGAGTGTGTTTCTAACCTATAGTAGTTTTGCAACATATGCTAGGCAAAATGCACTATTGTTGTCAAAAAGTCACATGAATATGATCCACCTAACCACAAGGTGTCAACAGTTAATACAAGTGAGGCTTGAGACCCCGAGTGTATTTTCAGGATGTGCTATTGGTATAATATGCACCATGCACAAGTGCCCTTTGTCTATCAGTTATAAAGAATATGATGGATTTGATATCCATATAGATTACATAGTACTTAAACCTTCAGCTTGAGTACTTAATCCATATATATTGGGGTGAAAATTATTGCATATGGCTAGTCAGACAAAACTGTTTGCAATATTGCACCTGTTAATTTATTAAGTAGTGTTTTGACAAAAACAACAACATAAGGTGTGCCCTGCTGGAAACAGGGTACAAACCTTGCTTTTAACTTATGAGTACTATGTGTTCAGAGTTTTCATATCAGTGAAATATATTTGGAAGGCTGTTGCCTAACCTAATCATACAGCTAAAAGTATAGAAGTAGGTGAAACTTGAACCAATGTTTACCATCAATATACATCATATTGCATATATGCCAAGAAAGCTCTTTGCAAGTATTGTAGTACAATTGAGGAGTGGCACAGGATAAAAGCTATGAAAGCAAGCTTTCTAAAATTGATTGACTTATCTTTTGAAGTGACTGTGTAAATATTTAGTAATATTAGTGTCACTGATAATATCACTGATATTGTCTTCCGTAACCTCATCAATGATATCATCAATATGCAGTTTGAGACATTGTCTGTGATATAATCAATGATGACTCTTGAGATATTATTGATATGATCTATGAAGTTATTAGCAATGCATTGCGGGGAGTGAGGTATGGCTTGCATAGTGCACCATAACTATAGAATCGCAGGGGGTGTGCATGTTTTGGTTTGGAACTATGACTACTGTCACTTTAACTGTATTTTTCCAGTGAACGCACATATACTTACACACATACAGACATACATATAATATTCCCTTCTCATTTCAGTATTATTAGGACTATATTTCATTTTTAAAGGCATTGAATCTTTTTAGGCCCCTTTTCAAGCAGAGTAGGACGCCTTTTCAAGGCATTAGCACCTTACCATTTGCAGCTCATCTATTTGTTTTCAAGGGCCAGTTTGAGGGCTCATGCATCCACATATAACCCATAAAACTTTTCCGGCAGAGTTGTCTGGCTCATAATACTCTTTAACTAGAAACATAACTTGCCATAGGGGGGTCTTAAGAGACACCTGTCAGTTTTCATTTTCTTCAAAGGAGGTGAATAATCGATATCCTATTGGGACAAAGGAAATCTTTTCAGTTTCCCCCTTGAATTGCAATATTCATGTCATGGTGCCTCTGCACAACTTGAACCATACGGGTCCTTAGGAAACTGAGGACCATGAGATAAGGCATACATAGAATTTTAATCAGATATGCCTGGAGGTGTTATATGATGCTTCTCACTGATAGCAATGGAGTCCATACTCCTGATGGCGGTCTGCGACTGTTAAGTCCTTAACAGACTCAGAGGATAAGCCCTTTTCGTCAGCACCATGATTCAGATTTAGGAGAGAGGAGGTTCATTGAGAGGAAGTGGTTGTCAGAGGTAGAAATTCTAGAACATGTTCACCCAGTCCTTGCTGTCCATTTGACAGGTGGTGGATTCCCATCATGTGGGGATAAAGTAGTACATAGACACAAGCTACGGCTTTAATCTCCAGACAGTAAATGCTATAATGGAGCATTGCCTGATCAAACTAAATGAAATACTATTTTAGTTAGCAAGAAATATTTACCATTTATAAGCGGTGTGTCCGCATTCTACTCCATGTGTATGGTACCGAATTTATTCAGTCACGGGAAAGTGTGTTTGCTACCCTATAAATGACTACACTTGGCATACCTTTGATTAGGATATTTCCAGATTTATTGAAAAAAATCCAGCAAGTAGATTGTTCTTGTTAATATTAAAAGCGAAGCAATGCTAATGGGCATTCACCAAAGTTATACTGCCACTCCACAAGATCAGAAGGAGGTGGAAATGATATCTCAAGTCTCTGTCTCCAAATCTACAAGATGCCAGAGGGGGTGAGACTATAGGTGCCCCAATTAAAACTACATTACGGAATGCAAATCTTCCACAAGAAAGAAAGTCAGAGCTGCAATAATCCAAAGGGAAGAGAACGAAATTTTAGGGTGAATATAAAAAATTTGAAAAGTAGCCACAATTTTATTGTCAAATGAAGGCCAAGAAGGATATAACCTGAGAGATAGGAGAGAAATAAGGGCTGCAGACAGACATTAATCCTCTGATTAACTTTATCCTTATCTTTAGAGAATCATGGAGATAAGTCAAGCAAAGGTGCCCATTATTCCACAGAACCACACAAAAAATAAATCTACCAGCATGGAGGAAGAGACAGCCAAGGGCCGCCAGGACCTCAACACCACCTTTTGAAAAGAAAAGGTTCACTGCCAAGACCTGCCCTGAGCCTCATTTATCCTGGTTCACTCAGCTGTAGGAGGTGGGGGCATAGGGGGTTGTGGTCAGACCACATGGCCCCACCACAGTGTTTACCCCCTGTAGATATAAGCTTCGGACATACTGCAGGCTGGCAGCCTCACCAAGAGGCAATTAGGTTTTAAGTGAGCGGTATATAAATCTCCCAAATCTTACCTAAAGTCGTACTGGTGTATATTTGGTGAAAGTGGTACCTTTTCCAATTTGTCTGTGCGTCTATAGGCAGACTGGTAGGACAGGGATAGAGCCAGTAATACGTCAGGCTCATCCACAAGCCCATCTCTCTTCTAAAGATATATTGCTTTGAGTGATTTATTCATATACATCATGGTATCTCTGCTCTAGATATGCGTACTCTCAGCCTGACTTCTGTGACTGACCATTCACACTGTCCCATGGCCTTTCAGAGGCATAAAGAGAAGTTGGGAAATCGGATGCATTTCTCAAAAGGCCCATCTGCCTTTTCACGTTTTTGTGCTTAACCTGATATGGACTGACCCTGCCCTCTCAAACACTTTAGCGGCCTTTAAGCTGCACATATATGTTGAGATATTTGCCCGCAGGCCAGTTCATCTCTGATTTCCACCCAGAAATGTACACTCAGACATCGAGCCAAGCAGCAGCCCCTGCCTGCCACCACTGAATGTTTCAGTATCCGCTGGCTGCAAAAAGAATAGGCAGAAGGTGCACATCAATGCCAAACAATTCCATGGCCCTCCACTCCACTCCATACAATTCCACTCCATGTTGCACAGTTCCATGCCACACACTTCCACTCCACGCCAAGCAATTCCACTCCACGACAAGCAATTCCACTCCACCCCACTCCACACCACACAATTCCACTCCACTCAATTCCATGCCACACCATGCAATTCCATGACACCTAATACAACTTCACTCCCACCACACAATTTCACTCCAGGCCACACAATCCCACACCACTCCTCACAATTCCACTCCATGCCAAGCAATTACACTACCCCTCCACACCACACAATTCTTATCTACACAATTCTGTGCCATACAATTCCAAGCCACACAATTTCACTCCACTTCATGCCATGCAACAGAATTTCATTCCACACCACACAATTCAATGCCACATAATACAACTCCACTCCCATCACACAATTCCATTCCATGCCACACAATTCTACTACACACAATTCCACTCCACGCCCACAATTCCATGTCACACAATTCCTCTCCAATCTACTCCTTACAATTCCACTCCTTGCCACTCCACTCCCCACATTTCCATTCAGCTCCACACCACACAATTCCACAACACACAAATCCATGCTATTCCAAGTCACAGATTTCCACTCTACACATATGATTGTACTTCACATCATTCCACACCATTCCATACCATTCCACTCCACTGCTCATCACACAATTCCATCCTACACACTTCCATTCCACACAATTCCATGCCACTTCATGCCACGCAATTCCACTATACTTCATGCTACACAGTTCCACTCCATTCCATGTCACACAATTCCACTCTACTCCACAAAGTTACACTTTATGCCACACAATTGCACTCCACTTCACACAATTTCATTCCATGCCACTCCACTCCACACAATTCCACTCCATGCCTTCCAATGTTACTCCACTTCACACAAAACCACTCCTCGCTACTCAATTCCACTCCACAACACAGAATTCCACTCCACTCCACAGAATGCCACTCCTCTCCACACCGCACAATCCCAATCCACACTATGCCACTCCACTCTACTCCACTACACACAATTCCACCCAATGTCACACAATGCCATTCTTCTCCATGCCACACAATGCCACGCCAGTCCACTCCACACCACTTCACTCCACTCTGTTCCAACAAAGCCAAAAGATCTCACATATGGAAGACCTATTGGCTTTGCCAATGCTTGTTTTGGACTGGAGATGCAAAATAACGTGTACTTTGCAATGTGGACCCAGTTTGTGTTCTATGATATATTTATTTTGCTTAGGCAATGTCCTGATTTATAACTTATCCTTTTAGGATGTGCGTGCTGTCTGGATGTCATATTCTTTCACACATATACAGTGCTAGTTCCTAATTGCCCATGCACGTTTATTTTTTACATTTTGTTTATTTTGATATCACAATATTTTTATCCTTGATATTCCTCACACAGTATTTTGTCCACACTATATTTGTTCTCCAAAATTTTGTCTAAACACTCTTAAAGAGGCATTAAAATATTGGCCCCTTTTCAAAAGCCTCCATTATATTATATTTTGCTGTTTATTCTTTTTAAATTCATCACTTGCAATGCAAACTAACTCTTCTGACATCATTTCGTAGCACTATTCTTTGGGGGAACAGCTTAATTCTGCTATTGGGAGGATATTCAATTCAGCAGCCAGGCTCATCATGGGTACTAAAAGAAACTGCCATATTTCCCCCGACCTTAGAGCTCTCAATTGGCTACCATTTGAAGCAAGAATTCAATTAAAAATCACTTGCATTACTCTCAAAGTGGTTCACCACAACACCCTGAGTTATCTGGCCCAGAAACTGGAGCTCTCATGTGGTAACAGATCCTCCAGAAGTTCCAGCACTCTTATTCTGAAACCACAACGATTTGACAAAAAGAAAACATACAACCGGGCCTTCTCTGGAATCGCTCCAAGGATCTGGAATGCGCTGCCCCCAGAAACCAGTCTGAATCCCTCTACTGCCTCTTTCAAGAAAGAAGTAAAGTCTCTATTCATGAGTAAACTCACATGAACAATGTATCTAACCCACATAACGGATCTTGTCCTACTTTTTGTCGTTGTGCATACACCTCTGTAACTTTCTATAGCAGGACATAATTATGGCATACATTGTTCTCTTGTTCATTTGTCTCCCCCTGTAAAGTGCTCTGATACCCGCAAGGGTCATGTTCGCGCTATATAAAACCTTCAAAATAAAATAAAATAAATATTCAGCAAAGGGGCTCTACTCCCAACTTATATATCGTTGTAGCTCAAGATATTTCTTTGTTATGAGATTTTCATTAGTACAGCTGAGGGAAAGAACACACAGGCACCCAACTACCCAACACTTCCCCAAACAAAATGACAGCTGTAAATGTCCAGTATTTGTAAAGCGCGAACAATTACCCGAGGGTGTCAAGGCGCTGGGGGCCGTCGGGAAGATTAAGCGAACTATTGCCCAGAGTCACATGGTGCTGGGCTGATCTGCCACCAGCGCCGGGGATTGAACCTTGAGCCCGCGGGTTCTGGAGTCAGTTGCCCTGGCCGCTGCGCCACACCTCTTCCCAACTAACGATACAGGTGAGATACCAACTCATAGAAAACACTCAGCTGACTCAGCAAGAAAATTATTCAACCTTAGCAGAATCTATTTTCCATATGGTATCAGAGTGCAATGGGAAATCGTATTACACATCAAATGGTTTGTATCCTGTAATTCCTCCATTAACCAAATCACACTGACCTCTGGCCCCAGTTATGACCCTGATGATTGCTTTCTTATTGTTGAACTGATTTCAGAAACGGTGTACCAATATCATTACACCTCCAAGCGATGCCTTACTATATATGCACCACAAAGCTGAAACCATATCCCGGTTGCCTAACGAAAACGCTCGAATAGGGCTGCCATCTTTAACCCATCTGAGCATTCTAGAAGGCAATTGTGGTATGTCTTCTTTTTAATGTTATTCTTTTTTACAATGTGCAATGGCTGAATATCTGGTGTTCTCTCACAATCAAGGCACACTAAAACCCACAATTAATATTTATATTTCTGTCACCTTTAATCTGTTTATAGTGGTAACTCATGCTGCTTTTAGAAAATGTTACTTATTGGGCATGTTTGGTTTCATGATTTTGTAACTACTGTGATTATTTGACAAACATACGTATTGCTTAAAAAACGGATCTGAATGCTTTAGAAATTATAGATGTTTCTTTAATATGGATACAAAACAATTTTAGCAGATAATATTCAAAATTATATTCACAAGTACATTTTATGTCGGATATAAATACTAGCATTTCTACCTCTAGACACTCATGCATATGATGCCAGTGTTTGCATGTACTTTCACACCTCAACAGGAATGAGAACAAACCAGCACCACATACCACATTACATAAACACCAGCACTGCCACCTGTGCAGTTATACATCGGGCCTTCGTGTACACGCGCTATTCGGAGCCATCAGGCAACCCTCAAGCACAGGTTTGTGCATTTGCAAATTTTTTTAAATGAAGTATGGCCCTTGTAGGTAATTAGTCCAGTAGACAGTAGTGTAGTTTATACAAGTAGGTTTATTCAGTTACAACTAAGATGGTAAGAAAGTGTCCCACTGGGAGCAGTATCCTGCTGCTCAGCCACACTCTTTCCAACTGACCACTCATACAAACCATGCACTCATGATCATTCTATTACATCACATTCACACAGGCTGAGCAGCAAGGAGCTAGGAGACAGCAGGCCAACACATCTCCTTCCTCCAGGAAACAAAAGAAACAATAGGAAGCTAAGTGGAAGAAAATACACATTTCACACCTCCTGTAAATATAAGTAACTAATCCTTAAATTGCAAAGAAAGATCACATTATACAAATTATTCCATTCCTTAGGTTGTAAAATAAAAGCATGTCACATAAGATCACATTAAATGAATCATTCCACTCCTTGGATTGTAAAGGAAGATCATACACATAAAGATCACATACTATATATCTTCTGCTACCGCAAGAGAACACCAGATATATATATATAGAAGGATGCGACTTGTACATGTATCCACCTCGCAGGACAAAGGAACTGAACACACCCCCACTACTGCACTTACTGCAGGACAAAGGAACCAACGCGTCCTCACTACTGCACACACTGCAGGACAAAGGAACCCATGCGTTCCCACTACTACACACACTGCAGGACAAAGGAACCCACACGTTCCCACTACTGCACACACTGCAGGACAGAGGAACTCACACATTCCCACTACTGCTCACCTTGCAGGACAAAGGAACCCATGCATTCTCACTACTGCACACACTGCAGGACAAAGGAAGCAACACGTGCCCACTATTGCACACACTGCAGGACAAAGGAACCCACATGTTTCCACTACTGCACACCCTGCAGGACAAAGGAACCAACGCATCCCCATTACTGCATACAATGCAGTACTAAGGAACCCACACATCCCCACTACTGCACACACTGCAGGACAAAGGGACCCACATGTTCCCACTACCCAATAGAGTATAGTTACACACAAAACACAACAAAACCTACAAGTCTAAATGCATAGTCAACAGCATGACATTGCATAGACACTTAGTGAGACACAATAAAGAATGAATGTGTCGGAATATTCCACAAACTGTTGTGTGACAAAAAAATCTTCACTCTGGGTACTGCACGAAACACATGCACTAATAAAAAGTCAAACACTCACCCATACTCTGCTCACATGTGTCAGATGCTCACACCTAGCCGTGGATTCCCTCCACACATTTTCTTTGGCACAGGTTCTCCTCACAGCCACAATAGAGCCAAATAAAATGCTTCATACACACCTCAACACCTCTATGTGCTTTTGTGTTTCAATCGTTGCTTGGGGTGGCAGCGCAACGCAACCCCCCCCAGGCAATTTCAAGATAACCAAAACTGAACACGCTGAATCATAAATGAACCTGCGCAAACCGCTTTAAAGTGGGGCTTATGCCAACTAAGCCAGCAACACTAGGCTGGTAAGAATTTGTAATATCACCAGGCATGTAATAACATTTAGCACGCACACACCGCAGCACAATGACACAGGGACGCACGCAGCCACTCCTAAATGGCTGGTGCGTACACGCCACATCAGCTCAGCAAGACCGCATTGAGCTCCCACAGCCTTTGATGACATTACAGTGATTCCTTCACTGAAGCTGGTTCTGCTGAGGCGATCATTAAGGGAAGAACAACGTGGTTGTTATGGGAACAACAAGAACAGGTGCCACGGCTCGTGCCCTCATGAGCCCGCTGCTACAAGCTTGAATCCTGCTGCTCGTAGACTCCTACTGCAGGTAAGCAGCTCATGGCAGTCCAGTGCGTATCAGCATGAACGTGCTTACAGTGGTTGCCAGGAGCACGTTTTTTTAGTGTCAAACGCCCACAATATGGTTTTCCCGCAAGCGTGTCACACCGGAGCAGCTGACCCCCCTTTTATTCATTCCATAACACAGAAGATGTCTTGTGACCCCTTCTGCAATTTCAGATTGGCTCCCCTGCATAGCACGTTGCCACAAGTGCTGTAATTTTGGTAAGGGTGTACCTGAGATACCAGACATTGCGCTTCCTCAGTCCATATGAAACGTATAGGTTTCCTCTAATAAGCCTAGTATAAGTAGGGTTCGTCAGTACTATCTGGCAGTGCTTAGGAAACATGTCAGCATCATGTGTTCATGTCACAAATGAATAGTATATTTACTAAGATTTAGTGCAAATCGACACAAAATCTTTTTTTAGTAATTTACTTTCCATCACAAAACTTGTTTTGTACTGGAAAGTCACTTGAAAGTAGCGCAAAGCAGCGCATAATGCTGCTTTGCATTACTTAGGGCCAAGGGGGCATTCCATGGATGGTGCATGGACGTTCCCATGCAACCACCAAAGGTTTCTGATGCAAAACCATATTTACTAAAAAAGTAGACAGGGTTTTGCATCAAAAAATAGTGCCCACTTCAACCAGGCGCTATCATGGAGAAATGCTTTTATTGCTCCTTTATTTTCCAACTCTGCACGTGTGCTGCACACATACAAGGGGGAAAAGTTTTAGAGTTAGTCTAAGCATAGTATTTTGTACTGGAAGCGTATCTTTTCAGTATTAAACCTATGCTAGACTCACCCAGACACCCTTGCACTATGGTGCAAAGGTCTGTGCGTGGTGCACAGCAGCACATTTCTGCACCAGCGCTAGGGAGATCAGAGGAGAGTGCCATATTTCTGTAAATATGATGCTCTCCTGCTCTCTCCATCTCACGCAGCGCAGCATTTGTGGCTGCTGCACTGCATGATAATTTAGTAAATCTGGACCTATGTCTGCAATACATAGTCTACGGTAAAGCAGTAAATATCAATTAGAACTTAGGTCAATTGAGTGTTGCATAAGCGCTGATAAAGTACCACTATTTATTAAATTTGATTTTCTTTTCTGTATGGTTCAACGGTTTTACAAGCTATAAAATTTCCCTGATCACAAAATCTTTGCTGAAATATCTACTGCACGTACAAATAGGATCTGAACTTGTATGCCTTACAAATTTTCATGTAGCGTACAAGAACATGGGACGACCCAAAGGTAAACATCAATGCGCATACTCCAAGTATGAATGTTTAACACGCTAAACCAATTGGTCCAGAAATGTTATAGGTGCGTACACACTTGATTAACGTTATATAAAGCTTGCTAATGGCAGACTAACTTATCTAATAGAACATAGCATTCTGAATAAATTGTAAGGCATTTATTCAAAGCATGGTGCATTTAGTTTCATTAGGAGTGGCTTTTTCATAGTCGATTTGATAGAGATGCAAATTTATTTCGCACTGCTGGAAAATCTCTTGCATATGATATGCAAAGCTTTCATTAAAATGAGTATTCCTTGTCCTCTGGTATATTTTTTATTCATTAAACAACAACCTCTGGCACTGAAGGATAAAAATGAGGAACACGTTCCGGAGTAAGACGAATGTATTATAACAGACGTCTTTCAATTAATTTTACGTTGTCAAACTGTTTGCTGAGGAGGTAGAGTGCTACTTAACATTGTAAAAAGACTACTAGTTATTGTGGAATAAAACATACCTCTCTAATTAGTTCCTCTTTAACGCTGTTGCTTTGTTGACTAATCCAGCAACAGCAAATATACAAATATGCTCAACATTTTCTACAGCTATGTCAAAGGTAGCAAAGACTGGAAAATGCGCATTTTAATGTGACAGAAGAAAAGTTGTTAAAACAGTAATAAGTTGTTCACTTGATAAGAATTGTTGACATATTCCAAATGTAATGCATTCAGACATATAGGGGTCAATTCCGATCTCGGCCGGTAGTGCTCCAAATCGGATTCGGATTCACCGGATCCGATTCGGAGCCCTGTTTCCCGACCGAATCGTACGCGGGTCCGGCCGAGCGAGTACGATGCAAGCACCCGCGAAATCGCCGACCGACTCGAACGCGGCTTCAACACGCTCCGACCGACTCGCATGGACACGACTCGCACCGCGCTATGGAGACGTTTCCGGCCGGGTAAGTACGATGCGCGCCGGCGAGCAGTCCGACCAACTCGCGCCATCCGGCTCGTAAAAGCTGTCGGAGCCGGACTTTGGGGGTCCGCGTCGGACCCCCTGTATGCGTAGGCGCGCGAAGTCGCACACAGGGGGACCCATGGATCCCCCTACCTGTGCATGTACGCCACGATGCGCATGGACGCGTACACGCTGTAGGGGCGCCCTTGTCTGCCTTGCACCCATTGAGTCAATGGGAGCCCGCGTACGCGTTGTGACGACAGGCTCCCATTGACTTCAATGGGAGTCCGACTCGACTCGAGTCCGATAGCATGCGTGCACATCGTACTCGTTCGGTCGGAATTCTCTCCGGGTCCGGCTCGGTCGGGGAGATTTCCGGCCGGAATCGGAATCGGCCCCATAATATTTTCAAGAGGCTGGCATGTGTGCAGTTGGGTTATTATTAATCTTTGGATCGATGCAGTTGCATTGAGCATGGTTTAACACATCCATATTAAGCTGAATTTATGCCATTAAAATCACTTATTCTCGGAAATGCTGTGAAATGTAGTTCATTTCATGCATTTGCATCGAAGATGAAGGTACCCGTTAGTTATGCAAAGGAATTGAAGAAGTGGCACATTTCAGACCTCCTGGAGAGCCTATAGGAGTGTGCATCCCTGCATGGAAATGGCAGCAGAATTAGACAGGAACTGTGTGGACTTACCTTCCCCATCTGACTCACAGGTAGGGGAGTGCACCAAGGCCTGTGGTTATTGAGAAAAAAACAAGAAACCCCCAGGCCACCCTCTACACCCTCTACAGAGAAAGGAAAGAATTAGCCTGAGTCAATCAGATGTTTGCATTTGAGAAAACAGTTCTCAGGCTGCATTTATTAACACTACAATATAGTATTAAAAGCATTTGATTCCATCACACAATGTCCATACTTTTGCATAAAAAAGGAGAAGAGTTGGAGAAAAACTTCCATACATTGGAATTGGCTGACCACATTGATGAAGTCATGTTTGGCACCCTGCTGGTCCTTAGATCACTGGTGAATTCCCTTGGGAGTCGACGTGCTAGCCATGGGTCCCCCAGGTATAATCTTTACAAGGTGAACTCCCCTGTTCCCTAACAAGGAGGGAGCCACAGGCCAGTAAGTCAGCTGAGCCCTTTAAACCTCTGTGCCAGAGCAACACAGAGAGGGATCCCCCTGGCACCCTATGGGAGATGGGCCTGGGCAACTGGTCCGGGTCTTGGACCCTGGCGCAAGCTCCAACTCTCCACAATCCCCAGGGCAGTGCCATACAGTTTTTCATACAATCAAGGACCTGCTCTGCTGGTGATCTGGACTCCTGAAAGGACGTCCACATATATTTTCTCAGGCACAAAATCTTGTGTGCCGCAACAGTGGATCAGTGTCTCCCATCTGCCATCTAGTGTCTAAAATCACTATTTTTGAACCACATGTGCTGTATGTATCAATTGTGCCCCCCTCACGAATCTCCACGGAAGGGAGTGAAACAGGGAAGTAAAAGTGGAAACAAAGAAGATAGTGCCTCACGGGAGTAACACCATGGGAGTTTACAGACTGATACCGCCTGTATCCTCAGGTTCTCATCATTAGCAACTGCCAACTTTTACAACAACATAAAGAGTGAGGAAAAAGAAGACAAAGTGCAAAGACTGTGTATGTTCATGCACTGCGTGAACCCCATGTGGAAACCGGGGTCTACCATAGAACAGCCGGTATACCTAGAATCTAAAACCGAGCTAGACAACCACTAGCTGAACTACTTATTTCTTGGCTGTGTGTCTACTCCATTAAAACCAACATGTTTCATTGCCCGTAAAGATTTTTGCGGCACTTCATCAGGTGAGTACGTCTCACTGCACCACTTTCCTCTGTTTGTCAAACCATGAGGTTGCCAATCTTCAGCATACCTGCAACCTCTAAAAATGCTTCTAACCCTGTGTGTGTATGGTCCACAGACACATCGGCTCTGTCACTGCTCTCAGTCAGTCGAGACTCCTCGGGTTACCAGCTACCGGTAGCTGGTAACCCGAGGAGTCTCGACTGACTGACAGCAGTGACAGAGCCGGATGATGTGTCTGTGGACTAGTACACACACACAGGGTTAGAAGCATTTTTAAGAGGTTGCAGGTATGCTGAAGATTGGCAACCTCATGGTTTGACAAACAGAGGAAAGTGGTGCAGTGAGGACGCTGACCCTACTCCTGATGAAGTTGCCGCAAAAATCTCTTACGGGCAATGAAACATGTTGGTTTTAATGGAGTAGACACACAGCCAAGAAATAAAGTAGTTCAGCTAGTGGTTGTCTAGCTCGGTTTTAGATTCTAGGTATACCGGCTGTTCTATTGGTAGACCCCGGTTTCCTACATAGGGTTCACGCGATTGTGCACGAACATACACAGTCTTTGCACTTTGTCTTCTTTTTCCTCACTCTTTATGTTGTTGTAAAAGTTGGCAGTTGCTAATGATGAGAACCTGAGGATACAGGCGAGTATCAGTCTGTAAACTCCCATGGTGTTACTCCCGTGAGGCACTGTCTTCTTTGTTTCCCACTTTTACTTCCCTGTTTCACTCCCTTCCGTGGTGATTCGTGAGGGGGCACAATTGATACATACAGCACATGTGGTTCAAAAATAGTGATTTTAGACACTAGATGGCAGATGGGAGACACTGATCCACTGTTGCGGCACACAAGATTTTGTGCCTGAGAAAATATATGTGGACGTCCTTTCAGGAGTCCAGATCACCAGCAGAGCAGGTCCTTGATTGTATGAAAGTCTATGAGTGGGGGGCGACCTGTTCTGTTTCTCTCCCCCTTGGCTCCCAGTTGTGATCAGTGCCATACAGTACCTGGGGAGCCAAGGACAATCACTGTAGTGCACATCCCTGGCCCTGCCTTACAGACTGTAGTACTTTTGCCCCAACCTGATCAAAGGTTAAAAGCCAAATGTATCCAGGACTCATCTGCCTTCTTATTCCAGATGCCAAGGTGTCTCCTAGCTTTGTGGCCAAATCTGCCTTCATCTCCTCAATACATAGGACAGAAAACAAGACAGAAAAATTCAACCATGAACAATCATATCCCCACCCATTCCAAGTTTGTTGAACTAGGGATGGGTGGCGTGTGTTAAAGAAGTTTGTGTATTACGCAGTAGGTCGCGTCGACGGTCGACAAGGGCACAGCTATCCAGGAAGCGATGTGGTTGTTTGAAGGACCCATGGTTTAAATGCCCCTGCCTGTGCCCTGACTGCTGCCCAGGTGACCCCACTGGGCCCCTGTAACCAATGGGTGTGATGCGCTGCTTCCCAGGCAATCCAGGAAATCACGCAAATGTATTTTTCAATTCTAAATATTATATTATTTTCTTAGCGACAGCGCGAAACAAAAAGCATGTAATACATACATACAGGAAGCCAAGTCGAACAGGCCAATGTCATTAAAGATATACATTGCTTCCGCCTACAACCTTATACAAAGGGGAATTTAAATAAACTGAGTCAAATTTAAACTTGTCTGCAGGCAGTAGGGGATGCATCACAACGGCAAGGGCAACACTGAGTTTCGCAAAACAGAGCATATAAAACAGTAATGCATAGCCCTAACAAACAAAGATGTGGAAAAGGGTTACAATTGGTATACCCAATATAAATTATGAGTAGGAAGAGAAAAGAGGGGGAGGGAAAGAAGGAGTAGAGTGAGGGAACCGCCATGTGGGTGAAAGACAGTAAGAAAAGGGTGAGAATGACAGCTATGATCGAGGACAGAGAAGAGTAGACCAAGAGGGTGTCACTTGACGTCCACAAAGCTATTCAGTGTGTGCCAAATGGATTGAGCGGCAACACTGTTCCCAGTAGAGATGGGTAAACTCTTATGTGTGCTTCTAAGATACGTGGCCCATGCCCACCATGTGTGAAATTACATGTTATTTAATGTCTTCCAGTTCAAGACAATGACTTTAATGCCTACTGTTAGTAGAAGATCTAGTACAGCCAAGTCTTTGTCAGGTAAGTCTAATGGAAGAGTGGAAGCATGGGGTTCTAAAAGTATAAAGGGTAGGGATAGCATGAAGTCCATTATGAAGCTAGCCTTAAGTTGCTTATTGTCATTGACCTAGTAAGAGGAAAGCCATTTGCATGAAAGGAACATATGCACAAATTCCTCAGGGACTTCATCACAGGACCAGCAGGAGTCAGAGTCAGTCAGGTTCAGTTTGAATAATCTGTATGGAGCCCAGTATAAGAAGCGTGCTGCAGAAAATATTGTCTGGGACAATATTGAGATCAATTTCTTATTAAGGAGACTGGTGAAAATTTTGGGCCAAGCAGAGACGGGTAAGGGGGGTGTGCTTCAACTTTGGAAGTGTTTGGACCAACATTTCTGAATGGGTGGACTGTGAGTTGTGCATGAGTTTGTAAATTTTAGACACCAAGTCGCCACCTATACTGGCTTGCTGGATAAATTGAAACAGAGTTGGGGGTTGGAGAGGGCCCAATTTGGAGAGTTTAGATTTGTTTGTCAGAAAATCGTCGAAATCCATGTTGGTAAGGGAGTGCTTCTCCTCTAATGAAGCAAAAGAAAGGGATATACAGGTAGCAAAAAGATCGGACACCAGGTTGATACCTATTGCTGCCTATAGAAGACCGATCATAGTAGCATTTGCTGAAGCAGTTTTTTTAGAGGCTAGGTGCCTATCTAGCAGACATAGAGAAAAATTCGACTAGAGTGGGGCAAAGTTATTTTAGACATTGTAAGAGTTGCTGGTAGTGGGTAGGGTGAAATGAGATGTATTTCGATCATTTGCCGTGGAACTAATGCAGAGGGTTTAGTGTCTAGCCAACGGGTGCCATGTGCAGCAAGAAATGCTGTCAGATAATTATAGCGGTTAGGAAAGCCACACCCTCCTTTTACACATGTTATCCTGAATTTTGAATGCCTAATTTGGGTTTCTTTTTCGACCAAAAAAAAAAGGCAAGCAAATTTGAAATCATAACCTCAAGAGGCAAAGGCTGTTGGTGTGCCCCTCCCCTGGGCCAGGTGTCAGCCCCACCTGTGGCCGGGCCCGCCATTATGATGTTGCCCCTTTATTCAGTGCCCAAGTTGTTTCATGAACCTTCTTGAAAAGATACATGAGCTGGTTACCATAGTGTTTTAAAAGCCCATCCTTGCTATATTATGACTGAGGTTTTAGGTTGAATGATACAGAAGTTACTGCGAGGCTCCACTCTGTATAGTACAGAAATCTTTCCTTCAGGCAGCATTCCGCTTGACTCTTTCCAGCATGTGACAATAAGACAGGAACATGCTGAGTAATAAATAAAACACATGTATTAGACCAGCTAAACATATAAATTTAAGCATGAGTGTGTCTTCTATCACAAGGTATCCCACCCGGAATCAAAATGTGAAAAGAAGTCCATAGCTAAGGGGAAATATACACAACAGTAGTTCTTTGCTCACATCAAAACACCTCTTCCAGAAGAACCCGATTTCTTGTCTCCTCCTGTAAAAAAATTGATTTCTTATTACCATGTCTATCCCAATAACTGCATCATTAGGCAGCACAAGAGATCTATTTTGGATTCTCAGAGGGCTTTATCTGGAGGTGTTGAGTTTAACAAATTTTGTAAAAATCAGTGTGTGTTCATCCAGGCCTGCCAAAGGCAAAGATTGAGAGGATACTAGCCTTGGGAATAATTGCCATTCTTTTTCCACACCCACTAATAGACAGCTGTTTGTTCCCTACTGGGTTGGGGTCCATGAACAACCCTGAACATTTGCACTTGATGTGTAATCTCTCATTCCCAAAAAAGGTTTACCAGTGAGTGCTGCTACTGATCATAAGCACTGTTTTGTGTGATATGACTCTATGCATCATACTCTTGATTAAGTGAGAGACCTTAGGAAGGGCCAAGCAGGTATAAAGACAGCATACCATCTCCTCTGGTTCACCCAAGCTTTTGGGTTTCCGGTTCAGGTGAGTGTGGTGTTAATATATATGTATGCAAATTGACTTGATCATCTCCTGTGTTTATTTTGAAAGATTCAACACCTTGATTGGATGGGTTTTCAGACAGTCAATAAACACAGGCAACGTCATTCACTATCTAGACAATTTTCTTTTTATGGATGTCCCCATCTACAAACAAGTTCAACTTGGTAGTCACAGGGGAAACCCGTAAAACTCTTGAATAACCTAGGCAGATACACATGCAAAAATAAGGGTCCTTAGCAGGGATAATTTAACAAAACATTTTCAGTCAACATCAACAATGATACCACTCATTATTATTGGGCATGCAATATTCTTTGGCCCCACAGATTCACACATAGTTCCCATAATTTACACACATCCTTTCTCACAAACATCTTTTGGAAAATTGCATGCTAATACAGACCATTTTCAGAATATCATTAGCGCTCACTGAATTTTCACACTTTTATTAAACTGACGAGTAGTCCAATAGGGTGAGGGTTTTTTGAGCACACAATGTCCTTGTCCTACAATAGTTTGTAAGAAGCGTCCAGCATACATCATTTATCTGTGGTCCACCTACAGGTAGCACAATTTTTAGTCATCAAGACAAGGTGGAGAACCAGTCAATATCTGAAATGTACTCCAGACTTTTTATTCTTTTTAGTTTTCAAAATCTTGCTTAGTGAACAGGCCAGATGTGTTTCGCAGTGGTGTAACGAACTTGAGAGGGCCCACCTGAAAAGTGCACGGAGGGGGCCCCTTCCCAGGCCCACCAACTAGAACTGTTGCTGAGGGGGCCCCCTAAAGCTTGGGCACCCCCCACAGCGGGTGCTGCGGGGGCTTACGTCACACCACTGGTGTTTCGGCCAATGTCTTTGTGGACTCCTCACGACACAACAAGGTCAAGTGCAAAAGATTCATTGGAACCAAATTAAAAGCAGGTACTTTAGCGCTAAAGGCGGAGTCAGTCAACCTTAGGCATGCAAAATAAGCAGTGAGACTTGTGAAAATAAGGATCTTCTAAACTGTTAAATACTAACTACTGAGGCAAAGGTGAAAAACAAAGTCAAATTCTCTCCCTACTTCCCCAACGTGTGAAAAAATACAGCGCAAATCAAAAGAAAAAGGTGGCATCCATGGAGACAAGGCCACACAGTTAATATACATGTGTTACATGGAAGGCAGAAGTCAAGCCATATGTAAAGAGATAAATCATTGCGCATCCCCCATCAAAAATGAAGGTTGGCATCATCAGCACAATCAAGTTTCAATATTCTTACTATATTGTGAATGAACAGGGACACCCAAACAAATATACACAACATATGACTGACTATAAGTTGAAACAGAAGAAATAAAACCAAGATCCATCATTGTTTCTACACTATATACATCTTTTGTCAAAATCAACCGTAAGGTATTCAAAGAATACTAACAGAGCCCAGAGGGCAATGTCACTATTATAATCAAATGAGAGACCATACTTCATAATTCTCATAGAGTTCATCTGTAGCTGTTCTACATTTTTCGGTGTACTGTCTTCCATTTGTAATAGTGTGTTCTCTGAAGACCCACCCCTCACACCTGCTGATGTCACAAAAATCACTGACCATTTACCATTCTGCAGGACACATAGAAAAAGGAAAATGCTTCTAAGGATTGTTTAAGTGCAAAAACAATCCTGCCCGTAACGACGGCACTCTTGCACCATGGCACAATGGTGCCTGTGTTGGCGTTAGGCTGCCTGAAGTGGTCCAGTGATATGAGAGAGCAGAAGTGGGCCATATCTTAGTAAAATGGTGCATTTCTGCTCTTTCTCTAACACTCAACAAAGCACAGGAAATTGCCTTGTTGCGTGCATTGCGTGAAAGGTTAGCATATCTGGGACTTGGAGTCCTTAAGTCTGCACTGATCTACTAAAATGCCATTCAAACTATTTTTCTGCCCACCAAAAACTACAGCATAGGGCAATGATACAGCTCTCTTCATTGTGAGTGACAGCATTGTTTTCTTGCACATGTACACAGCTAACTAAAAAAAAGAATCCTATTCAGTGCCAGGACTGATAGACAAGTTAATACATTCATTTCGTGTTTTTGTATTCATTTTTGTGATGGGCCATTATTTACTTACCATGTGTATGCAATATTAGATAATGGCATTTCTTTTTACTTTTTGTTACTTTTACCCTTTTAATGCCTATGGCAGAGTCTTGCAAAAAAAAAAAAAAAAGCATGAATAACAAGGCAAGACCAATTAGCTTTGCCAATGCATGTTTATCTTTCTGCTTATTATGAGTTTAGCTGAAATAGCTCCTACTTGCTTGCTTTTTGCGCTGTTTTACCATCAATTGAAAGCGGTGCATAAAATTGAAACTAGGGTCCACCTATTGTTCCCCAAATAGGGTAAAGCTGTCACTAAGTCAGCCTCACTGGAAATGCCCATCAAAGAGTTTAACTACTTAATATGGCCAATAAAATCCTGTGTGCCCCTTAGTTTGTTTTTTATTTACAGACGGTGTATCCTATGTCATCTAAGTTGTCACTTTATCTGTTCAGTTAAAAAAAGTTCACTGAATTTACAAATCGATTACCTATCATACCCTATTAAGAACTGTTTTTGTTATACCATGTTATGGTATGTTACAGAAGTTTACATTATGCTAAGTTGTGTTATCTAGTTAATGGATGGCTCAGTGAGCTGAACACTCATCGCTGATATCTGCTGTAATTTGCAGGTGAAATGTTTAAATGTCAGAAAGATAAACTCACACTTCCATTCTTCTGAGGTCAGTGAACTGAGTACCATTAACTTGCATTCCTAACACTAGGAGCCAGATTTATCATTCTTTCACGCAGCGCAACGCAGCAAGACACCTTGCTGTGCTGCGTGAATGAGAAAGGGCTGGAATGCCCTATATTTACCATTGTACAGTGCATTTCTGTCCTTTCCTAGCACTGGCGCACTTTTGGCTGTCTAGAGCCAAAGCAGGCAACCTTGCGTCATGGTGCAAAGGTGCCTGCATTGAAGGCAGGATTGTTTTTGTGCAGGAAGGGACACCTTCACGCACAAAAACAATACTGAGAGGCATTTTCCTCTTTCTATATGTCCTGCTGAATAAAGATATTCCTCCTCTTTATGCTGCACCTTGGTAGGCGTAGCATCTTGACGCATTCCCAGCTCTACCTCTAATAGTAAATCTGGGAATGCACCAAAATCCATGGGTAGATGCTTGGGAACACCCACCTCCACCCATGCAACTCTTCCCTGCCGCAAAGTAACTCAAACACACTTAAGTGCGCCGGGTATGCCCAGACGTGGGTCCCGGGCTCACTGTGCCACTGGATTCAATTTAGCCTGCCTGAATAGGGGTGATTCCCAAAGCTGGTCCCAGGATGCTTGTTTCTAGTCCAGGGAGGACCTGGCTTGGCAGTTCGGGCTGGACTGTTCCAATGAGGAGCAGGGTCAAGACTGATTTCCATATGGCTGGGTCTAAACTAGGGTGGCATAGTGAGCAAAAGAATGATGGATTGAAACCAGATCTCTTGACTGGGGGTAAATGTTTGATATGTTCTGCAGTCCGTCCATCATTTGTGTGTCTTCTGCCTTCTTGCCCTAAGTGCGCCAGGCATGCCCAGATGTGGGTCCAAGGCTCATTGTGCCACTGGATTCAAGCTAGCCTGGCTGATGAGGGGTGATTCCCGGAAACCGGTCCCTGTATGCTTGTTTCTGGTCCAAGGAGGACCTGGCTTGTCACTTCGGGCTGGACTGTTCCCATGAGGAGCAGGGTCAAGACTGATTTGCATATGGCTGGGTCTAAACTGGGGTGGCATGCTGAGGAAAAGAATGATGGATTTAACCCAGATCTATTGACTGGGGGTGAATGTTTGATTTGTTCCACATTTCGTCCATCATTTGTGTGTCTTTTGCAGAGTAACACAATGCATGGCTTTGCTCTGTCTTGCATTACTCTAGATTTATCAAACCATGCAGGGCCACACAATGTGGCCTTGCGTGGCTCGATAAATCTCACTTAGGTTTTTGCATCGCCCTTGCGCCCCCTTGCGTGGCACACGGGCGACACAAAACCTTGATAAATCTAGCCCCAGTTATTTACCGTTATTAGGAAGGAAAAAATATATGGTATTAAGCTTTGTGCATAAACAATATATTATTATGATAGTTTGATAATCTTGTGGTAAGAGGAAAGAATGTTCACTTATTACCTACGTATTTTATGAAAAAATATGCCATTAAACTGGGCAATAACGACAGCTGCTATTTTCCACACTTAAAAATGTTGCAAAAGTGGCATTTATTACTATACAATCATTATTATTATTATTATTATTATTATTAACAACAACAACAACAACAACAACAACAACAATAACAACAACAATAATAATAATAATAATAATGATAATATAATGTAATGTAATATAATATAATAATAATAATAATAATTATAATTATAATAACACGTTGTTATTTTTATTATTATTAAAAATAATTATATAGAGGTAAATACTACATTTGCGGCGTTTTTACTTATTAATGTGATTGCTAGATTTGTTACCTGGAGCTTAAACGCCGACCCATTTACGGGGAGGATCATACCTGTTTCTAAGTAAGGCTTTAACCTTTTTTATTTCCTTGTGTGAAATATAGGCATTCAGCTGCAATGCTCTGTTGTTCCAATGTGTTTAGGGAAGTTGGTAAATGACAGTAAGGGCAGTGTATACTGTAAACCTGCGCAGACGTTTTTCGTTTGGAAGTCGGCCATTTCTTTCAGAGGAGCGCCGTCCTTTCGAAATGCTTATGAGCAGAATCGCCTTTTCCTCTAGGTGTGCGACAAACGTATTTAACAATGCCTGGCTTTGGCCATTTTGGAAATAGTTAAAGCAAAGTGGGTGTAGTCGCTGAATCAGAGTTTAATTTGGATTTCATCCTTCTCAGATTACTGCAGTTAAGAAACAATTAGCCCCAAAATGAGCTCCCGCTGTTATCCAAAGAAACCGATGCAGCATTAGCACTTGCGCAGCGTTTACTAACACTCCGTGTGCTCTGGCGCCAATACCTAAGCCCTAAAATACACTTGGCAGTTGTTGCTTTTGGGTGGGACTTGGCTGCACTCCAGTAGAAAGACTTTCCTCCGTGTGTACACGTGTACACACAGCTTGATTTGTGCAGAGCAAGGGGTTTTGATGTGGACGACTGGTTTTCCGTAAACTATTAAACCAGGTTACCAATGCCATGCATTTGGATTCTACTTCATGTTCAACATAGCAGATCACAACACTGCATATTTGACAACAATCTATTCTGTTTCCCAGTGGAGATACACTAGTGAAGCGGGGTTTGAAACATTAAAATATAAATAAGTAAGCAGTTCAATGCCAAATGCGTTCTTGAAGACCTTACCCATTTTCAAAGAACTTCCTTATGGATCTGTCTACTACACTACTACAGTGAACATTTTTAGATTTTGGGAGTGGCATGCTTGGGGCTAGTGCAGCAAGAACTTTTCCAATGAGGAAAGCTACATCCACCTCTGCAAGACTAATCCCAGCCCCTTCAGTTTGGCAAAACCCCTTTCTGTCACCAATAATTTTGAAAAATTACCCAGACATCAGAAGATCCCCCTCGTGGTTGTTATGTTGAATACCAACCACTCAGGCCTAATGCACAAATCATTTTGAGCTCGCACATGCAACTGCGTGTGCAAATACCTGAAATTACAATGAGTATCCTGATCGGCAGAACAAATTTTGGGTATTATTTCACACTGAGTGTCAGTCATTTTACAAAAATGTCCACCTATTTGGGGGGTGGGGGTGGAGAGTGTACCTTAAATTCTTGTGAACATCCATAAGTATTTAGGTTTATGGGGATTAGCAACAGTTTTCCATCTTCCAGTAACGGATGCCCACAGGATCAAAAGCAGAGGGAATACTTGGGGCACAAAGTAAAATGTGTTAAGTTCACCATAACCACGAGGTTTGATTTTCCCATGTATGTGCATTGTGTGTTGGGTGTAGACAGATTATTCTAAGCGTGTTCTGTGCTGGATCACCTAGTACAGGGTTAATAGGGTCCTCTCTTGGATGCAATCAATGTTGCACAAACTAGTGGTTTGTTTTCCAGTTATCTTTTTTTTTAAATCTTTTGGTCACTTGCTTTTGAATGATGTAAGTTGGGCTTTGCTCAAAAGGCCATGTGGACACCTCCTCTAATGAACTGGGTGAATAATTGTACATCAATGGCTTGCCAGCCCATAACATCAAAACAAATGGAGATCAATACATTCTGAACTCTCTTCACCCTTAGCAGCTCCTGCTGCCCGGTGACAGGTCTGAGATCGACCCCTGTTCACAAAAATTGACCTCAAATCTAGATAAATGCACAAAGGGTGCTTCATCTGGACCTGCAGAATGGGCTTTTATCAGCCCACAGTGACAATCTGTGAGCCCACTGGAGGTGCCCTTTGGGAACTAGCCATTTGGCACCCTGGAATCATCATCATTGAGTTTGTTGGATCTTTTGGTTAGTTTAAGCTCAGACTGTTGGGTAACTTGACTGTGCAATTGTTGTACATTCTCAGCCACTGGGCCAAATACACATTAGTCTCCCCTATTGACCACAAAAGCACTATGTCTAGTGTAAGAGGCAGAAGTAACAGAATCATCATGGCATATGGTAATATGCCATCTGGCACTTTTGCTCTATTTGCAGTGAAATGTGAACATTGTCCAGATCTATCATATATGAGCTATATATTAATTTGGGTTTGTATCTCCACCTCAGAATGGCGCAATGTCATGCACTGTATTAGAATGTTCTTTATTTTAACTGCTTTACCTTTCTATAGCTTAATACCCCTTCCTTTAAAAACTTTATCTGACCAGAGATTGAGTTTATTACTGTTTTTATTATTTTGCATTTTATAGTATTTAAGTTTCAAACTCTCTTTCACCTCCTTGAGTATACCTAGACTGCTCACTCTTAATGTCCTTGGCGTGACACATGACAAAGGGAATGACATGATTATCCCAATGAGTGCAATACTACCTAAGACCCTTGTACACCAGCGATAAACAACAATGCCCAACATAGCTATGGACAAGTAACCACTGGGGTCCCAGGAGCCAGAGAATGGGCCTCACAGCCATGTCCTTTTTTGCAATTCGGGTTCTGCTCCATAGGGGCCAGGCACACTCAGCTGCTTTGTCACTTGTGTCCATTCCATGCTATGCAGGAAGATTCCCTTCTTTTTTTTCATAAAGAGGGGATAAGAGTCTACTGGTGTAAAATGAGGACTGTTCGCATGGAATGAAAGAGGGGAATGAATGTCCTCCCTTGTTTTAGCACAATGCTTGCAGCACTGTGGTCTATGGAAAGGGGCATTTTATTTGAGACACATTTTCCAGTTTTTGACCTTCTTTCATGCCTTCTTTTATTTCTAGTTGCCTACCAGGAGAACCACTAGGCATTGGCTGAGTGCTACCATGGCTTTCCCCAAAATTGAAGTAAACACATCCTGAAAATTGGATCAGCTCTAGGTAAATGGAAGCAATGCTAGAAGCCACCCAAGTAACAGACTGCCTGTGTGTAAACAAGCAAGGGCCTGACGCCCATGCATAGAACTGCCCTCCAGTCTATCTCTAGAAACATTCCTATAGTATCCAAAGCAGATAAATAGATCGTACCACTACCTGGACTAAAAGCGATATTAGAGGTCAGGCAATTAGGAAGATCATGAAAATATCGGTTTTCCACTGCTCACAAGTAATGAGAGGTAAAACATTATACACCATCATAAGCAGCGACACTTATAAATCAGCAAAAGCATGGTGCTTTTTTAAATCACTGGTAGGAACATACATGTCAGTTTGTTGAATTAATGCATACGTATCTGAGACCCTTTGAACACACTCATGCATGTTCTGTCACTGTGCAACACTCCCATACACATACCACTGTGTGTAAAAATCATTTAAAATACAGTGAATTGCACAAAAACACACAAGCATATCATATGTCACACATGAGTGAGCCAGGTATGTGCCAAGCAGTGGACTTTTGGGTATTTCAAGTAAATTGCTCTCACAAAGAGCCAATAAAGGGTGAGTGTGAAAACAGGACATGCAGTCTAAGAATGTGCGTTTGTATTTGGTGATTGATCTGAAAACTACCCAGCTGTCAGAAGTGGATTATGTGTCAATGGTTGTTCCTGTAAAGTGTCCATACAGCTTTGGAGCTACTTCAGTGTATTGAACGGCATAAATAGAGAACTGATGGAGGTGTACATAACAGTAAAACAATGATTGTCTGTTAAATGATCTGTTGCAGACTAGTAAAGGAGTTAGTTATAATTCGGCTAAATGCCTTTCAGCGCAGATTGCTCACCAGAGTTCTGATGGTGAGAAATACGAATAGTTGATCAGTAGGCAAGGTGCCTGTGCTAGGGTCAGCTGTCTGCTCATGAGCAGAGGGTTGATGCAGCATTAAATCCTATCCAATATCTTTGAACTAAGTAAATTAAGTTTCTTCATTTTTCTTTGTTAAAAGTTAGAGTTTCAAAGAGTTCATGGCTTATTTAGCTCCCCGATGACAGATCCCAAGCTATCATTTTCCTCGTGAAGGGAAGCACCAGAACTTAATCAGAAGGTGTTTACACCCCCACAAGAGGCACTGGCATGGTAAGATGATAAGAAACACATCTAACCTTGTACACAAATGTTTTTGTTTGTGCACACTAAATTTGCATATTTTTTAGTAGGACCTACATTCAGGACCTCTTTACAAGTTCAGGTCCCCACTGCTAGCCCTGTCATTTCCACCCTCTAGACTTTCAGGGAAAAAGCGAGACATCTGATGGAATGTACCAGGGCTGCAGGTTTACTGTGGACCTTCTAATTCACAAGAGAGGCTTAACTCTGTTATCGCTTCTTCGGGAATTCCGACACATCATCTAGCAGAAAATAAAAAATTAAAATAGAGGTTATATCTTGATGAAAATTTACAATGCATATGATGCAACACTTCATCATCATCATTAAATCTTTATTTCGACCGAAAAGAATGGCCACAAAATCATGTACAAATCAATAGACACATCCAAAAGAAACATTTAATCACAGGTTAAAAAATGCATATTTCATACAAGAAATCTGAAATGTTAAAATCAATATAAGAACAAATATCAGAACATGGAGCTACGTACTTTGACTGTAGATTATAAGAATAAACCCACTCTAAAACATAGAACTTCTGAAAAAAATGAAGCTAATGTAATATGGCTCTGTAGTTATTGATTGTAGCTTTTTGAACAACTGGAAAAGCAAACCCTTGGACAATTCTCCTTAAAATTCACAAATAGGTGCTGAATAGTTTGGTCAGAAGACTCATCACAATGACTGTGACAGACAGAGGAGGCATTGAACTACCCAAGGGGGAAGCATAGCTTCCATCTTATAGAGCCTAGTCAGAATCTAGTAAGATGAGATCTTTCCCATACATTATTGACCCACTCAAGATATAGTTCCATCCCGGTACAAGTTTGAATCAGTATTGTAATTACTCAAAGATTCAAAGCCTGGAATACTCATCTCCTTCCATAGCTCGTTTCCCAAAAAAATGCTTCTTCACCCACCCTATATCCTTCTTCTTAATAGAGGATGGATCAGTGAATAGGCTAGGTCTACCAAGATTTAGGATATTCAGTTGTAGGTATTGAAGTCAAGGTACAGAGAGATCAGTCTCACACACCAAATAGTCCTCTATGATGTCCCTACTGAGGGAGGCCATGTGCGTTGTACCAAATTTAGCACAAAAGTAGGAAAGGAGCTGGTTTTATGTGATCTTCGACAAAGTCTAAATCAAGCTCCTCATGCACCTTGAAGTTATTACTGCTGGGTGGAATCCCCAAAAGCTTATGAAATACCCTGTTTTCTTCCACCTGCAAGTGACCCGGATTGGAGGTACCCCAGACCCCTGCACCATAAGACATAGTTGGAGCACATCTAAGTTTTTAAATCTCTATGAGAGAATGGATGGGCTTATTCTCCAAACACGCTGAGACTTTAAAGACCAACCTAATGGCCCGCTAAAAGAAAGTGCACCTGTTTGCCATACAAGAAGTCCAGCTAAGATTCTGATTGAAAGTAATGCCAATATAAGGAAAAGAATGGGCTCTTTCAATATCATACACTTGATATATAGTAAGCAGGTCTTTGCGGGCTAAGGACACAGACCATCACATGCATTTTTGATCTGTTCATTTCCAAATTAAGGCTCTCCATACAATGAACAAAACCATCGATGAGAGTCTTCAGACCATTGGGGGTTCTTGCTACAAAACAACGTCATCCGCGTAGAGGAGCATCGGTACCAATTTCTTTTTAACATCTGCACCTAAGTCTATCAGAACTAACTCCAGCTTCTTAATGTACAGGAAGAAAAGAATCAACGCTAAAACACACCCTTGCTGTACCCCATGTTGGTGGCTAAAAAAGTCCAAACACTCACCATTACTCCCATATCTCACTGAGGCCCTCAGATTCAAATGGAATTCTCTAAGGAACTGAACTAGGCCCTTTTCTACCTCCATAGAGGCCAGGAGGCCCCACAACCTGGAACTGTTGACACTGTCAAAAGCACTTGACAGGCCCATGAAAGCTAGATGGATGGCACTGCACTTAAACAGTCTGTATTTGCAGATTATAAAATGCAGGTTAATACATTGTTCAATAGTCCCCAGGCTGTGGCAAAAACAAAACTGGACCTCCAATAGGATCCTATTATCCTCTATCGAAGAATCCAGCCTGTCTAGGATGACTCGTCCTATGATCTTAACTGACAAATCAATAAGTGAGATGGGATGATAGCAGGCCGAATCCCAGCTGTCCCCTTGTTTAAAGACAGGAACAACAGGACCTCCAAGACTCAGTGAGCCAACTACACAAACAGCATTAAAAAGGTGCATCAACAGGTTGGCCCAGAAATTGACATTACCCTTATACAGGTCCATTTGGACCTGTCAGGGCCAGGGGCTTTATTGGCAGGACTGCAATGAATGGCTGAGATAACCTCATCTAATGAGAAGGTAGTTACAATAGGTAAGCAGGATTGAACAGGAACTGGCCGACTAAGATCGCTATCCTTCAGGCTATATATGTTCTGGAAATGATTTACCCAATCCTACGGGGCAGTGCTACAGTGCAGTGCAGTCTGGGGAGCATCTGTCAGAGAATGGTTGTTAAATAACCTACAAAAGACCTTAAAGTCTTTTAGGGTACAGGCCTGAACCACAGCATCCCAATGCAAATTTCTCACTTCGGTCTGCCTAGCCAATAAAGCTTGTGAGTATTCCCTTCTGAAGCTGGCAATTTCCATCCTGGTCTTTGGGATTTTTAAAGGCCAAGTGCAGCTTCATACAGGACTGCCTGCAAGCTTTATCAAACCAAGAGGTCACGCTAGAGTTACGTACCTTAAGTTTTTCCATGAGGGTTGCTTTTATGGTACATCCCAAGGTAACAAAATAATCTACTATCAAGTATTTATCAACATACAGCGATAAATATTTTAAGATGTTACTCAGGTTACCTGCTACCAAGTTAGCAAATACTGAAGAAAAATCTGCATGCCTCCAAACCAGTCTGCTCAAGTTATCTTTGGCCTTAGTGATGTCATAAGCATGCTGGGGCATACATTATAGTTAGCTATAACTGCTGAATTTCTATGGTTTTGTATGAGTGAAATCTGAGCTTAACTATAACATACCAGTAACCTTTGTTTTTTTCAGTGAATTTCTATGTTTTTTTAAATTATATTTCCTAACTATAATGTCCCTATAACCTTTGTTTTTTTCTGTGAATTTCTAAGGTTTTTTACATTATTTTTCCTTACTATAATGTCCCTGTAATTCAGTGAATTTCTAAGGTTTTTTCAATTGCATTTCCTAACTATAACATCACTGTAACCTTTGTTTTTTCAGTGAATTTCTATGTTTTTTAATGTTATTTCCTAGCTCTAACCTGTAACCTTTGAGAGTGAGTGTGTGAGTGAGTGCATGAGTGTGTGAGTGAGTGTGTGAGTGAGTGCAAGAGTGTCTCACTGGGTGTGTGAGTGTCCGAGTGGGTCTGTGAGTGGGTGCATGAGTGTCTGAGTGGGTGTGTTAGCGTCAGAGCTGTTCTGTGAGTGGGTGAATGAGTGCCTGAGTAGGTTGTGCTAATTTTCTGGCTTTTTTCTGCTCACTTATGATCTTTATTTTGCCTCTTTTAGCTCATTGTTGACCTTTATTTTTCCTCTTTCTGCTAGGCCTTGACGGAGCTCTGCGCAATTCTGCGGAGTTATCGAAAAACTCCGCCAAATTCCACAGAGCTGTGGGAGAAGTATTGCTCTGCCACCCCTAATTAAGTCCCCTTGGATGCTGAGAGTAGTTAGGGGCCAAGAACTCCTCCTGTTACCATCAGTAAGTCCTCCACAGCAGTACTTTCGAGACCTCCTCGGAGGCCCCACCCCCTTTCCCAACCATTCTGCAAACGTGCCTCTTGGCACACTACTGGTTGGGGGATGAAGTCCCCTTGGCTGCTGAGGGTCCCTGGAGGCCAAGAACCCTTATTTTTGCCACCAATAAGTCCCGCACAGTGGGATTGCTGAGACCTCGTCGGAGGCCCTTCCCCCTTTCTCACCCACTATGCAAATGGGCCTCCTGGCACACCACTGGTTGTGGGACGAAGTCCCTTTGGCTGCTGAGGGTCATTGGGGGCCTCTTTCTGCTCATTTCTGATCTTTATTTTTCCTCTTTCTTCTCGTTTCTGGCCTTTATTTTGCCTCTTGCCGCTCATTTCTAATCTCTATTTTGCCTCTTTCTGCTCATTTCTAGTTTCTATTTTGCCGCTTTCTGCTCGTTTCTATCCTATATTTTGCCTCTTTCTGCTTTTTTCTGATCTCTATTTTGCCTCTTTCTACTCGATTCTGACCTTTATTTTGCCCCCTTCTCCTTGTTTCTGATCTCTATGTTGCCTCTTTCAGCTCATTTCTGGTCTCTATTTTGCCTCTTTCTGGTCTTATCTGACCTTTATTTTGCCTCTTTCTGCTGGTTTTTGACCTTTATTTTGCAGCTTTCTGCTAGTTTCTTATCTCTCTTTTGCTCCTTCTGCTCCTGTCTGACCTTTATTTTGCGTCTTGCTGCTCATTTCTGTCCTGCTCGTTTATGACCTTTATGTTGCCTCTTTCTGCTCATTTGACACCTGTATTTTGCCTTTTCCTGCTCATTTATGACCTTTATTCTGCCTCCTGCTGCTCATTTTTGACCTTTATTCTTCCTCTTTCTGCTAATTTCTGACCTCTATTCTGCCTCTTTCTGCTTGTTTCTCACCTTTATCATGCTTCTTTCTGCTCGTTGCGGACCTTTATTCTGCCTCTTCTTGCTCGTTTCTCACCTTTCTTTCGCCTCTTTCTGCTAATTTCTCACCCTCATTTTGCCTCTTTCTGCTCCTTTCTGACCTCTATCCAGCCTCGTTCTGCTCATTTCACACCATTATTTTGCCTTGCTTCTCATTGCTGACCTTTATTCTGTGCCTTTCTTCGAACAGTAGCGGACCCCCCTCCCCCTAGCGCCTTGAGACCCTCCGGGTGAGTAGCGCGCTATACAAATGCTTGATTGATTGATTGAGTTTCTGGCCTTTATTTTACCTGTTTTTGCTAGTTTCTGATGTTTATTCTGCCTCTTTCTGCTCGCTTCTGACCTCTTTTCTTCCTCTTTCTGCTTGTTTCTGACCACTATTCTGCCTTTTCTGCTTGTTTCTCACCTTTATCATGCCTCTTTCTGCTCGTTGTTGACCTTTATTCTGCCTCTTCCTGCTTGTTTCTCTCCTTTATTTTGTCTCTTGCCGCTCATTTTTGACCTTTATCTTCCTCTTTCTGCTCGTTTTGACCTCTATTCTGCCTCTTTCTGCTTGTTTCGTACCTTTAACATGCCTCTTTCTGCTCGTTGCTAACCTTTATTCTGCCTCTTTCTGCTCATTTCTCACCTTTCTTTCACCTCTTTCTGCTCGTTTCTCACCTTCATTTTGCCTCTTTCTGCTCCTTTCTGACTTCTATCCAGCCTCTTTTTGCTCATTTCACACCTTTATTTTGCCTCTTTCTGTTCATTGCTGACCATTATTCTGCCTCTTTCTGCTCGTTTCTGACCTTTATTTGACCTGTTTCTGCTCGTTTCTGGTGTTTATTCTGCCTCTTTCTGCTCATTTCTGACCTCTTTTCTTCCTCTTTCTGCTTGTTTCTGACCTCTAATCTGCCTCTTCTGCTTGTTTCTCACCTTTAACACGCCACTTTCTGCTCGTTGCTGACCTTTATTTTGCCTCTTTCTGCTCATTTCTCACCTTTATTTTGCCTCTTTCTGCTCATTTCTGACCTTTATTCTGCTTCTTTCTGCTCGTTTCTCACCTTCACTTGCCTCTTTCTGCTCATTTCACATCTTTATTTTGCTTTTTTCTGCTCATTGCTGACCTTTATTAATGCCTCTTTCTGCTCTTTTCTGACCTTTATTTTACCTGTTTCTGCTAGTTTCTGACGTTCATTCGGCCTATTTCTGCTCATTTCTGTCTTCTATTCTGCATCTTTCTGCTCGTTTCTCACCTTTATTTTGCCTCTTTCTGCTCGCTGCTGACCTTTATTCTCCCTCTTTCTGATCATTCCTGATCTTTATTCTGCCTCTTTCTGCCCATGTCTGACCTTTATCTTGTCTCTTTCTGCTTGTTGCTGACTTTCACTCTGCCTTTTTCTGCTAGGTTCTGACCTTTATTCTACATCTTTCTCCTCGTTTCCAACTTTTATTTTGCCTCTCTGACCTCATTCGCCACTGGGACTGCAGGGGGAGCCTCAAGGCCCCCAGTCCCAGCCAGCTCCCTCCCTCCTGCGGGAGCTAGCATTGCTCCCTCAGACAGGGAGCTGCTAAACATGCCGCTCCCTGTCTGTGAGAGCAATCCTTTCATCTGTTTCCCTGTCCGTTTGACAGCTGTCAGGGTAACAGATGAAAACTCTTCTCTAAGCAAGGGGGAGTGGTTTTACAGCTCTTGCTTGGTGAGAGTGAAGTTCATGTTTGCTCTGACTTGGCAGGAGCTGTCAAAGCTCCCGCCAAGTCAGAACAAACAGCTATGTCCTGGGACTGGGCACCCTGGGACATAGCAAGAGCCAGCCCTTGCAGGTGGTGGTCCTCAGGGCCAATATTGGCTCCAGGAGGAGTGCCCTCCTCCTTTTATCTCCTTTGATCTGCAAAGGTTGGCCTTGGGCAGGTGGTGGTCCCCAGGGCGTGTGGGGTCTGCAATATATCGAGGAGGATCAGGGTTCATTGAGAGGTTGTAGAGATGGTGGGGGCAGGGGTCGGTGGGCACCAAAGAGTGGATGGAAGACATGATGGCTGAGGTGGTCAGAGTGGTGATAATGACCAGCTGGTGATGGTTTGGCTGATGTCCGCTGGTTAGTTGATGTCCTCGGGGTTGGGGGTGGTGGGTTGGATGTTGAGGTGATCTTGCTGTGGAGTAATCTGTGAGTGTGTCGCAGAGTTCTTGGGAGGGGGTAGGTGTTCTCTATGGCTGACAGTTTGGAGATTATTTTACTATCTTGAAGAGTTCCTTTGTGTGGTTGGCTGCAGAGATCATGCAGGTAGTGATGGATGATTTCTTGGCTTCTTTGATGTGCAGGTGATAGTTGCTGTGGGCTGTTTTGTGAGCTGCTCTGTCGGCAGGGTTCTTGGTGGCATGCCATTGTTTCTCCAGTTGGTGGCGGATGCCATTGGTGGTCCTGAGTTCTTGGGTGTACCAGCTGGCATGTTTGAGGCTCTTGTTGGGTGTTGTCGGTTTCAGTGGGGCGACTCTATTGGTGCTGTCAGTGATCCAGGCAGCGAAGTTCTGGACCACCTTGTTGAGGTCTGTTGAGGCCTCGGGTTGAGAGGTGGTGAGGGCCTGTGACCACTGAGTTTCGGTGACCTTGCTCCAGCTGCGGTGGGAGATCTGATGCCTGGAGATGATGTGCTGGGCATCGTGATGGTGAAGTGTATGATGGTGTGGTCAGTCCAGGTGAGTTCTGTGGTGTGGCTGAATTTTATTCTGTTGCTGTAGGTGAAAATGGGGTTGACTGTGTGTCCAGCTTTGTGTGTGGGTTCGGAGACCAGTTTGGTGAGCCTGATGTTGTTCAGGTTCTCCAGGAGGGTGATGGAGTTTGTGCCATTGGGGTCGTCGATGTGAAAATTGAGGTCGCCGCGTAGGACGTAGTGGTGAGATTCGATTGCTAGGGGGGCAATGAGGTTGGGGTTGGCTTTGCAGAATATTGCTCGGGGTCCTAGGGCTCTGTAGGCTAGGGTGCCTCTTATCATGGTCTTCGCATCAGTTTGTAGTAAGAAGTTGAGGTTTTCAATCAGAAATGTGGGATCGTCATTGGTGATGGTGCATCTGATGGTTTCCTTGAAACTGATGAGAAAAATATATATATATGTCACATGCCTATGTGTTTTGGCTGAAAGATATTAATCACTGGTAGGTGCTAACAAATAAGACTGACACTACATATAAAAAATAATTTTATTGACAGTGAAGACAATGCAAAAACAATAGTACTCCATCATGTATTATGGCCACCATCTTGAAATATATAGCAATATGCAAGAAAAGCGATTATCATGTTCATGTACACCTCAATAAACCCATCATCCTCATGTATGTTTATCAGCATAACCATATAAAAATTAAAGGACATAGTCACTATGAACAATACACAGGGCCTCTAGAATTATATGATTCTACGGCTGCAGCTTTTTTCACATAATTATGGGTTTGCCGCATTTGCCACATAATCCATCATCTACTGAATAATCTACAGAATTTAACAGAAATCATTTGTTTCTAGTTCAAACAAATCAAAAGTTACTAAAATGTAGCAACATGCATTTGTGCATAGTGGAAGGCTCTTTGCAAAGGTTAACTGCCCATCGTTCTGTTGCTTATTTCTGTATTAGGTTATTAAACTAGTATTAATGAAGTGAAATACTTGTCCAAACAGTATTACCGTATGTAATATTATTGAAAAATGTGCCGCATTATGCTGCATAATTTGTCATTTCTTGCTGCATAATTTAGTCAGCCCTGCAGCCTAATTTAGTGCTCCCCTGCCACATAATTCCTGTGCTCCTGACATTAGAGAAACATGTTGGTGATTCAATTGTTTCACCATTAAACAACAAATTAAAAACATGTGTCAAGGTGTGCAATTGAGTATGTATCCAGCAAACAGGTATCCCACTACTGAATATACTGGTGGTTCAGCAATATACCACATATAAAACCAATTCTCATATAGATACCACTCTGTGTGTGCTCTAAACACATTGTAAAGTCAGAGTGAGCAAACTCGAAAAATGTATAGGTTGTGTTGAATTGATGACACCTGTGGGTACATCCCAGATACAATTGTTCACCAACTGTAGCAATGCTACAGTGGGCACATCAGTACAGTAAAAAGACATTCTCACTAATATCCATATATCACACCTGAGTGAATCACATTCAAATATGTCACGGCTCAAATGATTAAAAAAACCATAATGAAATCTTAACTTCAGATGGTACTCATATAATCAAAATCTCTGGACTTGTTTGGAAAAAAAGTAAATCTGTTAAAACAAATTGTCACACAGTAGCACAGCATAATAAATTTGCTGTGTGTGTACACACAGCATAATATAGAAGCACACAGAAGCACAAACAGGTTTGCACAATGCACTGTTCATAAATTAGTATATACCTAACTCATGCTAAATCAAGATGTACGTTTAGTTCTTCTTCAGTATTTAATCCAACTGGTATATACAATTCTAAAAACAGGAAGTATGCTTTCTACCCACCTCAAGTCAAGCTCATATTTCCCTCCCCTGTCTGTTGTGAGAACATGATCTATACCCAGGACCACTGGAATTATGCAGCAGGGGAGGGTCAAATTATGCGGCAGGGCTGAGTAAATTATGCGGCAAGAAAAGATAAATTGCGCAACATTATACGGCACATTTTTTATTAGTGTTACTTCATTATTTTGTCATTTTTTAACTTGTTAACATAGTCTGTGCATTAGTTGCACCTCATTAGTACCAGTTTAACACCCAAATATTGCAATAAGCTACAAAAAGGAGCCCATTCAACCTTTGCAAAGTCCCTTCCACTGTGCGGCAGCACTCGTCGCTGTGATTTTACTAACTTTTGAACCATTTGAGCTAGAAACAATTTCTTTGTTAAATTCTGTACATTGTGCAGCAAGTGAAGGAATATGTGACAATTGCGGAAAATCTACAATTATGTGAAAATCGTCCGGCCACACAATCACATAATTCCAGTGGCCCTGTCTATACCAAATAAAGAAAGCAGATTTAAATTGCTTTTGTGTATGTTTCTCAAATGCCTAGCCACAGGATAATGGGGATCCACATTCTGTATAGCACACATATGTTTCAGCAAACTTTTATTTGAAGGATGGCTTGTGCTACCAACATATTCTTGTTGCAGTGACATCTCAGCACATATACAGTACAATCAGTGTTACATGTGATGTATTTCGAAATATATTTGCTATCATTGGGTGAAATCTTATAGGTAAAGACATTTTTTAAAATTATATTTGCATGCTTTACACTTGATGCAAGTGTAAACACCTTGTAAACCTTTATAACATACAAAAGGTTTTGAGGTTGCATAGTTCTTACTCAGTTTGTCTCTTGGACAGTCACATTTTCAGAAGGTTATATACTGTGGAAATCTGAAGCAATTTTGCCAATTACAAGATCAGATTTCAAAATAGGGCAATGTCTACACAGGATATTTTAGATTTTACCTGCTTGATTATTATAGATGGTAATGAATCTGATCACTTGATCATCCTCTGCTTAGTCAGAGTGTTAATATTATGCAATAAGGCCTGTCTCTTGGTAAACTGAACACGTGAAACAGCAGCTTTAAAAACGCCTTCTGAATATCTGCTGTCTTTAAATCTCTGTCACATAAGTTATTGTTCTGCAAAAAACTTTCCTCCATGCTGAAATTCCTCTTCGCCCTCAACAAATCCCAATAAGAGATACTTTATATGAGATTTTTGGGATGACTATTGTGTTGCCAGCAGTCTCTTTTTTGAACAACTCGGTAATCAATATGTCTCCACTAATTGTAACCCTGGGGTCCAAAGTTGCCACACAATGTCTGCTCATGTTACCCGTAAAGTGCAGATTCAGGTAATTTTGATTGAGACTGTTGATGAATTCACTGGCTTTTGTTTTAGATCCTTTCCAAATGGCGAATACATAATCTATAAATCTAATCCAGATTACGATACATTCGTATTTTGGTGTCATGCTGAGGACCTGCTCCTCCCACCAGCCCATGTAGAGATTAGAACAGCTGGGGGTGAAGCAGATCCCCATCACAGTTCCCTTCAATTGTTTGAAAAGCACAGAATCAAAAGAAACACATTATTTGATAAGCAGAAACGTAACATTTCTAGCAGCATTTCGCAGTGCAATAGATAAGATAAAAACCTTGCTCTGAGAAAATGTCTACAAGCATTCAGTTCAGATGAATGTAAGATATTACTTCATAAACTGTCTACATTAAGGGTAATCATTAGATAATCATCTCCCTAATGTACACATTTTATATGGGAAAGAAAATCAAATCCCTAGTATCTTATAAATTAGATGGGGGAAAGGAGACAAGGGGCCTTAAAAAGAAGTCAATATACCTTGGGGCTTTTTGTAGCAAACTCCCAATGGAAGACACAATGGATTGCCTTGAGGGATTGTTAGATTTTCTATGTATTTTGGTTAGAAGATATAAAATAGGTATCCTGGGGTGATCACATTTCAGAAATAAGAACTCTACCCACTCTATCAATACTCTTTCCCTCTACTAGTAATTCTCTATACTTTGTATTGCTGTTTTTGACAGTAGCTTTGTCAATGAGGGTGTAACAAGTATTTTACCTGATGGAGCCCATCCTTAATCTACATATCTCTAGGAAGAATCATAATATTGCCACCCTTATCAGCAGGGTGTAGCACTATATTAGATGCATCCTTTGAAGTTCTAATGGCTCTATGTTGGCTCCAGGTAAGATTATATTTATATGGACGTTTGCATTTTCTTAATCTTTTCAGTTCCATAGCACATTGTGGAACATATCAATAGAATTGAAGGGCATGGAGGCTAGAAACCTGAGGCTTGAACCCACTGCGGCAACTTAAATCTACCTCTACGTCTAGATTAGCTAGATTGATAAAAGGATCATCGCTAGGTTTCATCTCAGTGTCAGGTTCTGCTCAGGTGTGTAAGAGATCTTCATCACTGATTGCTCAGTTTAGGTGTCTTTCTAGCTACTTTCATTAGGTTTAGGTTTCAATGTATACCATGCCTTCAATTTCAATTTGTGTATAAACTTGAACAGATCTATATGACTTTCAGTTTGTTTAAACATACTAGTAGGACAGAAAGATAATCTAAATGTCAAAACATCCAGTTCACCACTAGTAACCATTCTTTTTGATAAATTAATTACCCTATTGTCCTTGTTCTCCATTACTTAAGTTTTTTTTGACCACGTGTCTCAATTCCCATCGGGATACTGTTGCCTGGAGTTGCATTTGTTGCCTCTTCTCATTTTTCTCTCTGTGCCTTCTCCGCATGCTACTCTGACTTTCCCTTAATGTTGTCCTCTACCCTTGTTTAGCATGCAAAATTTGTCTCCAAAATTAAACCTTGGAGCATTCATGTCTTTGATACTGGAGGTACTCCTCTCCATGTCACTATCTTTTGGAGTGTGACAATTCGGTTAATTTCTAGGTTTGTGTGTTTCATTTCATTGGCAGTCTGCCTGTCATCCCTATGTAAATGGTCATATTGTTTACCAACGGTCAGAACTCAGTATATCTTGTTGTCTTTGTAATCCCGTAAAACCTGCATCGTTTTTTTCAATTTAATCTCTCGCTCAATTTTGTCAAGTTTAGTATTCATTTTCTCAATGTGTTTGGTGTAGTTCTCCATAGTATTACTGCTCTTAATATCCTCCATGATGGACTGAGTCTCAGCCACAAGTTCTGTCAATCACGCCATGCGTACTTGATCAAAATTCTTATAATGCCATCTAACAATTTGCTGAATTTACTACCCGTTTTTCAAGTATCGCTGGGTCCGCATTCCCAAATGATGGTACAATAAAAATCCTCAGTTCCCAAGGAACCGAACCAGCATCAATATATTTTTGTTGTGAGGGTGCTCCTACTATTTGTTAATTTCTAACTTGGACAGTTTTTCTAATCCATCATGTTTCTTATTGAGTGTTAAATTTGCCTCCACCTGCCCAAAGTTAGTTGATGATGCCTGTAAACAGTAATTCGGCTTCCATCTGTCTTTTTGATTCTCTTTTATGTGCCATGATGTGTGCCTGTGTTAGCACAGTCTGATAGAATGCAAGCTGCCCAGACTACTAAATGTAGTTCTTCAATAGTAACAGTGACATCTACCCCATGTACAAAGCTGTCATACACAATCCCAGCTATGAGAAACACTTACCCAGGAAGGTGTAGCTTCTACCCTGTCTTCCAACCTGATTGGTGGATCTTCAGCCTAGGAGTACTCCGTAGCACCTGGTTAGTGGTTTTCCCTCTTTCTATGTGTGCTGCATTCCGCAGCACTCATAGAAAGAGGAAAAGGTCTCTATGGATTTTTTTGTGCAGGAAGGGTCCCCTTCCTGCACAAAAACAATCCTGCCTGTAACGCAGGCACCCTTGCACCCTGGTGCAAAGGTGCCTGTGTTGGTGCTAGGCTGCCGAAATGACTCCAGTGCAGGGTGAAAGGACAGGAATGCACCGCATTGGATAAATACTGCGCATTCCTGCCCTTTCTCTACGAAACAGGGAAGCGTCTTGCTACGCTACCCTGCACCACCATTCTAGTAAATAAGCCCAAAAATCTGGTGTGCTGTGTACTTACCTTGATTCTTTTTAATTTTTAGGTCTGGCCTTGACAGAACTGACCAGTCTCATGTAATCAAAGAATTTATTAATTTAAAATACATAGAATGATATGTACATAGAGGGCCTTTTAATCCGACCTCGTCCGCTCAACTTTCGCTCACATTTTGATTCCACCCACCACAGATAAGAGTATAAGGGATTGGGCCAGCCCACTTCAGCCAATAGTTATCTTACACTATGAGTGCTACATTTGATGAATAGCATGTGCACATCTATCTAAAAAGAAGTGCCCTTTGGTGGCAGGGCTGGCGGACCAACAATTTACTTTGTCAAGGTTTTTTTCTGTTCATTCTTTATCTTTTTCATTGTTTGTTAGTTCTCCTTTTAAACTATGTCTTCATGTTACAGTAATTCAAACCAATAGTACATTTTATTTGTGACAAAATTAATAATATTTTCCCTGGGCTATGCATTAAAACTAAAATGAGTTTCTATGACTTTTGTAAGTGTGCCTTCTGGGAAGCACTCACATTTTGTTTGTAAATATTTCAATTTTTAATTGCAACTATTTTATCACCATATTTAGATGGGGTTTTATTTTTTACGCATATATCTTTTCAATAAAAAAACAAGCATTAGCAAAGCTCATATGTCTTACATTTGAAAAACGTTAGCTAACCATTTGGCTTTGCCAGTACTTTTTACAGATGCTGAATAGCATCAGCAAAAAGCAAAACAAATATTGTTGCTGATGCAGAACAGCATTTAAAAAACAAAATGAAAATGGTGGGCCTCAGCAAGTTGACTTATGGGCGGGCATGCATTAGCACCTTTATGCAGGTATATTTCATGAAACTAACAAGGCTAATTTTATTTTTAACTTTTAGTTTACTCTTCCAAGATTGTGTTCACTAATCTTAAAACAGAACAGGGAGAGTCAAAGGAGAAATAGAGAAGTGGGGACACCTTCATGATACCGCCAATGGGCAGCCAAACAGAGCAGGTAGGGAAAACTTAGGGCATGGAGGAGGTCGAAAATAATCTGAGCAGATAGAATGGTGAAGGGGAAGCAACAAATGAGATGAGGGAAGCAGAGAGTGCAAGTGGCAGTGATCTGAGGGGGAAAGCAGCACATGGGAAGGCCAGCAAGTAACCATAAGCAATAAAACACATGCACACTCATGGGGTGGTAAAAAAGAGAAATGTTGCTCCATGAATGTAAGCAGTGGAAGGACACAACTCATCCAATCATAAATACTGTAAATCAGTTATACTTCAGGAAAGCGACAAACAAAAGTAGAGGAAAGAAAGCCTTTGAAAAAGAAGAAAGCAAATGAGAGCGACAAGAAAGTCAAGCAATCATGAGCAGTGTGCTGACCCACATCCCACTCTGAGTACAGGTAATATGCTGGTAATGTGCACAACGGTTGTTTTAGCAACAGGCTCTTAAAACTGTTTGTAATTGAGACCTGAAAAAATTTAACCATTGCATCAGCTTGCTAAGGGCAGAGCTATTTGCTTCACCGGTGCTTATTTTACACTGGGTTCAGAGCAGCACCAAATGACACCTTAGATTTTACAGTGATACTCTTTGTAGTACAAATATTTTGGTGGTGAGAGGCACACAAAATAATCCTTTTTTGGAATAACTTGGGCAACAAGGGCAATTTCTTCGTTACCTAGGGGAATTCATACTTGGTGTGCATTTACCTATTTAAACAGGTACTAGCAATTTGTCAGTTCCATCATTAGGACTATGCAATACTGACTGTGCAGGCACAGGCCTGTCAGGCCCAGGGGGAACAGAGCAGACACTCTAATGCCTTGGGAATCGGCTAACATCTCAGCCTTGAAAGGAGGCATTATCTGACACCTTATGCAAAAAAGTCTATTCTGACTAAAGAAAAGCTGTGCTTGGAAGGTTTCAAAGTGACTTGAGAACACAAAGGGGGCCAAACAGTATTTAAAGACAAGCGAGTACTGACTCCTATTTTTACCACAAAACACAGCACACAGCAAGTACTTGGGTCTGTCCAGCAGTATTGCAAGATGATGCTAGCCTGGAGGATAGTGAGCTATCTCTGTTGCTCTAGGAACAAATATCTGTTTGCAACGAAAACCCTCACCCAGCTCTGGTCACTATCCTCTAGGCCAGCAGTTTAACAGAAATCATCATGTTGATGCAGATAGAGCACTGAGATTTATGAAGAATCTCGTCACCTGCTGGTGTTGCACATTAAGAATATATTTTTATGCACATGGTAATGTGTAGCTTCAGATTTGAGAGAAACCCTTATCACTGTAATGTTCAGAGCTGACAAGAAATCTCAGGACATTTCCTAAGGCATTATCTAATATGTTGAAATTGTATCAGCTCTTATTTGCAACCCACCAATGCTGAAAAAAAGCTGGACAGAAAATCAACCTATAGCCTAAGGAGACTATTTTTCAGATGTATCAAGGAAATTCTAAGGGGCTTATTACGAGTTTGGTGGTCCTCTAGCGGTGGCGGCACTGTCCACTTGAGGACTGCCAAAGCCTTGGTGCGCCTGCCCACCGGATTACGAGTGTAATCCTGGTCGGGCAGGTGGTGCAGGGGTGTTCTGACGGTGTTCGTCTGTTAGGCATATAGGAGAGCCTAACATGCAGACCGCTGGCGTGAGAGGAAGCATGCTTGCCACACCGTGCAGGAACAGGGGGTGCAATACCAGGGGGACACAACATGTGCCATCCTGCATGCTCCCCCAAGCCCAGGAGCGGCAGCCCCTTAGTTGCCTCTCCGCCACCCTTTTCATGGCAGACCCACTGCCATGAAAGGGGTGGTGGAAAGCCAACTCAGAATATACTGAGCGGTGCCTCAGCGGCACTGCCAGCATATTGTGGCTCCTGACTGCTGCATGACCACTGCAGGATCCTGGCCACCCACACTCGTAATACTGCAGGCAGACCCACAGTGTGGCAGTGGTTGGACCGCCACCGTGAGTCCTATTGACCACTGTACTCGTAATAAGCCTCTACATGTGTTTAGAAGGTGATTGTTTTTCCTTGGTGTTCAAATTCTTTAGCTGGAAGTGTAAATTTACCTGCAAAAAAGAATATTGAGTGAAATGCTGGTGTCCTGGGTCAGAGCTTTTTCTATGATGCCAGAGCTAGACAAGAGCAGGGTCGGATTGGGAAAGCGGACAGTCGGGCATTAGTCAATGGGTCAGTGCCTAAGAGTGACCTGTGGGCCGGTTCATTTTAGGACATCTGCTTCATTCCTCCACTGCCAGGCCATCACAATGAAGCTATTGTGGGTGAGCGAGGGAATGAGTCTGAAATTCAGCCTTGCTGGGAGCCAGGTGTTGCTCTGGCTGTTGGGCCGGCATGGTCCAGAAGCACTGTCTTTCCCCTGACACCACCCCCGCCAGGCCACTACATTCAGGCTGTTGCTTGAGTTTTGAAATCCTTCGAAAAAACAGAAGACAACAGTTTGTTTAATTAAACGTTACGGCCATGAGAACAGTTACAGGCACGAGATCTGAGGACTGTCTCAATTTACAATCAGTATATGTCCTTCTTTTATACAAAACACAACAGGTTATAAAAGTTTCCAGCGTACCATATATAGTGATGAATGTTGGTTGCTGCCATTGGAGTCATAAATTAATGGTTAGATGGTTACTACAGGTGGGTCTCGCCCTCGCATGGATGCAATGTGGCCAGTGGATAACGTGTCCAGATGTCCGACATGGGGAGTGCTTGTTCACTACCTGTGCTAGGTCCTGATTGGCTATGTGTTCCTAACTCATCCAGCATCTGACTTTTTATGGTGTTTTTCGGAGCTTGCGTACCCCCTCCAGCCATGTGTGCTTTATTGGGGCAATCTCCCCTGACCATTGTAATGTTGCTGCGCCTATCTGTGGGATTATTCAAGAGTTTCCTGCCTGAGTGTTTGCCTGCCAGCTACGCACCCTCCCATCTGTGACCTATCAATCAGTGATCCCGGGCCTAGGTCTCAGGGCCTGCTTGACTACATATTTGTGAGTCGAGGTTGATGTGGAGTTCAGAATGGGTGATTTATTAATAAGGACGAGATTTCATTTTGATTGATGAACGCATCAATTTCTATATTAACATTCCCCCCTCTGTTGTTCCTTATGCCCACTTTTTTGACTACAACTACCTTCCTATCTATTTGCATTCTTCCCAGTTTGAGGACTGCGTTTTTACAGCAGGTTATCTTCAATTGTATAACCCTGCATACCAATAGCAGCATAATGATAACTGGCAACATAAACCTGATATCCATCGTGGGAGCCAGGAGAACCAATTCGTAAATCACTCCTGCTCACGGGCAACTCCCTTTTCATGCATGTTTTTTTGTAGATTGTGTAGTGCTTGAATTGCAAGCATCAGTGTTCCATTGTGCATGTCATTCCCTGGGATGAACGTACAGCAGGCCGCTCCAATTTTGGCACACATCCCTCTCTCCATTGCGGTCATTAAGTCTAGTACATAATGGTGCAGCATTACCATGAGGGGGATTGCTCGCATTTCTTCATTGATAGAATTGAGGCCAAGCTCAGTGCTGTTTATCATTTTGAGTATCTCCCTCTGGGGGATTTGTAGCCAGGGGCATTAGCATTTGTCTGCAGGGTGAAGAAGGGTATCTACCCCCCTACCCCCAGCTGTGTTTCCGTGGACATTCTGAATTCTTCCAGAATGACTTTGAACTATGCCCAGCCAAAATAGTCTGCAGCTCTCTTTTCACAAGCCTGGAGGAGCAAGGTTGTCTTTTTCCTTAACGGGTGCTGGTACAAGTCCGATAGCTCTTCTCCAGGAATGACCAGGGTCGGGGTGTGCATGGTGACCAGGGAACAAAGTCCTCTCCATCTGGACACAAGCTGAGTGTAGGCATGCTCGCCGCATTGCCAGTAGTAATCCATCAATGTGGAGGTGCCCCATTGCATATTTGGAATATATAATATCACTCCACAGTTGGCATTCTTGTCCATCGGAAGCGTTCCTTTTCCTTTGAAACATATGGGATACAGTGTACGTTTCAGTACAATCAGGGGTCATCCTTTCCTTTCTAACCAAGTGTATCCATCCACCTGGGATCAATGAGCAGACATAACATGACCTGGCTGATGCTTGGGAGCAGACTGTGGTCATGTGCTGGTACCATGTGTTATGTGAAAGGGGGCTGTGTAGTGCATGTGGGATGCTGGTGTTCTGTTTGGTGAAGTTGTAGGTGACGTACGAAAGGTCCTTACGCAGGTGCTGTGTTCCCCTTTAGTGAATCTCTTTTGACTCTGCAGTTCCTCTGTAGTACTCAAGTGTGGGACTATCTAGGCAGATCGTACATAACCATATAAATCTGCATAACTTTTGTCGCGACTCTGCAGTTCTAGGTAGGGGTCTCCTGGGAGTCATCTGTGCTCCAATCGTTTTTAGTTGAAGGGTGTCAGGGCCATGGGAGGGCTCTACTGCATATTAGAATGACGCACCCACGCACGTTTCTCCTACACCTTGAAGGCCGTGGGCATTAAGCAAGCCCCTCACTGAAGGCCTGTGGATTTTTCCTCCTTCCATTGGCGCAAGTTTGGCAATGTCTTTTTTCCTTTTGGTCATGGGTGTTGACGACAAGTCAGCGCTGGTGCACTCCATTGTCCTTGTGGTTACCTGTTTTAAAAGAACTTGGTCAACTGTTAATTCAGCTAGTTACATACCCCCCGTTATTAATGGTTTTGGAGAACCTGTTTTTCATCCCAGGGGTGTGATCCCATCAACCTACCAGTTGCGATCTGGGAAGGTATTGGAAGGTTACCCCTGTTGGATAAGCCTTTCGGTGATTAGGAGAGCACGGTTGATTAATATAATAGCATTTATGGGACAGATCTCATTTATATATGCCTTTGAGCCCCCCCCAATCCTATTAGGGTGTTTTGGGACATTTTATTTCTGGGTGGTCAGATCAGGGTTAGGTATGTTTGTGAAGTGGTCTCATGAGTACACTGAAGAATATCATTGTGGCTTTAGTAGGAGTTCTATGGGCGTCACTAGTTTTACCAAAGGCGCCTCGCCCAGTGCATGCATAAGAGCGTGGTTGCTGTGCGGCCCCTTCCCAGGGCTATTTTCCTGCTGGGGGTCACTTGTTTTCAATATTACCCCCAGTTGCGCTTGCTATGAGTTGTGTATTTCAGTCCTTATGTGATCGCTATATGTGTTTGGAAATGTGGGAGGAGGGTGTGTATTTCTGTTTTGTGTTGCAGGTGCTTGCCACATGCCCCATGCCACAAAACCTCTGCTGCTTTTTCTGGTCATGGTATGCCTTTGTCCGGCATGTATTTGCCAAGTGACCCCAATAGTAGCACTTTCTAGTGTTTGGTTGCGACCAGCCTCCCTGGCCTCCACTACCATAACTTGTTTGTGCCCTCTAAAGTTTTGTGGTGGAGCACCCATTGTGACTGGTGCTATCTGCACGGATGCGACTGGTGCCATCTGTACGTCTGTGGCCATCGATGCCCCCTCGAGGGTAGTCTTTTTCAACTTATGCTGCACTAATTTTGCTGTGTTTCCTCGGGTCTGCTCCTGCTTCTCTCTATCCTTTTCTTGCTTTTTCTTATTGTAGTGGAGTATATGAGTTTGTATCTCCCACCAGGGTTTGGTAGCTAAACCAACTACGCTGTCCAGCCCACTCTGTATCTCGGTGGGTAACCATTTCTTCAAAATATTATAGAAAAATGTGACTTGTGGGCCCATATCTGTACACGGCTGTCTGGTTATTGTCCCCATCTTTTCCTCATTCTATTTAGGAACCCATTTATGCTTTCCTCTGACTTCATGGTTTCTGCCATTATTCCTCCTACATCTGGACAGTCAGGGAATATTTCTCTCAGGGCGGTCCAGATCCGGTACCTGTGCATATTAAATCCAGCCCGTCAAGCTGAGTAATTGTTATAGTGACCGCTGGAATGAGAGCTTGGGTGAACACCTTGTTAGTCTGTTCCCGAAAAGGCTGCTTAGGAGACTCCTAATGTCTCCTATCACTAGGCTAATACCTGCGGTGCTTTTCTCGAATCATGTAATCCATTTTCCTGCCCCATCCAGTAATGACGCTAACTTTGTTCTCAATCCCTCTTTGTCCATCTAGGCCCATGGCCATTATACAATCCCCGCCACGCCCTTCTGCAGTAAGGGCACACTCTCATTCTAGGTGACTCTATGGGTTTCTCCTTAACATAGCATTCCCATCTTGAGAGGCATTGCTGCATGTAGAGGAAGTCCCAACTAGGGTTTCCTCCTACATGCCTGATGCAATCCTCCACTACTGACATGACCTCTGGCTCAAACAATCCTCTTCTCAGCCAAGACTTATCATATTGGTCCCTCTCCTCAGTCCAATCTGCTAACAGGTCGCAAAATGGGTACGCAAAAGTCCTGCCTTCCTTTTTGACTAAAATCTCACTAAAGGTTAGTTCATCTTTGTCATCAATCCCTACGGAGCAGTGTGTATCCTCGTTGCTGCTTCCCTCGTGTGCATGCACAGGTGCCATTTTGTTTTTCCTGCATTGTGGGTGGGAGACCACCAGGCTGCCTTGTTCCTTTATCTCTAGGTCAGCCCCTCTCTTTTGTCGACTGGACAGTGAGGCTCTGAGCCGTGCTAGTAGCCTTTCATCCACCTACGACTCTTCCCAGCATTGCACTCTATACCTGGCCCTGCTTTCCTCATGAAAAGAATGCGCTATCCTGTACTCTCGCTCTAACTCCCGGTTGCACACCCTTTCTCTCTCAGGATTCAGCTCATGCCTCTCTTCCTCGCGCCATCTGGCCTGTCTCTTTTGCTCAGAGCTATGCACTGCTTTCGTTAGCCTGACTTCACCTTCAAATTTGTTCTCTGTTTCCTCCCCGGCTACCTGAGCAAACCCTGTAACTCCACCCTATGCCATTGGTTCCCGGGAGGACTGGAGCTCCCATAATCTTCCGAGCTTGCTGAGTTGCTATTGAGAATCTCCACAAACTTTCCTGACACTCGTTTACGCTTGCGTGAACAAGTGGGAATGTGTATTTTACCCGCCTTTGAGGTGCCACGTGTTAAGTGTGGTGGATGGGGAGTGGAGCTTTTGGGGACCCTCCTTATGGACTTGGGCTGCGCTGGAAGCATCTGGGTTCACTTGCTTTTGGATTTCTCAGGCTTTGACCTAGCTGTCCTTCTTTCGGTGGGGGCTCTTCTGCTTCTACTATTATTGGGTTTGAATATCCTAAGACAGGGGTAGCTGGTATGAGTACATTCATCCCTGCATATGGTGGGGGAGGTGTCAAAGCCTTGCTCGCTATCAGCACTGTGGTGCTATCAGTTTGAACTTCTTCAAAGATGGCCCATAATTCTAACACTGGCTCACTTTTGTCTCTCTTCTGTCCTGCACATTGAGGGCCTTATTATGAGTTTGGCGGTCTTCGGCTGGGACCGCCACAGTCCCAGGAAGACCACCAAGCCTATGGTGCACCCGCCCGCCAGATTATGAGTTTAATCCAGAGCGGGCGGTGCTCTCACAGCAGCGATATGCTGGGCTCAAAGGAGAGCCAAGCAAGCATACCGCCGTCGTGAGCGAGCCTGCAGCACATTCTTGCACAGTGTGGCATGCACGATGTCATGCATGCCACACCATGCAGGAATGTAGCTGCAATTCCAGGGGGGGGCAACATGTGCCCCCTGCCTGCACCCCCATGGGCAGATTTGGCGGGGGCCTGTTAGGGTGCCCTTACCTGCATTTCCGCCACCCTTTTCATGGTGGGGTCCCTACATGGAATGGGCGGTGAAAATGCAGGTCATAATATGCTCGATGGTGCCGGCACCACCAGCATATTCAGGCCCTTTGAAGATGGCCGCCACAGCAGGATCCTTGATCCCGGCAGAGGGGGTGGTCTTGTGGCGGTCCTACCACCACCCTCGTAATAGGGCAAACGAGTGGTGGTGGTTGGACCGCCACCACTAGTACGGAGGTCCCATGACCGCCGTACTTGTAATAAGGCCCTTAGTCTTTATATGTATTTTAGTGTGTTCAATTACATTTGTGTCAAATATTACCTCCTTAGGCCAGGGAAATGTGTGTGTCTTTGTGTGCAAATGCCACTCTTAGCAAAACTTATTAATTCTCTTTATCTGTTGGAGGAACCTGGTTTCCATATACTTCAATTGGGATTCCATGGCAATTTTAATAATTTAGATAAGACAACTCAAATGGGGTTTTTCTAATTTTGTTTGTATAATCGTAGGGGCAATCGTAGAGGTGCACTCTTACAAATTACGTACTTGGAGCACAGGGCTTACAATTTTTACATCAAAGTGTTCGAACGAGCATTTCAATAAAGACAAGATAAGAATTCATATGTAGTATTACAACATAGGGCAAATATGCGATATGCTAGAATAGCATCTGGACGATCTCAATTTTTCAAACAATACAGTTTTCAATAAACAATCAGTGCAACATCACCACATACAATAATAAGTTCAACAATGGTTGACAGAAAAAATAACTTTGTCAAAAAATTAGTATGCTCTCATCACATATCACCCTCTAGCAAGAGAAGACTACAGTGGAATACGTTCCTAAGTGAGCTGGATAGTCTGCAAATATCTGCTCCTAGACAAAGGTGGTAATAATAGAAACCATATTGTAATAACTCTGGAATCACTGGCTCCTCTTGGCTATACACAAGTTACGCCCAGTTTCCTGGGCCCAATTTTTTCCCTACGTCTGAATTCCGCCCTGTAACGCCCAGGGTCAAGCCAGATGCACCTCCCAAACTCCTTCAAGAGACTATGGGTATTAAGAAACCTCTTTAGCACTGGGAAAACGTTGAACTTAAAAACTAGGAGGCTGAGGTGTCAACTCCGCCTAACCAGGATAGCTATGTCACAAAAATCAGCATTCTGGGAGTCATCAAGGGCTATATTCACCTTCGCTAGCATACTCAGCTATCGAACAATTGTGACTTCCACAGGAATGCCTCCAAGACATATAAAATAGGTAATATGCCGGACCGTGTCAGCGGCAGGGCGCTTAGGTTATCTTTTTATGCTTCTCCCTAGTTTAGCATACGCCAAATGCTTTAGACTATGTTTTAGGTTCGGATGTAGTCTCTTACCCTCTGTGACGGTTGCTTCAGGACAGACCTCCGCCGTGGGGATTCAACAGAACTTCTAATCAATTGAGGTGTCTGCCCACCTTTCTTGTTGCGCAAATGTGAATCCATCAGGGCGGAGTCTCCTTCCTTCTGCTCCAGTCAGGTGCACGGTCCCAATCCTCCTATCTGGCTCTGCAACATGTTGCTTGAGTTAGAATTCCTTAAGAAAAAACAGAAGGCAAGAGGCTCCTAACAAAAGGTCAGGTTGTAACAGTACTCTAATAAACCAGATTGCATATGACTTAGGAGGTAATGAATGTGTGTAAGAAAATGCTTCTTTTTGCATTATCACCCCTGTTTTTTTAATGACGCTGTTGTTTTTTGTACTCTGTACACTGGGGCACAGCTAACCAGGCCCCAGGGCATGTGCTCTGACCCCTAAAATCTTGTTGAGTTGGTATAAAATCCTTATTGGTACACTTAACTTACCAATAAGTCCCTAGTATATGGTACCCAATGTGCCCAGGGCCTGCATGTTAAATGTCACTAGTGGACTGCAGCACCTATTGTGCCACCACTAAAGTGACAAGGCAAAGCATGTCTTCAGTGCTGCCATTGTTTTAAAACTACAAATTCGACCTGGCAAAATAAACCATTTGCCATCCTAAACCACCCCTTTTTAATGTTTATAAGTCACCCCTAAGGTAGGCCCTAAATGCCCATAGGGCAGGATGTGTGGTATTTAAAAAAGTATAACATATGTACTTAACTTTTACATGTCCTTGCAGTGCAAAATCTCTAAAGTACCTTTTCACTGTGGCAAGTCAGACGCTCCCACAGAAAAGCATTGGTTTACATTAGGCATAACTTCAGTATGGGACTAGCTAGAGCACTGATTCAATGATTCAAATTTATAGTAATTTTGGGTGTGGGGAGATGTTTTCGCCCTGACAGGATGGACATCTGGTCTGTGCCCAGGAACTTCTTTAAACTTCAAAAGTTGCCTACGCAAGCAGTTGTAACTTATACCTAAGCCTGTCCCTTCATTGTCCTGATAGCCAACTGGGCACCAATCGCAGTGAGATAGGGGCTAACCCCAGAACCAGTTTAGAGTGACAAGGAAGGCTTTCCTCACTATACTAGTCACACCTCTGGGTAGGCTCAGGGAACTCTACACAGGGAAAGAAAGTTTTGGCCATATTGGATTTAGGAAGAGAAGGGTACTCAGGGATGGTTTACACTAAAACACACAGAAAGTACTGCACAAGTAGGTGGGGTTGCCCCAAGACCTTTTACCCTATTGGTTAGGGAGTGGCCAGTAGTGTCCCCCGCCCACAGGCTGGCACTAGGCATAAAAGTTTTACCCTCAGTACCCTCTTCAGAACATGTGGAAGACAGAAGAAGGACTGCACCTGCTGTTGAATCCATGGAGAAAACCCCCAAGGGCTGTACCTGCTCTGCCCCGTACCCAGGACAGTAGAGGGGACTCCAAGCCTAGTTGGCTGGCCTCCTGTTCAGCTCCAGGAACACAAAAGCTGCAAGAAGCCCGCATCTCTGCTGAGCTAACCTGAACAATTCCTGCTGGATTTGCCCTGGACTCTGCTGGTGGCCTCTGAGAGATTTAGTCCTAACCTATAGTGCCTCTAAGCTGCACACCTGTGTGCCTGCACAGCAAGAGCTTTATGAGTCCACAAGCAGTTATGAAGAGTGCACATTACACGACCTTTTTCTGGGCCATAAAGGGAAGACATCTTTGGAGGATCTGGGGAAAGCAGAATTAAAAAACAAAAGCTGGAAAGGCAGTCACATTTATCAGAGCTAAGAAAATAAAGGATTCTTTGTGTTGCTTTTCTCACTGCTCACAATTTTAGTCTTGTTCCGGCTCCCAGCATTTTACCAAGCTTTTTGTATCTATCTTAAAATTCCTCTGCAGAGCCAAACACTTTCGATCTTGTCCACCAGTCATTCCACCCCTCGTTCTCCTAAATGTATGTTGATTCACTTACAGCCTGGAACACCGTAGGACAACTCAATGTGGACACAAATGTAATTTCTGACTGAGAAAATAATAGAGAAGCCTTATTTTCTTTATCCACTTTCAGAATCTAAAAGCAGCATCCAGTTCTACCAGAGTATGTAAACAGCTCTCCATGCACACTGGTGGTTCATTTGGCTGTGTAAACATGTCCAAACTGCCTTCTAATAAGTGGCATAGGAAAGGGGATTGCGGGGGGCAGTCTGCCCCAGGCGGCACTGTTTTTAGGGGCAGAGGCCTCCCCCCGCTCTTACCTGCCATCGTCCCGGGGCAGCAAACCCATCCCCCTGCTCTTCAATCGGCCGCCTCGGGCGGCAAATGAAATGGTCGACAGCACCCCCCGCTTTTCAATGAGGTCGGGCGGCAAAAGCAGTGACCGCCAGGGGAGGCCAAAGGGCTAGCTACTCCACTGCTTCTAATGTTACCTGTTTATATTGCTATGTGAATACAATATTGGAAATTCCTTGCATACCTTGCGTTTAAAAAATTGGTTCTGAAAGGGGCATCAAAGCAGAAAAAACAGTAAAATATACTCCTTGTATATGATGTAAAGCTACAACTACTGTTTGTCACCTTACCATAAATGTTTATAGTGACAAATCTTCCTTCGTTTGTATGAACATTTCTGATATCTGCATGGTGGTATTTAGCAAATTGAAGAAGTGTAGTAAAAGTGTATAAGAAGTGTGAGAGCAAATAAATTGTAAGCAAGAAAGGGTGACGTGTGAGAGTGATTAAGTGATACGTTCGGTGTGAGTATGAATGGGTGCACAAAACATGCATAAATGGGAGAAGGAGTGGGTGATAGAATGTGAGTAAATATTAATTAAGCATAAAAGATTGAGAGTAAAAATGATAAGGAACAGTCTATTGGAGAGTCAGTGGATTGGCAGTGAGTTTGGGGAGGGGTATATGTTAATGGAGTCATGGTGGAATGGAAAAAGAGCGAGCACAGACAATGTGAGACATTAAGAAGTAGAAGTAGGGAACGAGAAAGAAGACAAGAATTGTATGACACAGTAAGCAATAGGTATTCTGTTGACTAGGAACTCATGGATGACCCATATATAAGTGTCACCTTACATTTATAGCATATTTTACAGCTTTTCAGTCTGTAGATGCAGTAAATTAAGTCTGACTTTCTGTGGTACATTAACTGTTTGACAGCCTGCTTCAAGGTAGTGGTGACAAAGGATTTGGGGTGTGTACTCACCCCTTTCTTCTTCTTCCAGGCAGATTCCGATGTGGATCCCTTTCTCTACGTCCCCCCTTCACAGCAGTATCTTCATGCCGAGGATTACGACCCTGGTTGCGGCGATCTAAAGGTGAGTCATTTTCTAACCATATACCCATTGCCAAGTCTGCCTACATATGGGTTGAACACCGGTAATGTGTAAATGGTATTTTTCTACATATATCATGAACCCTGCAAGATCCACGCCTCCACACCGCTGGCCCCGTAGTCAACTCATAATACAGCGGTCTTTGGACCGCCAGCACCGTGGGCTGCTTGCAGGGGCGGAAGCAGTCCTATGGCAGTCGGCCTGCCAAAATCGCATTAAGGCCCTTAGTCTACCCCTCGCAATCATCACATAGAAGCAGTATATTGCATGCTCACAGAGTGGCTTACCTCAAAGTGCTGCTATGCACACAGTCAGAAAAATGTTCCCAGAACTAATCTATTGCCACACACCAGGGAAAATAATTAGAGGGAACACTGGTCCTAACCCCCAAGTGGTGCCCTAAAGGCCCTGGACCCTTGGCTGGTGTTTGAGTGTCCTCGTTCTCTCATCACAATTGCAAGATTGGACACTTAGAAATGTTTTCCGAGCTTTTTTCCAAAAGATCTAGAAGATGCCACAGGACCACCGCCAAGCCTCAGCTGCCGATAACGAACTGCCGGTTGGACTTAACTTGTAGGTTTGCGCTGCTGAAAGGATCATGACTTCCAGAAAATGTTCTAAGTCTGAGCGCAGAGGACTTTACCGAGACCAACGCTAAGCAGCACCCCAATGATGATGACACCTTTCTGGGCCAAGACTTTGCCAGCTTGGAGTTTTCCCACCGTGGACGTTGAGATCCTCAAACGTCCACCGGAGCCATGGTTCCCACCAAGGTCCTGTGCTTCAGCTGACTGCTATTGACATGCCCTTCCGCGGATCCATCCTGCACTCCGACCCACCAATGACCTTGTAGATGAAGACTTTCCTCCAGAAAAATGGCTAAGTCAGAAGATAAACTTTCCACAGGGACGAATCTGAAACTGTGCTCTTTCCCACTCAGCCTTAACTTTTGACTGTGACCATGTCTAGCATGACCAGGTACCTGTAGTTGGTGCTTTGTGCTTTTTGGTGCTAGAAGCACCTAAAAACGTTGGGAAATCCTATCCCTCTTTGCTTATATCAGATTTTTGTCATCTGGGTGTCTACTTGTTCATTAAAATGTGTCTATGTTTTTAAATTGGAGTGGGATTTTTATTGTGTTATGTTTTCTATTTTTTACCTGTTCTGGTACTGATAAGTGCTTTACACATTTCTCCTAAATTAAGCCTGTCTGCTCTGTGATACAGCTACCAAGGATTGAGATCAGGTTAAAATGATTGAGACCTCATTGGGCCTAGTAAGGAATAGTGCCATTAATACTTGAAGCGTACTACCCTCCTCTTCAACTAATAATCTGCTTTCTCACACTATGCAAATCTTGTTACAAGAAGCAATTGTTGGTTCAGGCTCTTTGTTAGGAGATGTAGTGAAAACAATGTCGACATAGTTGTTTAGAGGTCAAAAATGCAAGTTCCCAATTCGGGGATAGAGATCTGGTTGCCATCAGGTTGTAGTTGGACGACAGAACCCCTTCATTTAAAGGAGAAATTAAAATTACTGGAAAATCAAGTAAACCAGCTGATGCTAGTTCATTACGGTGGTATGGAGGCTACGTGACTCCAACAGCAGCTACGATTTAAAATTGTCTTGAGGTGGAGAAAGTTGATTATTTTTAATTTTTTTTAATTCATTTATAAAGTGCACACATCATCCGCAAATGGACATCCTGGCACTAGAACTAAACAAAGAAGCTCTGCAGATAAACGCCCTTTAATGAGGATACAGCCAAGTTTACGAAACACAAAAAGATCCTCCATGAAACGCATTCCAAAAGATAGGGAATTTCAATGAAGTGTGACTAAATGGCCAGAAGAGCGCCCACCCATACTGACTTTCCTAATTCAGGTACTACAAATCAGGGCTTACTGGGAAGAACACAATGCTATGCTAGGCTCGTAGAAGCTCACCTTCCCATGTAAAATAGCAGGTCCTGCCTCATGGAGTGCCTTGTGCACATATTAAAGTATTTTCAACCTGGCTCTCCTATGTACTGGGAGCAAGTGCAAATGATTGAGGCAGGCTAATGCTGAGCTCCTTCTAGTGTTGTTGCAGATTAGTCTAGCAGCTTCATTCTGAATAAGCTGCAACTGACTGAAAACATAGTCAGTCATCCCTAGATATAGGGTGTTCCCATAATCCAGTCTGCTCAGAATGAGCACCTGAGTGACTGTCCTATGTCAAGCTAGAGGAATCCATCTGAATATAGTCCTCAGCATGCATAAGAGACCAAAGCACCTTCCACACACCAAGTTTGCTTGGTCCTGCATAGAAAGGGAGTCATCTAATATGACTCCCAAATTCTTTGTGGCTCTGGGAGTAAGACCTTGACCTCTGGTCTCGGTCAAACTCTCTCCCCAGCAGCTCCGCTGTGCCGTTGCCGCGCCGCAGCACTTAAACCTTATCCTCCTGGTGAGGTTTGCAGCTGTTGCCCGCTCCACTGCCCAGATCCTGCCTGCCTCAGCCCCTGAGCCTTCGCCGGTTGTCCCGCATTTTAATTATTATTAACCCTTGGTTGCCCCTGCTTATTTTATTCTCCTTAATTACCCCTATTTTCACTTCACTTATTTTCACTTCCTTGCCTGTTTTTCCACTGCTGCTGCCCTTGCGGCCGCTCCCCCGACAGCCCCCGCCTCCCGCCTCCCAGCCTCTCGTCCCGCCCCCCTCCCCTATTTAATGGCGGCCGCTGCGCGGTCGCCCAGCCACTCTCCTCGCACTCAACCCCGGAATGAACAACAACTGCCAGCAGGCCACGCCTAATACGACCCACGGCCAGTTCTCCTGCCGCCACTGCCGCCAGACCTTCACCACCACGCAGGCCGCCAACACCCCCAACGCCCTAAGATGCATCCTCCTCAACGTGCGCTCCCTGCACCGACACGCCGTGGAAATCTGGAACCTCCTGGACTCGCTCTCACCCGACGTCGCCTTCTTAGCGGAAACCTGGACCAGCGCCTCTTCGGCCCCCGACATCGCCATCCCAGTCGGGTACAAGATCCAGAGGAAGGACCGCCCCAACCACCCGGGAGGAGGCATCGCCATCACGCACAAAAACTCCCTCCGCCTCACCACCTCCAGCGAAAACTTCCCCGCCGCCGAGCACCTGCACTTCCAGGTCCAGACCAACCCCAACTCCACACTCCGCGGCACCCTCGCCTACAGACCCCCCGGCCCCCAATCACTCTTCGCCAACACCATCACCGACCTCATCGCACCCCACGCCATCGCCGCCATGGACTACATACTCATTGGAGACCTAAACTTCCATCTCGACAACCCCAATGACCCCAACACCTCCGCCCTCTGTGACAATCTCGCCAACATCGGACTGAAACAACTTGTCACCACACCGACCCACAAGGCAGGACACACTCTTGACCCCATCTTCGCTGGAGGCAACAGCGTTCACTTCAGCCACACCACGCAGCCCCCCTGGACCGACCACCCTTGCGTACACTTCCTCATCAACAAACCGAAGCCACCCGAACCTGCTCCGCACCCCCGCGCAGGAACTGGAGCAGAGTCACCGAGGAACAGCTCAACTCCACCCTCAACGGCAACACCCCCTCCGCTACAACTGACGCCAACCTCGCGGCCAGGGAATTCCACACTTTGTCCACGTAGTGGGCGATCCAACTCGCCCCGCTGCGGAACCCCGACAAGCAACGCCCCAGGAAAACCGCCTGGTTCACCACCAACCTCCAAGAAACCAGACGCACCTGCAGACGCCTGGAGAAATACTGGAGAAACAGCAAGACACCCAATAACTACACCACCTTCAAGGACGCTATGACGGAATACCATCAACGCATCAGACCCACCAAAAGGACCTTCATCCACAACAGAACCCTCGCCAACTCCAGCAATTCCAAGGAACTTTTCAGCGTCATCCAGGAATTCACCAAACCCCGCAGCGAAGCCACGGACATCACCCCCTCCCAGGACCTCTGCGACAAACTCGGATCCTACTTCCACCTGAAGATAAAGAACCTCTACGACAACTTTAACGACCACACGCCTGACCCTACTGACAGAGGAGACCGCTGCGACTATGAAAGGCATCCACTCCGGGGCCCCCTGAGGCCCCTGCCCACCCCACATATACCACAGAGTCGCCACCACCATCGCACCAGTGTTCCAACGCACCATCAACACCACCTTCGAGACCGGCTTCTTCCCCGATGACTGAAAATGCACAGAAGTCAGGCCCCTGCTCAAGTAGCCCTTAGCAGACCTGACTGACCTCAAGAACTACCGCCCATCTCGCTCCTCCCTTTTGCAGCTAAAGTCGCCGAGAAGACAGTCAATGCAGAACTGACAAGGTTCATCAAAGACAACGTCATCCTCGACCCTTCCCAATCTGGATTCCGAAGCAACCACAGCACCGAGACCACCCTACTCACCGCCTCCGACGACATCCGCACCCTCCTCGACCAAGGCCACACCGCAGCCCTGATTCTACTCGACCTATCAGCAGCTTTCGACACCGTCTCCCATCACACACTCGCAGCTATACTACACGACGCCGGCATACAAGGCACTGCCCTCGACTGGATCAGATCGTTCCTCACCGGCAGGAGCCAAAGGATCAGACTGCCACCCTTCCTCTCCGAACCAACGGATATCAACTGCGGAGTCCCACAGGGATCATCACTCAACCCAACCCTTTTCAACATCTACATGGCTCCCCTCGCCGCCATCGTCCGACAGCACGGCCTCAGCATAGTCTCCTACGCCGACGACACCCAGCTCATCCTCTCCCTCACCAAGGACCCCACCACCACCAGACTCAACTTCCAGGAAGAAATGCAGGACGTCGCAGCCTGGATGAGCAACAGCTGCCTAAAACTCAAGTCAGACAAGACATAAGTCCTCGTCCTCGGAACCACCCCTTTGGCATGGAACAACTCCTGGTGGCCCACCACCCTCAGCACCCCCCTGCCCCCCACGGACCACACCAAGAACCTCGGCATCATACTCGACTCCTCCCTCTCCATGAATCGATAGGTCAACACCGTCACCTCCAGCTGTTTCAACGCCCTCCGCATCCTCCGTAAGACCTTCAATTGGATCCGCCCCAGAGGCAAGGAAAACAGTCACTCACGCACTCATCACCAGCGGACTGGACTACGGAAACGCCCTGTACGCCAACATCAACAAGTCTCTACTCCGCAAGCTCCAGACAATACAGAACACCGCCACCAGACTCGTCCTCAGGGTCCCTCGACATGAACACATCAGCCAACACATACGCAAGCTCCACTGGCTCCCTGTCGACAAAATAGTCACCTTCAAGATACTCACCTACGCCTACAAATGCCTACACAACACCGTACCCCAAAACCTCAGTGACAGAATCACCCTCCACATACCCAAACGAACCCTCCGCTCTACCAACCTCCTCCTCGCTAAAACGCAGTGCATCCTCAGAGCCAGAACAGGGGGAAGATCCTTCTCCTACATCGCAGCCAAGGCCTGGAACGAGCTCCCCATCGACATCAGACATGCCCCCTCCCTGAACACCTTCAGGAAGGCTCTGAAGACCTGGCTCTACGAATGATATGGAACTGCTGACCCCCCCCCCCAGCGCCTTGAGACCCTTGAGTAGTGCGCTTATAATTCCCCTGATTGATTGATTGGTAGGCATGGGAGCTGCCCCAAGGGAGGTAGGCCACCAGGAGTCATTCCAGACTTTTTCCGCTCCACTGAACAACAGGACTTTGTTTTTTTTTGCGTTCAACTTCAAACAATGTGAGCGAATCCAACTAGCCACATCCAAGAGACAGCCCAGGAGATTCTCACGAATTTGAGGCTGATTCTCTTCGATGGTAATAATAAGCCGGGTGTCATCCGTGTAAGAAAATGTCTTAAAGCCCCAAGATTTAACAATGATCGCCAAGGGCGTGACATAGACATTAAACAAGGACAGGCTTTGAGATGACCCTTGATGGACATTACAAGTATTCTGCAATGGGGTAGATTTAAATGACCCAAGTAAACAGAATAACATCTGTTAAATAAAAATGCTCCAAACCATTGGAGAGTTGTGGAGTACAAGGCTGCTTCATGGAGCCCACAAACTAGCTGGAAGTGAGAGACAGCATCAAAGGCAGCAGACAGGTCTAATAAGATCAGGGCAGCAGCCTTGCCCTGACCCATCTCTGATCTAATTCTGTCAACCACCGCCAGCACGGTGGACAAGAGTCCACTCCAAAGGAGATCCCGGTTTCACCTCAATCATGGTCTTTTCCACTATTTCCTGATTAAGTTCCTAGAATTCACCCCAATAAATAGATGTTCCAGGGTGAGGGCTGATTTCTTCCTGGAAGAACTCTGTCACGGGGGTTGAGTCTCAAAAACAGAGTAGATCTTATCAATGCTCTCAAGAAAGAATACTGCCAGCTCTTCACACCGCTGAACCAAAATTGGAATATTTTGACTCACAGCCATGGGCTGAGATAGTTCCTTGCCTGTCTTAAAGATTTCCTTGGAGGAGATACTATCTACTCTTCTCACAAAATGAGTTTTTTATTTATCTTCTGCATTTTGTGATAGGGTTATAAAGCAACTGTAAATGCTGTGTGATCCAGCGGGTATTTAGAAATCCGCCAACGGCGCTCTAATGCCTTGCTCTCCCTCTTAGCAATTGTAAGGTTATTTGTATACCATTTCCCTGAAAGAGAGGATCTCAGCATCCTCCTCAATTTAAGAGAGGTGCATCTATCAAGAGCCTCAACAATTGCGATCTCCAGAGCCTTAACATTTGTGTCAACAGAGAGATTTAAACAGGAGCACAAAAGTTGTCTGGGAACGACTCCAGAGAGACTTTCCTCCAGGGCCTAAAGCTCTCTGCCGGAGTGTCATGCATGGCAAGAAACTTGTTATGCACCATCGATCTGAATTTTAGTAAAAAATGATCCAACCAACATATAGAATCAATAGAAAGTATGGAGATGGAACAGAGATTTGAAAACATTAGATCCAGAGTATGTCCTACTCTATGGGTGGCACATTTAATCCACTGAGTAAGTTGTAACACTTGCATTTCGTTCTCCAGATGCCTTCTATGCAAGTCCTCCTCCTTCTCAAAGTGGCAATTAAAATCGCCAATCAGAAGGAAATGTTTATATTTTAAAACTAAAAGGGACAATGCTGCCACTAAGGTAGCGGCCATTTGGGCATTATAGCTAGGGGTCTATAGATGACCACTCTTCCCAAAAGCACAGAGGTCTTCCTGGAGAGCTGGAATGGCAGCATCTCACAGTCAGCGAGTGAGGGTGTCTGAATTTCTGAACACTCATAGCAATCCCTAAAAGTGATTGCCACACCACCGCCTAGCCTGCCATCTCGGCTATGCATCAAGATCTTGTAGCCGTTAGGTATTGTCAAAGCCAGCTCCACCGTGGATTGGTTGTTAAGCCATGTCTCTATGATAAACATAAGGTCAAGGTTAGAGCTGTGAACAATGTCCCAAATTTCCAAACAATGCTTAGGCAGGAACCTTGCATTAGTATAAGCGCAGCTGATATAAGGGTCAACTATTATAGCCCCAGTTCTCCATCTTCTTTCGCCGCCCCAGCATACGCAGTGGTGGGAACATGAGACCAATTCATATAATCCTGATAGGTAGTCTCTTGAGAGTCCAGACATCCCCACTTACAGTTCATAGAGGGTAAAGTGCCAAAGGTTGTTCCAGTCAACCCTTTACAACAGCCAGAAAAAGAAGACCCCTGGGGTTGTAAAGCAAGCAACCGATTGCGAGAAAAAGTAACCAAAGGTTTCTTATCTTTGGCAAAATGAGCAGGAGTCCTGGCGACTAGTGACAGTCAGGCACAGATGGGTGCTGATGGGCCTGACTTTGGCATGCCTGCTGCATCTGCTCGCTGCACTGACATGCCGCCACACCACTCCACGCTGCCACATCAGGCCAGCATCTATATACATTGCCAGGGTCAACCACTAGACAGCTGAAAGCAGCACTAGACAAGGACTTAACAGGCTACTGGGGCGCTCTCTGTGCAGGCGAGAAAAATACAAAGATCGCTCGCCGCTCAAAAGATAAAAAAATTAAAACACAATGTATCACACAATTAGTAGCAAAACACTAAAACCCCCCGTAAACCCCCTTAATTTATTATACAATCCCTGCAGCCCCCAAAATCAGTGTAGTTCAAATATGACAGAAAATAGGCGTAAAAGGGCATAAGGTGCAGAGCAATATCATGCAGAGCTTACCGGGCCACGCTGCACCCGCGTCAATATACATTGTCAGAGTCAGTCACTAGACCGCTGACCAAGACACATTGACTGATTAAATCAGTTCTATTTGTGCTCTGACAAATGCCAACTTTGAGAGTTTCTTGGAACCTAGTCTAACCAATTTGAAAACTGAAGCAGTTCTGGGGGCGTGGCCGAGCCGACGGCTAAGATGGCCGCCTGACTTAGGAGCTCTGGAGCGCTCGGAGTGCGTGCCTGACCTCACTGCACCCTGCCGCGCTGATTATCGCTGAGCTGCCGCGGCGTTGATGCGGCCGCTCGCGGTACGTGAAATGTGCCATTGATCATTGCCGAAGGTGCCGCCGCTGTGGAGTTCGCGTGGCGCTGTTCCGGAGCCTGACGTGGCCCTGGTAGGCCCCGAGTCAACAGGGGACTCGGGTGAGTCTAGGGGCGGGGCTCGGGACGTTCGTGCGGCGGCCGGCATCGAGTGCATCCCCGCTCGGGGGTGAGGCCAGCGCTGCCAGCGACGGACGCCTATCCGATGCAGGTCGCCTCTGCTGCCATTACTGTCACACGTCACTACATGAAGCAGGGACTATAACCAACATGCTGCTCCCCTACCACTGTCAGCTACGCTGCGGGGCCTGAACAGTGCTATGCGCGCCCTATCCGGCACCTACTTCTCCTCGGCTGGACCTTCCTGCCACCACGCGGGTACTTAATGTGCCCTCCTCCCAGGGACTCAGTGATTGCCCACGCGGCGTAGCCCACCAGGCTTTTTTGAGGTTCGGGGGCCCACCAGATCGCCTACCCGGGTCAGGGTAGTTAGAGGTGCACCCACTGCTGCTCTGCTGATTCTATATTGGCCCTCCGGTTCCCCTGTTGGACTGCGTGGGTGGTGGATTCCCCTGGCCCTGCCGCACCCCTGGGAGCCCGCCTTCATACCGATTACTATTGGTGATTTCCCGCTCTGCTCCTCCATGATGGGCCGCACTGATCCTAAACAGCGCCAGTTGAGCTTTGAAGCGGGGAAAACCCCCAGGAGGGAGGGCGCTGAGGATGTTGCTGGGGAGGACCGGGGCCAGCTGGAGGGGGCTGCCACCATCATGGCTGAGCTGCGGGCAGGCTTCCAGTCTATTGATATGCGGCTAGACGCTATTAGTGGCCGATTGGACGACATCAATGGCCGCCTAGAGATGCACGCCACCAGGATTGGTGGTGCAGAACAGCGCATATCTGACTTGGAGGACGCGCAGCCCCCTCTACAGAAGCGACTCGACCGAGCTGACTCCCTCCTCAAGCAGATTGCGGCCAAGGCCGAGGATCTGGAGGCGCGTTCCCGCAGGAACAACATTCGCATTGCGGGAATTGCGGAAACGACCAACACGGGCCCTATGGCCAGGTTCGTGGAGACCCTACTGGTGGATTTGTTCGGACGGGAACCCTTCTCCACGACATTTGCAGTGGAGCGTGCCCACCGTACTCTGGGCCCTCCCCCGGTGCCTTGTGCTACTCCGAGGGTTATAGTTGCAAGGATCCTGAATTACTATGATCGTGATGTGCCTCTCCGACTGGGGAGGGAGCGTGGCACTCTAACATTCCAAGGCTCCAACATATCCCTTTTTCCTGACTTCACACCAATGGTGCAGGAGGCTCGGCGGAAGTACAGCGATCTGAAACGTGCCCTCCAGAAGGCTAATGTGAAGTATGCCATGATGTATTCGGCCAGGCTCTGCATTCATCTGGGCGGTAAGGCACGTATTTTTGACTCTCCCGCAGAGGCCGAGCGGTTTTGGGGGCAGCACAAGGCCTCACAAGACGAGGGTGCCAGCTCTGGGACTTGATTAGGGGAATGATCCCCTTCTTTGATATTTCATCCACACTGACTGTGGTAGTTGTATATTCCCGGCAGTTGCGGATCCCTGCCTTGGTAACTTACTGTGTGACACTGTATGGTAGGGGGGCTCTGGGTTGTAAATGTTCTGTTTGTTATTTACAGTTGTATGGAGCTATGTTGACATTCACATCACACGATGCATGTAATTGGAGCTCAAGGGTATCAATGTTATACTCGCAATCAAGCACATGACCGGGAGTGAGGACAGGGTCTCTGAATTACGCCTGAGGTGTCTTTCAAGGAATGTCCCGGGCCTGGGGACTCCGAAGAAAAGTAGGCAGGTGGTGTCCTACCTTTCCAGACATAGGATACAAATTGCCTTCTTGCAGGAGACACACTACTTGCCGCTCTCCCTACACACATTTGCCTCCACATGGGGTGTCAACAGATTTTTTGCAGGTTACAGTTCCTACTCCCAGGGAGTCTGTATATTAATACATCATTCCATTCCATTCAAGGCAGCTGAAGTGGTGGAGGACCTCGAAGGGCGCTATGTGCTGGTTAGGGGATCTCTAGGCGACAGGAACATACTTTTAGTAAATATATACGCCCCTAACACTGATTCCGACACTTTCTTTCCTGGGCTGCAGGATGCGATCGATGGGCTGGATGCCGCCGACATTATCATGGGGGGGACTTTAACCTTACGCTCGACCCCACTACAGACACTACCGGACCCGGTCGCATCACAAAACCCCACGCGACACAGGGCCTGATACGCCTTCTACAGCACTCACTGCTCACTGACCCCTGGCACTCCCATCATCCTGAAGACCGCAGCTACTCTTTCTATTCTGCACCACATAATTCCTGGTCGCGAATTGACCAGTGGTATCTCACGCCTCAACTCACATTGGCGGTTGGTAACATAGAGCATCTACCCCGCACCCTGTCGGACCACTCCCCTGTTTTGCTAGAACTCGACTGGGCCTCCATCCCAAGACAGCGCCCCCTCTGGAGGTTTCCCTCTGCGGCCCTTTTAGACCCGGTGTTTCATAGCGAGGTTGGGTAGCAATCCGAGATTACTTTGAATTAAACGAGGGCACTGTTGAGTCACACTTGATGCTTTGGGATGCGTTTAAGGCGGTTATACGGGGGGGGTGTATTTCAAAGCACGCTGGCGTGCTTTACTCTATTTGCACTGAGCTCACCAATATCGAGCAAAAACTTTCTGAGTCTGATGTGTTGGCACTCTCTGACCCCACCTCGGACGCCTTTCGGGCGCGGGCTGCCCTCATGGTAGAATTTAATGATGCCGCTGCTAGGGAGACCAAGTACTTGGGCAAGTATGCCAGGGCTCAAGTGTATGGGGAGGGGGAACGCCCCGGCAGAACACTCGCCAGACTCCTCCGTCCACAATATCAGTCGACTTATATTACCCAACTCGACTCTACCGAGGGAGGACTGTTGTCCTCCACGGCGGAGGTGACGGCCACACTCCTATCCTACTACACGCGTCATATGAAACTCGGGACCCTCCGGGGGACAGGCCTTGAGGGACTACCTTCAAGAAATTGCCATGGTGTGGATAGATGATGCGCAACGGGAATTCTTAGCATCCCCAATTAATGCTGACGAAGTTAAGCGAGCCATACGAGCATTGGAGGGCGGGCGAGCCCCTGGGTCTGACGGCCTAACCGGAGATTTTTATTAAGCATACCAAGATACATTGGTCCCGCATCTCCTTGAGGTGTATGCGGAAGCAATGGAGAGGGGCACATTGTCTCCGACCATGCGAGAGGCCATTATAATGCTGCTACTAAAGCCGGGCAAACCTCCCTCTAAATGTCAGTCATACCGACCGTTGTCGCTCCTCAACCACGACTATAAAATACTGGCTAAGGTTCTTGCCTCCCATTTGTCCCAGCTTGTAAATACCTCATTATGTCCCTATCAAGCTGGCTTCGTGCCAGGTCGCTCTACTACAATCAACCTCCGCACGGTCTTCTCGGTGGTGAACCAGATGGAGCCGTCGCTCCCTGCGGTGGCGGTTCTGCTGGATGCCGAGAAGGCGTTCGACTCGCTGGAGTGGTCGTTCTTGTATGCCGTCATGCACAAGCTGGGGCTTCCCATCGGATATGTGAAGTGGGTCCAGCTGCTCTATTCCCTCCCGGTGGCTCGACTTCGGGTGAATGGGTTGGTATCATCCGTATTCTCACTCACACGAGGTACTCGGCAGGGGTGCCCGTTGTCCCCTTTGCTGTTTATATTGGCGATGGACCCTCGCCCGACATTTCCAGGAGCGCCATCTGCATAGGGGTTGCAGCTCCACACTGGGCCCCTTACCGCTTCTTTTTATGCAGGCAACATCATGCTGTTTGTTTGTCGTCCTGCGGAGAACTTGCCGCCGCTTTTGAGGGAGGTGGCCCGCTTCGGGTGCATTCGGGACTGGTAATTAACTGGGAGAAGTCGGAGATGTTCCCACTTACCCCGGCCACTGCCCAAGTGGACGTTGAGTTCCCACTGAGGTGGTGCTCTGACCCCCCAAGTATCTGGGCATCTACTTGCATTGTAGCGCCCGGAGGTCATTCACCTTAATTATGGGCCGGTGGTGGATCGACTGACTGAACAAGTCGATAGATGGATCAAGCTTCCCCTTTCTATTGCAGGGAGGATTGCCATTATTAAAATGGTGGTTTTGCCGCGCTTTTTATACTTGTTTCTCAACATCCCCATGCCCCTGACTGTGTCATTTTTTCATAACCTGCGCTCGTTTCTGATTCGGCTGATCTGGGCGGGAAAGCAATCGCGGATAAGCTTTGACACCTTGACATTGCCGTTTGAACGGGGAGGCTTCGATGTTCCCGATTTTTACTTGTACTACCTTGTTGCGCAGATACATTTCACTTATTTCTGGTATCATCCAGATGCCCGGATATTATATCTCCGGCCTGAGCGTTCTCAAATACACCCGCGCCCTCTGCACACGATTCTGCCGCTAGGCCTTCCATGCCAGCCCAGTGAGATCGAAACGCTGGCAACGACGTGCTGGGCCTGGACCAAACTCCGAAAGTACCTGCGCAGCGATGTCCTCTATTCCTCCAGCATACCCCTGGTGGACAACCCATGGCTCCCTCCCACCACTGAGGCCCTAACCAAGAACACACTAGTAAAGCACAGACTACACGTGGTAGGGGACTTGTTCAGGGGCTCATGCACCCGCACGGTTACTGAACTCACGACCGCTGTGGGAGCGACCTACATGGACAATTTCATACTGCATAGAATGAGACGAGCCTTGTTGAGCGTTTTACCGGTTACAAATACTGAGCCGGAGGATTTCCCCCCTCTCAGTCTGCTCATTAACTCTTCGGATTGCACTCACTTGGTCTCTTGATTATACCGTCTCTCACGCACTATGCACCCTGTTACAGATCCCAAAGCTAGGGCAGCCTGGGCACGGGATTTGGGGGACACACTAACGGATGAGGTATGGGCATATTGCTGCTCGCAAATGCGGCGTGTATCCCCCAACTACAGTCACAAACTCCTGCACTACAAATATCTCCATAGAATGTATCTTACTCCTCAGCTAATATCCAGAATGCATCCGGAGGCCTCTGATGCGTGCGCCAAGTGTGCAGCGCCAGATGCCGACTTCTGTCACTTAGCTTGGAACTGCAGACTCGTGAAGGCTTACTGGGATGGGGTCTTCCATCATCTAACACTTATGACCGGGCAGCCCCTGTCGCCCACACCTCTCCTGGCGCTACTAGGATATGTTAAGCCTCTCAAAAAGGGTATTAGGCGGTTCACTGCCATGGCACTACTGTTGGCCAGACGTCAGGTTTCTCTTCATTGGGGTAGAGCTCACTTCCCAACCATTAAGGAGTGGCTGCGTGATCTACTATACTGCAATACGACAAGTGACGACTATGCTGCACTGCTGCCACCAACCAACAGGCCCCTGGACATATGGCAACCACTCAAGGACTACTTGCTGATGCACCCTTTGGTTGAGAATTCGGACTGATCAGGTGGTTTCTTTGTAACGTTTGGAAGGCCGAGATATCTGATCCTCCTCTTTTCTGCTTTCCCTTTTCTTTATTGCCCCCCTCCCCTCGACTGCCTGACTGATAATGCTGGACGACCTCCGCGGATCGGATGCTGTGCATCTTTTGGACTCTTGCCTCAACGACACCATTATTTGCTCGAATGCATCATACATGCACTGTGATTTACTACTGATTATGTATATTGTATTGCTCCGCAGTTGTTGTAGTTTAATTTTTGATATATGCAATGTTTTTGCTTTTGTGACCAATTGGACTGTATTCGAACACCACACCGTCTAAGATCTGTATGTAACGTTGGCTGTCTTTGTAAGCAATAATAAAAAATAAATTGGTAAAAAAAAAAAAGAAAACTTAATCAGTTCTTAGTGATAATCATATTGCACCCAGAATGTCTGATACTATCATAAATTAATAAGAACACACATCTAACAAGTTCTGGCAAAGCCAATAGGTCTGGAAGCCATTTTATATAGTTAGTTTCAACTTTTAGTGTTATATAGATAGACTAGTGGATTATGTGTTAATTTATATTTATTATTATCTAATTTCCTGATGGCTCTTTACTATAAGCAGACAGTCATGTCACTTTGCCAAAGGGAACACTTTGCACCAGATTCACAAACTACATTTTGTAGTACATAAAGTAGTACTATTCACATACTACAAAATGCAATTCACAAACCTACAAATAGAGACCTCTCCCCCTGCCTCTGCTATCTTACATGTGTGGAGATCTCCATCTAGGGGGCAGAGATCTTCTCATAGTTGGTATACGTTTGGGAATATCTACTACTAAATGGGAGTGGTTTAGGGAAATTTTAGGAAGGGTATAGAAAGGGACAAGCTAATATAAACACACATCCACAAAAGAGTAAAACCATTGCACTTCACTAACTACACTACTACAGTAAGTATAGTCCTAAAAGTTTCAAAGCTGGCTCAAATCTACTCCAGCGCAGCTTTGGAGTTAGCCAAGCACCACACCTGGCTGCAACTCACTCCAATAGAAAATAATGAAGGCAGCGAAATAAAATAACACCAATAGTAACTAATATTGAATAAAATAAATGGTTTTAATATTTAAATTATATAGGCACACACACGCCCACAAATTACTCATAAAAAGTATATATAATTATTAATGAAATATTTTAACATTTTCAATAATATTAATACAATTGATATAAAACAATTGAATTAAACTTTTATTTAAATATTGAAAATGTATTTAAATTATTAACTAAACCCAACTTTAAACAAAATTAACTAAATATTAAGCAAAAATAAAAGAGTTTGTGAAGTTGGGTAATTTTTTTAAATGAGTGTTTGTTTATAAATAGATTTAATGAATCAAATTCATATATTTAAATTCATATATTTAAATGCATTTATTAGTAATACCCTTTTTGTTTGATGGGTTAATTTACTGTAACATTTTATTTAATTAGTTTGTTGTGCTTGTGGGCTTTTTACTGCCTTGTGTCATGCACACACTCTTGCACCATCGGTGTGTGCATGAAGTCTAGCATAGGTCTTATAGAGGAATGTAATCATTTCAGTAAAAAAAATACTATTTTAAAACACTTTTCCAAGTATGTACGTACGCTCTACCATACAACACACATTTAAAGTTTGTAAAGTTTGGAGAAAAGAAATCTTTTCAGCAACATTATGCCTGCCTCAAGGAGACATAGGGCCTGATTATGAGTCTGGCGGTCCACGGACAGCCAGACTTGCGGGGGCACAGCGGTGGAGGTCTTCTGACTGCCCTACTACCACTAGGGCTGTCTGGCCACCATTGCACCGCCGAACTGCCAGGGATTAGAAATCCCTGGCGGTGGCGCAGTGATCTTAAGGCCGCAATATGCTTGGCAGGACCGCCGCGGTCCCGCCAAGCACATTACGAGTTTCCTCTCGGCCACGGTTTTCATGGCGATTCATCCTCCATGAAAACCATTGGTGGAAAGGAAACAAAGGGGGCCCTACAGGGCCCCTGTTTCCTCTGGGCCAATGGGTGTATGCATGAAATTATTCATCTCTCTTTTCGGAAGGGTCTTAAAACATGGCTATTCCAGAACAGTACCTGACTAGCCCTCTCCTACTAGCCCTAATTGCCGTTCAGCGCTGGGATGCCTTTGGGTAGCTATGCGCTCTATAAATGCTAATTAATAATAATAATAATATGCATGTGCCCCCCTATGTGCATGCACCCCAGTACCTGCATGGCATGCTGCACCAGTCCATGCCACACAGGTACTGCCTTTGACGTTCACATTGTGGTGCCTATTTCATAGGCACCACCATGGGAATGCCAAATAACCAGCCGTCAGTGACTAAAAAAGTCATAATCTGGCAGGGGGTGCGCACAGGGGTTTGGTGGTGCTGCAGCAGGGTGGTCCCACACCGCCAAACTCGTAATCAGGCCTTTAATGTTGTGATGCAAAATTCTGTGTACCAATGTTAGGAGATAGGGATTTACATCAAACTCCATTGGTGGTTGCACGAGAACACCCATGTACCACCTACGAATTGCCCTATAGACGCAGAGTAAAGCAAAGTTATGCATAATATAACTTTGACTTACTTAGTGCGAATTTCAACAATTTTTGAGCTGGAAACTAAAATCCAATACAACACTTGGTGCTAGTTTGCTTCACTTATGTTACACTAACAAGGTAGTCAATCTAGACCCTACTGCTTTACCACATGTAGTTAAAAAAAAAAATACTCGTCTATTTATGTGATGTGAAAAATGTCTCAGCCCAAGTTCACAAGAAAAGCTTTTCAATTTTCATTTCCACTAATGGTTAAAAATATGCAGGGCACAAGTAGTTTCTTAACTTTTTCTCATCAATTAGACAACACCAAGAAAGCAACCGACCCCTGAAACATGGTCCCCTTCGTTTGATGGGTCTGTAACTATTATTTAACTATCTAAATGGCAGCCAAAACACGACTAGCACAAGCGCGCTATGATGTATATACAAATATAAAGATAACTTTAATACATTAAAGCGTATCACCTGTCACGAAGACAAAAAGCAGTGCACAGGCGTTTCCGTATTTGGGTCACAGAGATTACTGAAAAACAATACTTGACCAGTTATGGTTATGGAGTCTGAGGGGAAAAAAGGCTACTTTGCATTACTTTACATTAGCAGCTTATGAAGCAGACGCGTCGATCAAAGCCGTACAGACCAAGTTAAATAGCAGTGGCAGCACAAGCCAAAACATTTTGAAATCAAGAAACAAATGGAGAGCTGCGCATTCAAAGGAAAACGAAGGAGCGTTTCTAAGTACCTCGTAACACCCCTATCGATGTACACACCTGGAAGGGCGTCACTTCCCGGATGGCACCGGAGCGTGGGAAGCAGTGCAGTATACACTGATAATGTATAGCACTTCTCAGTTAAGTTGGTATAATCTTAATGAAACAGAGCTGGAACTTTTCAGCAGGACTGATATTCTATTTTACAGTATTAGAACTTGTAAGAGTTACTCTACACTTACCATTGCAATACCAACAACTGCTTGCAATCTTAATTAAGGGACTTATATTTGAATGGACATATTATATCATATACATTCCTGAGCAGGTGTTGTACATTAGCACGGCACACAAGCCTGCACCCATGCAAGCTATTCTCATGTACACAAAATAGTTACAGTACAAGCAGCAGCTGCCAAGGTTCAACCAGAACCAGAGCAAGCACAGAACAAAACAAAAGAGGTACACAGACATCAACTGCAATGATGTGCTGGTGTAGTGCAGGGAGTAGCAATGATTGAAACATAACGTGTACACTAAATACAGCTGCAGGTTAAGGATTTTATCACATCCTGCTCATTTCCTTGCACTTACTTTGCACTTACCTTGCACTTTCATTGTTAGTAAAACCGTAATGAAACTAGAACTACAGAGACCAGAATGCCTAGACAAAACATGCAAAAGCTGAATAAGAAGTAAGACGATTATTAAGAGCAGGAGCCGGTAGGAATACGTTGGAGTAGTTAGGTCTAAAAGTAGCCATAAGGAGGAGTAGGGGAGAGACTAGGAGAAAGTAAATAGAAGTAAGTAAAAATATATAGGGCTGAGTAAGAAGAAATAATAATAAACCGTAAAAGGGAATAAGAGTAGGTGTAAGTAGGCGTAAGAGTAGCAGGATTAAGCATAGATATAAGTGTAAGAATAAAAGTAGAATATTGAAAGAAAGAATCAAAGGACGGAGGGTGTAAGAGAATAAAGTAGAAGAGATAATCGAAAGGGAAGGAGAACAAGAAGAAAAGGTTGAAAGTCAGAAAAAGAAAGTAAGAAAGAGAAAAGGAGCAATGGAGAGCTAGGGAAAGAGAGAGTACCAACTTACAGCCACACTGTTACGTACAGACAAACAAGATGACAGAGGTGGCTATATGCAATGCAGAGCTGCCTCAGGGCAAGTATCACTAGAGAACATGTAGGAAAACATTACAACCATTTCTATATTACACAGAAAATACAGGTCTGCTTTCACTGCCGGGGTGTTTGAGCATCTCTTTGGCAGAGGCTTTTTCTTTTCAAAAATGGAATTAGTTTGTTAAAGCACACATACCGCTTTAGTCTCTTTATACATGCATACAAGATATCTGATTTGTTAGCACATTCAGCTCTATGTATTGTTGCAAACCCCACATACAATATCTCATTCAGCCTTAAGGTATAATGAAATATGTGGAGATTGTATTTTTTCAACACCTTTACTCATGCTTTTGCTGTTTTGCTAAAAAAAGAAATTAGATATAAAACATTAACCAAGAACATGTGGCCCAGAATATCAGGAGTCTGGCAGATGTGTTTTTGTCTCAGAAATTGATGCTATACAATTAGTCATATAATAATGGCCTATATCATTAAATTGTGACAGAATCACTTTTTGCGTTGCAACGATATCAAATTGAAGATTATATGAAAAGTATTAAAGCTGTAGATTTTCAAATTCTGTACAAGCTAAGCAATATACTGCTGCAAGCCAGTCCTCCCTTGCCCCAACCAGTTAGCCGGGAGAATGCACTGAACACAGTTGTCAGATTTGGTCAGCAATTGTTTTACAATACACTCGAACCACCTCTATTCTCTTTCGTGTAGTAACAAATCCATGTTAAGGCTTGATCCACAGCTTTTTCTCCTGGGTCTGCTGAGCATGGGTATAGCAGACATATATAGCGTTTCAAGGTGCTCGGGATGCCTACAAGTGATAAACTGGGTGCAGAGCATTTGAGCAATTTAGAAACTAATAAAAGTGAAATGCCTGCTTAGGGTGCCTGTATTTTGATGACATTTATCAACATTGTTCAAATGGAAAAATACTACAAACATATTTTCTAAATCTACACTTCCAAATGTTTCTGTCACTGGGTGCCACATCTTTCTCTCCCTGACATGCTGGCTTTTGCCCTCCCTGAATTAGAGAAAGGAAGAGCAGTCATATTTAAAAGAAGGGAACTTATTCACTTTGAAGTCAAAGGGACACAAAACAATTATCTGGCAGCTGGTGGCAGAGAGACACTGCTGAGTCTGCAGCTCAGTAAGGTAACCCTTTGCGTTTGATTCTCTGAGCGGTGGCTCAGGTCACCCATTAAAAGAGCCACCCATGTTCATCAAAATGTGTAAGTATATATTTTAGTGACATGGGAACTATTCATTTACATTTTACTTTGGAACTAGGCCCTTTATTTAAAAACAAAGGGCCTGATTTAATTCTTGGTGGTAAGGATACTCCGTCACAACAACGGCGGAGTATTGTTACCGCCAAGAATGCGGACGGACCTTGGTTTAATCACAGCAGACTACTCCGCCTCTGCCATGATAAAACCCCTCCGACAGCCATGTGGAGTAAGCACTGTCGGAGGCATACCTGTAATTCTGCCCACCTAGTTTAGATGTGTGGAATTAGAGGTCAGTATTCACTGGCCGTCACTGCCACAAAAACCCTGGTGGTTAGGGACAGTAAAAAATGCTAAAATAGTCCCCTCTCCATGGGAGAGGACTACCATGGTGAGTGGAGGATTTTCTTCTTATCAAAAAGAAAATCCAGCTTCGGGATTTTCTTTTTGACAATTAAAAAAAACAGTTTGATGCAGGGCTCCATCATGTTGATGGAGCCCTGTACCCAAACAGCGAAATGCATTGACAGGAACCACCATGACGGCGGTTCCTGACAATGCTCTATAAATGGCCACTAGCTTGGCAATCATTTATAAATCTGGTGGGCAGTACTTTCTCCAGGGCAATTGCGTAATTTACTGAGTCACCCTGGAGGGGCACCGGGTTGTCCGCCAGGTTATAAATCAGGCTCCAATATATGAGTCAATGGAGAAAGGTTCTGCCTTTTGTACCACCCTAGACTTTTAAGTATTAGAACTTTTTGAATGCATGATCTCATTATATCTATTTTTTTATTTCTAGAATACATTCTTTCTTTGTCACAGTCTAACGCTTTTGCAAGTACTTGTCACACAGTCATATAGTTAGGAAACTGTCTCTTTCCAAAGCACTCTACTGTTGTGGCCAACAAAATTAAAAGAAAATGTGTTTGGTAAATTGAACTTTAAATGTTTATACATACCAGATTACCAACTGAAAGGAATAATTGCATAATCTTATTTTGTGCAAGCATACACAGTGCCAAATATGATAGTAAAATTAAAAAGGATGAATCTTTCAAGACCAGTAAATGTAAGCATAACTAAACAATACAGGCGTAGCCAGTTGGTCCGTCTCACATAAAGGGAGCATTGCAAGTGCTCATTTAAGATACAGGGCTGTATCACAGAAAGTAAGCACCGGGAGCACTAAGTTAAGATTCAGGGTCGTATCATATAAAAGGAGCACTCAAGGATGTATCATGGTGGGTGTTTCTGAATGAGGCAAACTTTGCTCACTGTTTTCCGAGTCATAGGGGCATATTATCAAGCCTTTTATCGCCGCGTTAGCGGCACTTTCCTGCCGCTAACAGGGTTTATTTCTATCGCCCTATTATCAACCTGTCGCTAACAGGGGTTAGCGACAATTTTCCGGCGATAGCAGCCGGTTTTTCTATCGCCTTGCATGCCAGCGATATTTATCGCTAATGACATGCAAGGTAGGCGTTCCTTCTCTAAATTTCACTAAAACTCCCGCTAACCGCACTTCGCCCGATTAGCAAGGATGGCCCGGACCCGCGAAGCGATAAAAAACGTCACGCTAAGGCCCGTTAGCTGCAGGAACTTAAGACCAGAAATTAGCTAGTCTTAAAAATGGGGATAAGTCTTGGGCCCACATCTATGCATGTTTCTGCTGCTGGACAGCGCTACAAGCAATGTAGCAGCGCTGCCCTGCGACAAAAATACAGTGCAGGAATGCGCACAATCAATAAGATAGTGCGCATTCCTGTGCCACAGTCATGAAAAGTGTTGCTGCGCTGCGACAAGACAGCGTTGCAACACTGCTCACTATGCCCTTCTTGTGACAGCATGGATGCGCTGTAATCACTGGACAGCGCACCATGACGCAAGTAATGACAGATACGTCAGGAATCCTGACGTATCTGCCTGCGCTAAAGTCACGCATTGCTGCAGTCGTGACACAACCATGATGCAACTCCAGCAATGCATGTGGCCAGCCTATCCCTGTGGCACTGCCTCATCCTCACGCCTGCCATCAGGCAGGCGGAAGGTACTGACGCAGTGCTGTTCATGAGGGGGGCCCGAATGTTGGCGCTGTTGGAGATCCATCGGTGGTGGCTGCGCGCTGCAGTGTCATCGTCTGGAAGCATTGGTGGAGTGTTGGTGCGGAGGGAGTTGACGAGACGTTCTTCGGTGGCCTTGATCCAGCTGCGAGGGGGTGCGATGATGGCGGTGGCATCCAGTGGGTAAGGTGAAGACGTGATGTCACCAATGACGGTCGGTCCAGGAGAGTCTGGTGTTGTGGCAGCAGTTGAAGTTCGCACTGGCGGAGGTGACGTGCTCGACCATGTGTCCTGCTATGTGGCTTGATGCAGTGACTTGCTGCTTGAGTCTGATGTAGGTGACCTTCCACAGGAGTGGGTGGTGTCCTTGTCACTGGGGTTGTCCATGTGGAACTTGAGTACACCGAGTAGGATGTTGTTGGTGGGTGGGAGACCCTGTGGTGCAATTATGTCTACAATGGTATTGGAGAATGGGGGGCCATGGTCTGGTGGGCCTGCACATGAGGAGGTGCTTGTGCTTGGTCCAGATCTGGGAGTTGAGGTGGTCCATGGTCACCCTAGGGTCATTAGAGTGCGTGGTCAGTCGGAGTGAGCCTCTGTAGGTGATGGCAAGGCCTCCTCCTTGACGGTCGGGGTGCTCCTTGCGGGTGAAACTGCAGCCATCAGTGATGGTGATGGCGATGTCCGGTCCGGAGCAGAGGTTTGTCATGGCAGGCGAGGTGGCGTCCAGGGTTGATGGCGAGGAGGGTGTTGGCATCGTAGCGGTGGAGTGTCCAAGAGGAATGCACCTTGGTGCTGAGCACGGTCCAGGGGCAGACGGACGCCAACGGTGTAGATAATGTGTTGCCTTCGTCACTGGAGACGACCCTTACAACGCAGGCAGTACATCGTTAACAACGCAACTCCGACAACGTGGGTCCCTTAACATCGCATTTGATCACAACGCATTGTGAGGTCAGTAATGGGGTAATCCAAACTTTTTCAGGTGTGCATGGGTTTTGGATGTAAAAAAGGAACATTTTACTATGTCTTGGGGTAAAATATGAAAAATGGGGTGTTTTGGGGGGTAAAATATGAAAAATGGGGTGTATTTTGGAGTAAAATATGAAAAATGGGGTGTTTTTGGGGGTAAAATATGAAAAATGGGGTGTATTCTGGGGTAAAATATGAAAAATGGGGTGTTTCTTGGGGTAAAATATGAAAAATGGGGTGTTTTTTGGGCTAAATTTTGGAATTTTCGGGTGTTTTTGGGGTCAAATTTCTAAATCTTGGGTGTGTTTTGTGCCAAACTGAAATTTGGGGGGGTGCATTTGTCTCAAATGTGATCTTTTGGGTGTTTTTTGGGGGTTCATAAAGGAATTCCAGGGTTCACGGTTGGGTTTGATGTGCAGAGGTTATGTAGTGGGAACAGTGATCTTCATGTCTCCGCTATGCAACACCTACTCTACTGTTGCAATATGCCTAGTATTAGTATGTATCGGAATGGAATGCGATGTTAAGGCATGCATCGCAACTACGTATGTGCCTTTGGCACACGAGTGAGACGCCCGCGGTGCATGGGCGCACAGCGGCCACCATTGAGAAGTGCGGGGGTGTCTGGACAGCTGTGAGGTGGTAGACCCCATAAAGAACACTGGATGGTGCGTGGACGCGGGGATGTGTGTGTGAGCGTGTGTTGTTAAAAATCTATTGAGGGAAGTCTTACCTCTAAGCCGTGTCCCATGTCTTCGTAGCTCCTGCTCTCCTGCGTCTGCTTCCAGGAAAAGGAAGTAGGCAGCCAGGCTCCCTCCCCTGAGTCATTCACAATGCTGCGATTCAGCGGTGGGATTGTTAATTGGCAACGGGACAAGTCATGCAGGCAGGGGCCGGGGGGGGGTGGGCATGTTCTCCATGCAGGCTGTAATGCAGCCTGCATTGCAAACAGAGAAGTGCGCATGTCTGCATTGGGCGGCCTGAGTGGGCCGACCAAACAGTCATTGCGCACTTGAATGTGCATGCCAATCTGCACATTCCTGCTCCGTGTTTGGAGCAGTCCTACCCACCCGCCCACCCCTGAGGATACATAGCATGATTATATGAGTTATTTATCCCTTGTTTTTCCCTTTTTTAACTGTTGTATTGGCTTCTCTGAGCCCGCACTACCCACTTCCCGCCGCTGCTGCCCCTGCGGCCCCTCACCCCTGTCCTCGCACATTCCCCCCTCCCAGCTGATCGTTCCTCCATCCTCCCCTACTTGATGGCAGACGCTGCGCGATTGCGCAGTGGACACGCGCCGCTAGCGTGCAGAAGGCACGCCTAAGACAAGCCCGTCTGCGCACGTCTGCAACCCAACCGTGACCAGCACCAGGAAGCCTAGATCACGGGCCACCCACTGCTACAGCACAGCCACCCTCCTCGCACTCAACCCCGGGAAAGTCAGAGACTGACAACAGGCCTCGGCAAACACGACCCACAGCCAGTTCTCCTGCCTCCACTGCCGCCAGAGCTTAACCACCACCCCGGACTCCAACACAGCCGAAGCCTGCCACGGCGACACCCTAGGATGCATCCTCCTCAACGGGCGCTCCGTGCACAAACACTCCGTGGAAATCTGGAACCTACTCGACTCTCTCTCACCCGACAATGCCTTCTTCACGGAGACCTGGACCAACGCCTCCTCCACTCCTGACATCAACACCGCCATCCCGGACGGATACAAGATCCAGAGGAAGGACTGCACCAACCACCCGGGAGGGTGCCTCGCCATTGCCCACAAGAGCACCCTCCGCCTCACCACCTCCAGTGAAACCTTCCCCTCCGCCGAACACCTGCACTTCCAGATCCAGACCAGCCACAACTCCACACTCCAAGGAACCCTCGTCTACAGACACCCCGGGCCCCGGACACACCAGCCAGCTCACCATCTTCACATGGATGCCAGTCACAGCCAAAGACACAGCCTCAACCATGAAAGGCATCCACTTGTGGGCCCCCACCAACCCATGCCCTCCCACATCTACCACAGAGCCGCGGCCGCCATCACACACGATCTGCAACGCACCATCAAGACCACCATTCAAAACAGCCCCCTACCCAGACAACTGTAAGCGTGCAGAAGTCTGGCCCCTTCTCAAAAAGACCCCAGCTGACCCCACCTACCTCAAGAACTACCGGCCTATCTCGCTCCTCCCCTTCGCGGCCAAAGTTGCAGAGTAAACAGTCAACAGGGAACTGACACGATTCATTGATGACAACGCCATCCTCGACCCATCCCAATCCGGATTGGGAACCAACCAAAGCAACGAGGCCATCCTACTTGCCGCCACAGATGACATCCGCACACTCCTGGACCAAGGCCACTCCGCAGCCCTCATCATACTCGTCCTTTCAGCGGCCTTCGACACCGCCTCCCACCACACACTAGTCGCCAGACTACATGACGCTGGCATACAAGGAACAGGCCTCGACTGGATCTGATCATTCCTCCCCGGAAGAAGCCAAAGGATCAGACTGCCAACCTTCCTCTCCGATCCCACGTAAATCACCTGCGGAGTCCCAGAGGGTTCATCTCTGAGCCCGACCGTCTTCAACATCTACATGACACCCTCGACGCCACCGTCCAACAAGACGGCCTCAACATCGTATCCTACGCTGATGACACCCAGCTCATCCTCTCCCTCACCAAAGACCCCACCACCGCCAGACTCAACTTCCAGAAAGGAATGCAGGACGTCGCAGTCTGGATGACCAACAGCTGCCTGAAGCTCAACACTGAGAAGACAGTAGTCCTTGTCCTTGAAACCACACCTTCAGCATGGGACAACACATGTTGGCCTTCGCCCTCGGAAGCCCACCTACCCCCTCGGACCACGCCAGACACCTCAGCATCGTACTCGACCCATCCCTCACCATGAACAGACAGGTCTACGCCGTCACCTCCAGCTGCTTCATCACCCTCCGCATCCTCCGCAAGACCTTCAAATGGATACCCCCAGAGTCAAGGAAGACAGTCACACATGCACTCATCACCAGCAGACTGGACTATGGAAACGCACTCTACGCCGCCATTTACAAGTCCCGACTCCGCAAACTACCGACATTACAGTACACCGCCGCCAGACTCGTCCTCGGCATCCCCCGGCACTAACACATCAGCCAACACCTACGTAGACTTCACTGTCTCCCCGTGGTGAAAAGAGTCACCTTCAAAATCATCACTCACGCCTACAAATGCCTACACAACAACGTAACCAAATACCTCAACGACAGGATCAACTGCCACATACACAAATGAGACTTCCCATCTTCCAACCTCGCACTGTCTGAAACCCAGCGCATCCACAGAGCCAGAGCAGGTGGAAGATCCTTCTCCCACATTGCATCCAATGCCTGGAATGGGCTACGGGCAGACTTCAGAGGTGCCCCCTCCCTAAACACCTTCAGGAAGACCCTCAAGACCTGGCTCTGCAGCTAACAGATCTGCGGCCCCCCCACCCCTCATTGCCTTGCGACCCTCACGGGTGAGTGGCGCGCTTACAATTCCCCTGAGTGATTGATTGATTGAGTTATCATCATGTGATGATTGTTCCTCTTCTGCACTGCTTGAGGTGGTGGGGCAACGCTCTTCCAACATAGCGGTAGAGCCGCCACTGGGGGTGCGTCATCTACGTGTGATAGGCATGAGCGTCTCCCCCCCGGCCCTCCTGCGCTACGCGTCCCACCTTCACCTTACCTGGACATTGACCCCGTGGCGCAATCCACTGCACTCTATCCAAATCTGTGACTCAGCCAGCAGGAGCCTGAGCCAGGTGTGCTTTCACTGGGCTGGGTACAGCAGTCACCGCGTGGACGGCTGGTGGACCACCCGATGCAGATGATGCAGCAGGGCTCCCTTGGGCGTGTAGTTGCAGCGCTCAGTCCACACAAGTTCGGCGTAGCACAGGGGCCTCACCCTCCAGAGCGTCAGGCCAGCCCAACATCATCCGTCCTGTGATGCAGGGAGACGGCACCCACCGTTGGTAATCCCCTCCGTGCACCCCGGTGTAGTGGTGGGTCATAGTATGCAAAGCGGTCCTCACTACATTGGTGTGCAGGATCACCTCTACCATTGACTGCACCGAGGTGCGCAAGGCGGGCTTCTCACACAGGTCAGCAACGCGTCTCCATGCGACCTGCCAGACTTCACCACCAGGTATGGGCGATCGTCGCACATCAATGTCTCCCGCCATGGCTCATCGACTCCACAGCTACTCCACAACCCACGCAGGTCCAGAGAGGGCTCCAGGAACCAGACGCAGCTCCAGCAAGGGATCCAGGAACCAGACGCAGCTCCAGCAAGGGATCCAGGAACCAGACGCAGCTCCAGCGAGGGATCCAGGAACCAGACGCAGGTCCAGCGAGGGATCCATGAACCAGACGCAGCTCCAGCGAGGGATCCAGGAACCAGATGCAGCTCCAGCAAGGGATCCAGGAACCAGACGCAGCTCCTGCAAGGGATCCAGGAACCAGACGCAGCTCCAGCGAGGGATCCAGGAACCAGACGCAGGTCCAACGAGGGATCTAGGAACCAGATGCAGGTCCTGCGTGGGAACCAGGATCTCATCCTGGTCAACCAGGATGTTGGGTGGCTTGAGGGGGTTGTTGATGTGTGCTGCACTATGCCCTGGCTGCTCAAATCTGCATTTTACCTTTTTTTTGTGCATCTTTTATATTGGGGGTGGACAGATGGGCTAAGTCCAAACTTGCGGGTTAGCGTGCCTTTTTCTATTGCTAAGGGCTTATCGCTGGATTCCACCCGCTATCGCCGGTTTCATTTACGCCATCGCGCTAATGTTAGCGGCGGTTTTCGCCGCTGATCCCTGATGCTGTCGCCTGTTAGCAAAACATTGCTAATACGTCGCTAACAGGGCGATAACTTGCAGGGATCGATGGCGATAGGAAAACTAGTGCTAACCTAGGTTAGCGATAGTTATCGCCATTTCTTGATAATATGCCCCATAGTGTTTTAAAAGAAAGTATTAACTCAGAGAAATATCAGTTAAATTAATTCATTTAATGCTCTGAAGGAGCATAAAACAGCCCCTGGGCTCAGTGCTGCACCAGAAAAGCCCATTATTATACAGCCCCTGGGAACACTCAATTGAGTCTCTGCCACAGCTTTTGGCTGACGAGTGTTTTACTTAGTTGAAGAGCTAGAAAAGCACTACTTTAACTCCTTAGACAGTGGCAAATGGTTGCTTTTCTCAGGCACAATGCACATGCTGTTTTTTCCAGAAGTGTAGCAGATTTATTGATATACCTTAATTAAACAACATAAAATAACACAGTAACATACACAAAGCAGCATTACAATAAAATTAAAACATAACAGAGCACATCACAATCAAACATTCAAAGAAGAGTGCAACTCTACAAAACAGCAAAATAGCACTACAATAATGCTACAGAAACACTCAGCAGCACAGAAAACCACAGAATATATTGCCACCTCAACAAAATACTGCACTGCAAAAGTGCCCAAACGTTCTTGTCACACATTATAACCTCTAGAATCCTGTTTTCATAATATGCTAGTAAAAGGTGCTTAAGCAAGCACAGCTTTAACTTACAACCAAAAACATTAAATACCACCAGCCAAAAATGTTTTATGATCTGACCCACAGTGTCTGCCACATTTTTGGCTAGATATTTTACCACCGCAGACAATGATAAATGGTTTGTTATCATGGGAACTTTAAATGCACATGATGCTTTTGCCTAGAACTGTAGTATCATTTGTTGACACAGCGTATATAGAAAACAGAACACAGCAACACAAGGCAACACAACACCACAATTAAAAAAAAAGGCACAACACAACAAAACAATCAAAACCGAACTCAGCATATCAAGCACATTAAAAGATGACAACATGTTGTTTGAAGTCCATCCAGGAAAGTATTCCCATTGCTTTAAACCTGTTTATTGCAACTTACACAGATCTGTAAACTGACCACTGTTCAATCTCAAATTCTCTGTGAGTTTTGTCTTTTGAGGCAATTATGGGTCTGCTGTGCTAAGTTCTTAAAGACATATTAAAGGGCAGTGGCGGCTCCTCCGCAATGGCGGAGGAGCGTCGACCCACTGCCTGGATCAGAGCCAGCAAATGTAAAATAAAACGATGTTCTTGCATCGTTTTATTTTACATTTGCTGGCTCTTAGCCAGCAGTGTTGGGAGGGGTGGGGCCAAGGCATGGGAGGGGGGAGGAGGAGTGCTAGTGCACTCCACTCCCTAAGTGCTCATGTGTGTTTGGCCTCCCGTCTCAGGCTGACCAAAACACACACGCATTCTTAGATTTTCTCCAGCCCAGATGCAATGAGCAGCCGGGCTGTAGAAACCCCGCACACTGCCTGGTCTGAGCAGGGAGTCTTTCCTTCCCGCTCAGACCAATCACCGCGCTGCTCTGCAACGCGGGGATTGGACAGGGAGTCTGTCCCAGGGGCTGCTGGGACTAGGTAGGAAGAAGAGAGGCGGCCCGACGAGACGCGGCACTGGGGGTTGGCCGGTGGCACAAGGTACGTTTTAAAAAAAATATTGTATCTTCCCCCACACGACGCCTCCTGCGCAACCCCACCCGCCACACCACCCTATGTTATTGGCACCCGCCGCTGTTAAAGAGTTAGTAATGTTGACTGATTCACTGAAAAGTTCACAATGGGAATGGATAAAGGCCCAAACGACAGGAGCTAGAAATCCTAGGCACTGCTTTCTTAATTTATTTGCGTCTGCTTTTGGACAGCTAGATAACCTGGCACGCTAATGCATCTTATCTGCAATTAAAGTGTGAATTGAAATTGAAACCAGAAAAGATGTCATTTGAGAATGGCATTTGTGATGTAGCAACCAAATAGCATTTTGAGTATATCCGCAACTCAGATGTTTTAGGGCATCCACAGAGGTTTCTATATAGCCATTTCTTTGACTACCCAACACAAGTTTCTGAATTGCAACTTCAATTTGGTTCTTTTTTATCCAAGTTCAGACATTTCTATCAAAGGTTTCACTTCTTGTAATGTAAGATGTAAGCTATGAGTATATAAAATTGAAAACTTTGGATGCATCCAACTTTTAGAACAGTGGGTTTGCACTTTTGCAGACCTGCAACTCTATTGCATGAGTGGAAGAGATCAACAGTTCACTTTGCTGTTTTTAAATTGTTTATTATAGGAGAATGTTGCTTTATTGATTGCTACATTGAATTAATTTATTTGAGCATTCAATATCTCACCACTTTGATTCAAAAAATGTTTTTAGTAAACTTATTTATGGGCTTTTATGTTATGACTATGAGTGGTTGACTTACACTAATACTATTTATTTGCTTCTGTAAACCAGGGTTTATTCAACCTACTAAATCTACTTGAGGTGTTTATAACTACTGTTTGTACTCCAGACCACTTTTATTACTGAGTTGGTTTTACTTAACTTTACTAAATTATTCTAATCTGATCTGAACTAAACGAATGCAACCGAACCAAGATCTTTCAGTAAACGATTATTAACTGAGTAAATGTGCTTGTTAATGCTAAACATTGTTGACTGTATGGCACCATCACTTATGCTTTGTGCCCCAGTTTTATTAAAGTGTACTGAAGTAGACATTTTGATTGCTAATAGATGATTTATTTCAGTAGAATTACTTTGCATTCCATTGGTAAGTTAGTAGAATCTGTGCCATTTACCTTGCTGGCTAATCTACTGTTGATAAACTAGACCTATTTTCAGACTTTTGCACAAAGTAAGATGATCCGCTTTTATTCACAGAAATAACTATAAATAATTTGGAAAATAAGGGCTCCAGATATGAAAATCACTTCCTTAGTTACCTGAGCATCCTACTATGATAGTCAACCTGTGATGTAATATAGAGGCAATAAGATAAGCCTTGGGCAACTCCCTTCTAATCAATTCTGGGGGGAACTCTGTGGGTTGACTCACAAAAAAAAGAGTTTAAAATTTGATCTTGATATTTGAGCTAGCGTAACTTTCTCTGGACCACGGATCCATGTTGTAACATCTTGATAACAGCAATCAATTGGTCAATATAAAAGGTGCCCTGTATGCCTACCCTTTACTTGCCTTACTACTGCAAGTAGCATAATGTAAACTAGATACCACACTGGACTTTACTACAGATAGAAATTGGGTGTTGCAATTAATTAGGAAGAGCAAATCTCTAGTAGAATTTCAGTCTGATGTATGCATCTTGTGATCAAAGCAATAGTTTTGGAATAAAGTGTAGGTAATTAGTCAATAATGAGACCTCAATTTTCAATTTAAAGGCATAGTAGAAGTTTCCTCATCATTCACATTTAAATTCAAAGAAAGGGACACCTAGGCTAAGATAAAAAAGACACCAAAAAAGACATTCAAGTTAAGGATACATGAAAATCATAAAGATAATTTGGAAATATGATAGGAGATCACAAGTGACATATATTTTCCTGCACCCAGAGGTACAATTGAGTAAATTTCTTTTAGCAATGTAAGATAATGTCAAGGACATTCACATGGTTCATTAAATATTTAGGATAGTGCTCAAATCCTTGATAGTGTACACAGTCTGCAATGCGACCGGGGAGAAACAGCGGCTCTGATCCTCCTCGACCTCTCAGCAGCCTTTGACACCGTATCTCATCACACCCGGATCAGAAGATTGCATCACATTGATATCCAAGGAAACGCCCTCAAGTGGATCACCTCTTTTCTCACCAGAAGAATTCAGAAGGTCCATCTACCTTCATTCACCTCCGAACCCAAGGATATAATCTGCGGTGTTCCTCAAGGATCCTCCCTCAGCCCCACCCTCGTCAACACCTACATGAAACCCTTGGCCAACATCATAAGATCCCACGGACTAAACACCATATCCTAAGCAGACGACACCCAGCTCATCCTCTCACTCTCAGAAGATCCCATCAATATAAGAACCAATGTCCACAGGTGCATGATGAGCATTGCCAACTGGATGAAGGACAACTACCTGAAGCTCACACAGACAACACGTAAGTGCTAATTTTCGGCAACAACACCATCCCTTGGAATGACTCCAGGTGGCCCTCGGAACTAGGACCATCACTCAAATTGATACCAGAAACCTCAGCATAATCCTGGACAGCAAACTGACTATGAAGTCTCAGATCAACACTGTTGTCTCTGCCTGCTTGCGCACACTTCACATGTTACATTATGCCTTCAAACGGCTCCCCTGAACACCATGTGTACTATCACTCATGCCCTAATCATCAGCCAACTAGTCTTTGGCAATGCACACTATGCTGGGATCACCACACACTTTCTGCAGAGACCCCAGACCATACAGAAATCTGCTGCAGGCTCACCCTCCACCTCCCCAGACAGACCCACATCACCCCCCACCTCAGAAAACTCCACTGGATCCCCATACAGAAGAGATGCCAATTTAAGCTGATGATCCATGCCTACAAAGCCTGACACAACCGAGGACTAGCCTACATCAACCATCGCCTGCATTTCCACAACCCTACCAGACATTTCCACTAGACCCCCTCTCACTTGCCCACACCCCCCACATCCACCGAAGCAACAGTGGAGGGCACTCCTACTCCAACCTCACACCGAAAACCTGGAATGACCTCCTTCTGCAGCTATGAACCTCCACCTCTCTACTGGAATTCCAGAGAGCACTCAAGAACTGGCTGTTCGACTGCGTCACCTGAACCATCATGACCCTAAAGCACCTGGATACCCTTGTGGGTGATTAGCCGCACTATATAAATCCACTTCATTGATTGATTGCTTCAACCATGGCTGCATCACAATTTTAGCCATGTGAATACCAAAAGGATTTATGGTTTTCATGTATTTAAAAATGGATGATTGACTGTAGGTTGGATATTTATTCACATTCTCAGGCATTTCTGTTAACAAGACATTTTCTATTATCCAGGTGTGTGATAGTTCAGAGAGAGATGAGGAACCCTGCATCGGAGGAGATTTAATTTATATTGCATCAAACAAGTAATTACATTTAGAAAATAGTTTAATGCAGGGAATATAGATAGACATCAGCCAGCATGTACAATTTACTAAAGAGACAGGTATATTCTACTATTCTGAAGTTTAGCAAAATGTCAGAATTAACCAATATTGGTTTGTCTCTGTAGTTTATGACATTCATACTGGAAGCGAAAACTATAACTTTCGCCCCCCCATGCACTGCTTATGATCTCACATATTACATCACTGATGACATGTTACATGACATCATGGATGACATCTCAATTACATTATTGATGAAATCAATCATTCAGTTAAAGTGACAGCGTCCTATAGGGTTTGGGGACTTGAAGTAGGTCAATACGCAACACCTGTGGCTAATTTTCTTTTACCAAAAACATAATAATGGACATAAACTTTGACCACAGGCTGGACACATTGCATATCTGTTAAGTCACCTGATTTGGAGGACATTGCCCACTTGTTACAGTTTTTTTGCCCATGTAACAAACAAAATGATTCTATAGACTATATTGGGTAAACCCGTTTTTAAAACCTTGAACACCCTCCAAACAAAGTTTGTACTCTATTCACCTTAATGGGTACCCTCTTTAAAACTTCACATTACCCTACATTTTAAGTGAAGCGGTTATAATTTATGCATTTTCCACTGAAAAGACAACTTCTTCCAGGACCTATGGACAACCCTTCATAGTTTGGTAAAATACACTACACCCATACTTGAGATGGGCACAGTAACACACAATGTTAGACCCATGATTACAACCCCAGTGTGAAATAAACCACCTCCAAGTGGAACACACCTACATTATTCAAAAATCTGAAATGCCTAAAAATCTTCTGCAAAGTTCTGGAAATAAACATGCACACTTTTAATGGTCCTTATTACAAAGAATTGGTCTGTAGCACTCTGTTACAAGTATTTAACAAGGGCATGTGCCCGGATTTGTTCCAACAGGCTTTTGCTTTAAGCCACAGCATACTTCGAAACATAGCTCTGCAACCCACATTAGGCATGCTCAGCCTTTACCTTGTTGAACATGGAAGACTACTTGCACCCAAAACTTTAGTGATTTTGTAAACAGTGTGACATATAACTTTCAAAGTACACAACCATAACTGATTCCAGGGCTTACAATATTTATATTCAATGCACCCACACGTGTACAAACAGTAACTCTATGCTGTATATGACTAAGATGTTATTTGTCATGTTAGCAGTGATGTCATCAATTATGTTATTAGTGATGTCATCAGTTATGTTATCAGTGATGTCGTCAGTGATGCTATCAATTATGTAATTTAATATGTCATGAGTGAGGTAATATGCGAGGTCATCAGCAGTGTATTGCGGGGCAAAAGTAATAGCTCAGTAAACTATAACTGGTTGATTCCATTTTTTTTTTATTTTAAGCATTCGTTTTTCTCTCATTTCAACACCAACACATTACTATAATGTCACATTGACCCTTTTTTTAGTGAGGATCTCCACCAACAGGTGAAAGACTACTTGCAGTGACTTTACACTTGTAAATGCATTCAGAGGAGGAGGGGGTGAAGACATGTAAACATGCAAGTTTACACCTAGGAGTAGATCTCTACTTGGAAATGATGATTAGCGAAAACATGAAGAGTTACACCTACGAGCAGGAGTAGATCTGCATGTTGAGTGGAGCTAAACTTATATATTCACCTTTGTGAATCAGGTCATTGATATTCATTCTACAGAAGGGGCAGTGTGGCAAGTAATCAATCAATCATGGCATCAGTGATGGGAATTGAATCCACATGAATTAAAGTCTAAGGCTAATGGATCCCCAGATTTAATTCAGGCTCCATACACCAGTACCACCTAGCAAATAGCAAGGCCCTGTCTGGTTGGTAGTTATCAATTACCATCTTTTACCCAAATAAAGATCCGTCAGTAGGGAACCATCCAAAGGAAACCTATTGGCTCGCTGATGACTATCAGTAAATAATTTAGCACCAGGACTTATCCTGCCCCTTTCCTTCAGTTGTCATGCACTCTCCTCAAGGGAGTATCGGAGGACTCAACTCATTGTCAGTACCAAGCGTTGTTGTTGTTTGAGTTTTGTTCTGTAGTGTTGGAGGAATTAACATTTAAAACATCTTCCAGTCTGAGCGTGAACAGGTTACATTTTGGGGAATTCCAGACTGTTACTATGTAAATTCATAGAGGATTCATAAGTCCAATTAAACAAATAGAGAAAAAAACATGAGATGACGGTACTCTTTATCCCATCATCAGTCGCAGATTCATGAATCTGGCTGTTGAATCTTTTAATCGTGAATCCACCATATACATATATATACCCACACACACACACATCTTCAAGGTATGTAGCTGTCGAGTTAAACAATTGAACTAGAGTACTACTTCAGTGTTCACACCAATTTAGACCATGGTCTGCAATTTAATAGCTTTGTCCAGACACAAGAGTCTTTTGTTATTTTTAGGTCAAGCCTGGCAGCGCGCTTTCTCTGTCTTCAAGATATGGTGTATTCACTATACAGAGTGTAATCCTGCCTGCTGCTTACCATAGGTTGACTCCTGCGTCACTCTTCTTCACCGGCCATTACAGTTTCCTTACGCTGTAGGTGTTTATGTGTTTCTTTGGAGACTACTATTTTTATTTCCTGCTTATATTACACTGTGGGTGCCTGTTCCTAGTACCATGCACTGTTTATTTGCTCACCACGGCACCCGCTTCACAGGCCGCTGCGCACATAACTTTTATCTACACCGGTGCCGCGCTTCATGTTTTAGCATGGTACCCGCTTTCATGTTTCTGCCTCCGCATATGATGGCACCTTTTATTTTATCTCATGGCGCCCATTTTACAGGCCGCCACACGCATACTTTGACACGGGCGCCGTGCTTCATGTTTCAGCCCGGCGCCTGCTTTCATGTTTCTGCCTCTGCATATGATGGTTTTCTCTCCCACCCCTGTGCCTCTGTCCGTTACTTCTACACTCTCAGCCACCCTGTCCATGTTCATCTCGCTTAACCCGCCCAAGTGTCTGTTTTTTCTCCCACCCTCCCATCTGCCCACTCACAAGTGCAGCTGTGACATCCGAAGCTCTTTACATCAACCCAGACATCTTACTCACAAATGCATTTACCCTGTCCCTGGCATCATTATCCCGAGGAAGTACTATCAATTTCCTTTCCACAATTTGGGTTGTTTTCTCCACTTCCTGTTCAGTAGCATGATGATTGGTCTCACATATTTTGAACACCATAAACCCGCAATGCCTCTCAAGGGATTTCCTACATGATGTTGTGCACGGTACTGTTGAAACGTCTAGTGTACGTTGTGCACAAGAGATTACAGGGGTGAACAACAAGTGTGAATACATTCTTTATGTATTTAAATGGAGCAGTGATGTGCACACCAACATACGGGGGCAGACAACTGAGTCGCAAGTGCTTGGTTTTATAGGCGAACACCTGAAACTGCCTCCATTTGTTTAATGATGCACTGCCTTATCATGAAGAGAACTGCATGGTGCTCAGCCCTTGACTCTGACCTCCTGTGCTATGCCTGTGATTTCCTGCTCATCTGAACTAATCAGACTGAGTATGGGCACCAATATTACCCTCCCCTCCTCCCACCCCCCATCATGCAAAGGATCTTCAGTTTAGTGTAGGAGTTTGGCTAGGACTTATATTCTTGTGTTGCAATTATACTTGTATAGCGCTTAGCACACCCAATGAGGCATTGATGCGCTTATTTTGTGAATGAGTTTGTAGTAAGACGAACATGTGGGAGCATAGCGAGGACCCCGGGGGTGCTGGAAAGAAACATGCTAGTGTTTTCCTGGTATGTGACAGCTGGGAAGAGGTCGGAAGATGCCGGAGGAGACTCGGTGATGGAAACGACGACGGATGTGTCACCCGAAGTCAGAGGCTTGGCGAGACTCGAGGAGGGTGTCGAAGAACGAGGGTCCGGAAGACGGAGAAACTGCAGAGTCTGTTGGCCGGGAAAAAGAACACCTGAGGGAGGACGCTCTGGACAAGGCCACCATGACTCTAGTTTGGAGTTACGGCTTCAGTGAAGTGTGGCTCCAGGCGCACGCATACTGGGGCTGTGGCTTTCGGTGTGCGGGGTTTTGAGTCTGTGTGATTTTCTTCTTGTCTTGGGATGGCACAGACCTTAATTTGAGGACACTGCTGTGTGGCAGATCTTCACGGGGCGAGGGTGTGTTTTGCTTTACACCTTAATGGAGTATTTTGATCTGGTATGTTTTTTTGTGCTGAATGTTTCTGAAGGGCTAATTAATTCAATTAGCCCTGCCCTACGCATACCAGGGCCTGCTTAACGGTTGCGTTACTTCCTTTCACTCCACGGAAATGCTTGTTTGGTGAAGGTTATAGAGAGGTTAAAAAACGGATTGTTAATTACAGATCCGGAACCTATGAGGAGTGATTTCTTTTTTTTGATACTTGATTGACTTTATACAATTCTTTTGAGGAATGAAAGTAGAAGTAACAAAGTAAATTGAGTGAGTCTTACATCTCTTGTCCTGTCACAAAGGTATTTTGCATCAAAAGGCTACCTGGTACATGCGTATTAAAATAAAAATTTGTGGTTCTTGCTGTGGATCTTTAGGTCTACTGTCTGTAAATTAAAAGCAGTAACCTTAAATCGCAACCAGAGACTTGCATTGGAGACTACTGCCTATCAATTTACATTTTGTTCCTGTTTTCCTTTACTTCTTGCACTCTGCTTGCACTCATTTTTTATGCGTCCACTCCACTCCAAACCCAAGCACATGGGTAAAAGACATTGCCATTTACGTCAATAGCTCTAACTCTCGCAAATGCAAGACCTATTGCATTGCAAACGCTTGTTCAGTTTGGTGCATTGGCACTTGCAAAGCCTATGCTTAGAGACTTTGCCGTGAAAAAGACAAAATACTTTGTTACTTTCTAGCTCGGCATGGATGGAACTGTGTTAATCCTATGCTTAAAATCTCTGTCAGAAAAACAGACATCTGAGGTGAGCAGATTCATAGAGTCAGTTGTGTTGTAGGGTGCGTCATATAAAGGAGCTGCTCTCCACCTAAAGTTCCGAGTACCCAGAGTTTCTGGCTTCCTGTGGCATTGTTATATATATCAAGACAATACCCTTTCAGGGCAATTTTTGACCAATTATATGAGACCAAAGTCTTGTACATAAGACCTTGGTTTTTATTGTGTGAAAATATATGACTTCATGAACTCAGAAACAAATGTCCTTAGGCCAATATCTGCTCTTCCATCTTAAGCATTTGCTGAAACCGTGTGTGCTAGAGAAAACCAATTAAACACCCCATTCACCAATGCCTTTCCCTTAGGAACACAGTGAGAGAAAACTCTTCAGGCGTTATTCAGAGAGGATTTGTTCTGCGCCTTCAACAATCATCCTTTGTGAATGGGAAATAAGTAGCTAGCTGAGGGGACATAAAGTGACGGCAAAACAAGAGCTTGAGCTTTCAGCTTGCAATCAAATGACCTATTGTTTCTGTTCAGTAGTGCGAAGTACATAACCCAAGGTATTTCATAGGAGAGTCCTATAATACTATTTCCCCTGTTCACTTTGATGTAGATTCATATTAATATAAAAGATACCTAAGAGTATGTAAAATGAAAATGCAAACAGTTATTTCATCAATATAAAATATCTTCAAGAAGTGGGTGGGCGGGACCATATGATTGGTAATGATTCTTGACAAATTATACATTACACAAAGCAATCAAATTAATTAAGGTTTTTGTGTGAACTGGCTAGCAGCTAAACTGCAAAACGTTTGTACAGACAATGGTTTTATTAGTGTGCCGAAGAGTTGCGTGTTTCTTTTTTAAGAAAAACGATTGAAATTTGCAATTCTGTCAACATTTCTGAGAAAAGATTACATTTTCCAGACATTTTGTAAAATGCCTGTAAATGCTCACTTACAAAAGACACTTCTAGGAGATAGCTACATCTGGAATGTAAAGATTATCAGAAGTACAAATTAGGATATTGCACTGAACCCCTATAATTAATACAGGCCAGCCAATATTATTAATTTTCCAGGTAAAACATAAAGGACCCGATAAGTGAACCTTTTTTCCCCTATGTGCTCAAGAGCAGTTTGGAGGAAATAGATGTTTTTGTCCGTTTATGCTAATTTACAGAGAGAGATTATTAATTGGCATGGATGGATGTGTGTGCGCATATTTACTAATTAGATGCATCTGAAAAGCCTGCATTCCGGATATTGGAAGTTGCACATTTTAGTGTCCCCCTCAAGTACACTTTTGTGCACTGAAATATCCACTTGCAGCTTATTTCTGTTGCACTCTTGAATTTGAGCAGGTCGGTAGCAGGTGAGGGTGCAACATATTGTTGGGATAGAAATATCCATTCTTCATTGCAACCCTCATACTTCACTGTTAATAGATGGCTGAATGGTAACACAGAAAATGCACTACTTTCCCTAACTTGGACACAGAAATGTACTATAATCAATTGCTATGAATGGGCCTTGTCAATGCACTATGATGTGCAACATGGGTGCAATGGCAAGAATCTTCTAAATTCAGCAGTCTCTTGTTATTACACCCCTGTGGCTTACAGGAGCTCATTCACAAAATAGACATTACAATATAAACAAAAGATCTTGCTCATGAAACCTGCTAGTTTTCCCATGTTTACTAATATTCTTTTTACTAGATAATTTCCATGCGTGTGTACGCAGATGTGCCTGACTTCTATACATACATTTTATCTTGTTTGAAGAAAACCTTTGAAAGATGGTCACTGCACATGTACCCATCATTTAAATGTATTTATTTTACTTGATTAAAACAATTCATTTAAAGATGGCCACTGCAAGTAAAGGCACATGTGCGGCAGCCATTTTTGTATGCATTTTCTTTTGTCTGCCGGCCGACACAGATATGGGGGATGGGGATGTAGAGGAAGGATGTGGGAGAGCAGCAAGGAAAGAAGATAGGGGCATATTATCAACGGCCAGCGATAATTATCGCTGGCCGTGCTTAGCGATAATAGTCCTATCGCAGGCTATCTCTGGAAATTATCGCCCTGGTAGCGCGTTATTAACAACGCGTTTCTCCAGGGCGATAAAAATTCCAGAGATAGCGAGGTTATCGCCGTTTTGCAGGGAACATCGCTGGTTTTCCAGCGATGTTCCCTGCAAAACATCGATAACCTTGCTGATACGACCCTGTGGTCGTATCAGCAGAATCCACCCCCTATGTTAGGGATGGCTAAGTCAGGATTTTAGCAGACGTTAGATTTTGGCGAAAACGGCCGTTTTCGCCAAAATCTAACCTCTGCTAAAATCATGTGGGCTGCCTTGTAAATATCGCAATGTGAACATCAGCGATATTTGCAACGTAGTCCATCCGGGGTACGCCCAGTAACGCCCACTTTGCATCTCATTAGAGATGCAAAGATGGGCGTTGGGGGAAAGGGCGATAATGCAAGGATTCACGCGATAGCGTGACCTTGCTGATTAGGCAATAAAATTATCGCCGCTTTTCGTCCGAAAACGGACGCAAAAGCGGTGATAATTGTTTATCGCCTCGTTGATAATATGCCCCACAATAAGTGCAGAGTTGTATCTTCTGTGGGAGCACCGTGACGTGTGCCACTGCAAGGCATAGTGTCATGTGCCTCAGTAGGACACTGGCTGTCCTCTTGAGTGGTGTTTCGTTGAGTCACTGTGCATTAGGTTTGAAATGGGTCAGGAGCACTGATTGTTGTGCCAAATGGCGTGTTACGTATCCGGAGAAAACTGTGCGATGTACAGTTCAGGAAAGTAGGCTGCGCGCGCAACGAAATTCGTTTTATTTATTTATATGTTTACTTACCTCTATTCGGCCGTGTTCCGTACTTTACTACCCCCCACCCTGCCCCTCCCCCGCCCCACGTCACCGCCCGGCAGCACTCCCACCACGGGCCGCTACTGGTAGGCTGTGAGCATTAATTGGCAGATGGTTGATATGCAATAGTGGAATTGGGTGAAGTACAATGGATACATAAAGTGATGTGAAGAAGGTAAACGGGGTTGGACTGGGACAACAAATAGGCCCAGGTACCAAAATAAAAGTTGCCCACATTAGTGAACCAGATAGCTAAAAAAGTGGCACACATTTGAAAATCAGCCCAGTTTTGAGCTTCTAAAGACACGCTGTATGGATATTTTGCAAAGTATGCGAGACTACATGCATTTGAGGTTGCTGCATGCAATACTTGTGATAATATCAGGGAAGTAAGCAGTAAAACCTGACCCATCTGGTGGTAAAACTGGCCCACAAGCTGTTAAAACAAGCATTTGCAATGCAATCGGTCTCGCCTTTGGGACCTTATATGTATTTAGCTATGCAGCACATTAGCCTGGGTGCTGAAACATCTACTGTTCCTTAACATGGAGGGAAAGTAAGCACCAAACTGCGTGACACACCAGGTATGGGAACACATGGAGAGAAATATTGCCTTTCAGGGGGAAATAGTATAGTCCAAAGCTCTGTTTTTAATGTAAAATCAGGACCTTCAGTGGTCATATCACTGAAAATACAAGATTTGAAAAAAATATTATTGTCTACGGGTGCTCGTGGAAGGCAATTTCTATGGACTGGAATCTAGAGAATGCTAAAGTGATTCTGAACCCTCTGTTCTTAGATAACCAATAGGTAACTTTATTAAGATATGGGTCCCCTGATTCAATCTGGTTATGCCTCAGTAATGGGATGCCAGTCAGTATCACAACATAAGGGCTGGTACATGGTGGAAGGTTCATAACAGTGTTATTAGTGGCTGCATCAGTGTTCTGCATATCCAGCAAGGGCCTATTGCTTGTCAGTTGTAGTTCCCTTTGGCCTTTGGGTACCACCATCTGTTGAACAATCGGGATCACAGTTTGGGCAATAGGCACCGCCCCTGTATGGTGTTGTACACTTCCCCCAGGGATTCATCCTTTTTGGGGGGGGCAGTAGAGCTCAAAGCATAGAGTTCGCCATAATAAGAAGCTTCAGAGACAATAGTGGCGGTAAGAAGATGAAGATCTTGCTCTCTGGCCGTGTGCTGCACAGGGAGGCTGGAGGATGCAGAATTAGTCCGTTTGGCAGAGCTGATAATGGCTAACTGAGATTCAATTACCCACAAGCAATCAAGGATGGGTTGCAGCTGTGCTGGTAAAACCGAGCTGAACCTGCTACAGCATTGGTCAAGTAGCGAGGGATGAAGCTCTGAAGTTAAGGGGCCAAGTTGAATCTCACCACATCACTTAACCAATGCAGACTACCAGTGCTTGCTTTGGAAAAATCGAAGTGCAGGTACTCAGGACCAGAGTGGCCCCCTCATAATTTTTCATATTTGTTTCATAAAATGATATCTATTAAAAGTATCCACGGTATGTGGCTGGGGGGTTTGAAGAATATTCGGAGTCCCTTCCATTTTGACACATACTACCAGGTAGGGAATAAATAAAAGATGTTAGTGATGGCTCATTACAGAGCATAATGCTTCTTTTGGCCAGAGCCTGAAGACCCCCTTGGGATCACCCGAGACCCCCTAGGGGGCCCTTCCCACAGTTTGAAGACCCCCGACCTACGGGGACAGTGACTGCTATGTCTAGAATGGTCTGGTGGAAAGCCAGTAATAAGTCATGTGCAGTGTTTCTTCGCATAATCTGTAATTTCTCCTTCCCAACATATACCAGTGCTACAATTAATATCAGTCAGACTCAAATGCACATTTTCCTCTGGACAGGATACTGCCCGTTTTGAATGCAACACGACAAGTACATCACAAATTAAGAATTGAAAAGCATCATCAAGGCACAGTAGTAGATTCACATGGAGCCTTGCGCCTTGAGGTACAGGGGATGACAGGACCCTGTGGAGCTTTAAACATAGGATGACAGGACCCTGTGGAGCTTTAACCCGTTAAGTGCTTCTGTCGGCCAACGGCCGTCGCGAGCACTACCTCGTTAGTGCTGCGCACGTCCGTTGGCCGACGCGCCCCCGCCCGCTTAATAGAACGTTCCGCCCTGGCGCGGAACGTTCGAAGCAGTTAACCGGTTAAACATGTGGCCCCAAACTCCAACCACCCCCTCCCAACCAGGAAACAGGAGTGTGTGAAGCAGGGGCATCTAGAGGCTTGACCAGAAATTGGGGGTGGCTGACACGTCTATCAAGGTACAAGAGTCTACTCAAGAAGGAGCCAGGGTTATCTGAAACGGAGAGTTTGCTATGCAATCTGGGCCTCCTTCTCGGTAATTCCGGAGCCAGTGTTTAAAAAATGTAAGCAAATGTATGTGGACATGCGCAGAAGGGGTAGTAGTTTTGAATGCACAAGACGCATGCACCATTCTGAGTGGGTCCCGGACATCACATTTGTATGTTCCTGAAGGTACAGAATACCAAGAGTGGCACGCCTAAAGCTGGTGCTCAAAGTTAGTTCCAGACCCAGGCTAGATTGTCAGCAGAAAATGTAAATAAACGTATGGATATGGCAAAAAGAACCTAGCAAAGATCAAGCCCTGCTGCACTTATGTTTGATACCCAACCTACAGCGCAGATCTCAAAGTGAAGTACCAAGAGAAGAACTGGAGGGTGGGGGGGTTGGAGGATGGAGTGAAATAGGTGCATGCATGGCTGGTACCCATTGGTCACAATAACATGGCTTCCCTGGTTACCTCTAGGTGTAGCTTGGGCTTCTCATCCACCAATGCGCAGGACAGGAAGAGGTTGCTTCCCACAATGCTCAGCGTGACGGGCTGCTTCCTGCTATTTCTCCCAGGTAGCCAAGAGTAAAAGTTCATATTCAAAGTTGCTGCGGAGAAAGAGGAATTGTTAATTTGTTTTGTGATAAAGTGAGTCACAATGACAACAGTAATGCTGGTTTAGTCGTAGCTTCTTTAGATAAACTGTACTGAGGTTGAGGATGTGGCGTAACGAACCAGGTTCGAGCCTTGGCGTCAGCTCAACATCCTGTGATTCTGGGCTTATCACTTAATCTCCCTGTGCCTACCAAAAATGAATGTGTCCTTGTGTAACGTAACTGGTGCTCATGTAAAGCACTCCAATACCTTCAAGTCGAGTTTGCTACATAAAGCTGCAACAAAAAAAACTCCTGCGTGTGGAAGGGGTGCGCGCCGGTGTAAGATTTACTAGATGGTACACTGAGGCATACGTGTGTACAGCTCCTGCAGGTATACGTGGGCAGCCACGCCCCCTCCTCACCTTGGCGAACCGCGTCGGACCCCTGTGGGTATAGGGCCACCAGCTGGGTCAGTCCGAGTGCATTGTACAGTACCAAACTCTTGTTGGTGGTGTCAGTGATGCGGCACAGACAGTTCGAGAAATGCCGGAACCCCTGGTCTACTGTGCCCAATTCTTTTATCTCATCTAAAGTGACGTCACCTGAAAAGGGGAGATGAACAGGTAGTTAATACAAGAGAGCAGGACACCCGAAAGCGCCGTGCTCCAGAATGGCTGTTTTCGGTGAACTTTAGTCTTTTTGGTAATTTCAGCTCCATGTGGGTAGATAAAATTCCAATCTGGCCCCTCTTAATAGCTTGTCGGGGTCTTACTGCAAGCCATTAACCAGTCGCCCATAGCGACACAATTGAAGATTGTTTTCCACACTTACCCAGAAAGAAATCAAACAGTACAAGAATAAGCTTAGAAATGGGGGGTTCGGACAATTTAGCAAAAGACGCGTCAACTCATGCTTCTTTATCCTCAATATGCCCACATCGGCAAAACTCGCACCCGATTGGTGAATAGGTTTATATGCAAAAAGATCACTTTTACTGGTTGCATTGACCTCGGAGAAAGAGGCGGAGGCTCGGCATTGATACTTGACATGCAGCTTGCAGACAACTGAGCTGGGTGATATAGCCTTATTAACTCATCCGTTACGCTCAGATAACCCTGCTGTGAAGTTTCAGGAAAAGGCATAAACCCCTTCCACACCTCCAGATGAGGGCGCCACCTTACCTTCGTCCGCGTCGCTTCTTTGGATTTCCTCGTTTTCCGTCCCGAAACGACAGAAAGGGAACTTTGCTGGTTCGAAGCTAAAAGTGAAGGCCTGCGGAGACAAAGGCAGAATGAGGCCCTGCTCTGTGCAACATGCTAAGTTCAGTCGCCATGGTTACACAGCTGTACCCGAAGACAGTCTCAGTGCAAACGCACCCCGATGCCACCCACTCTTGCTTGTGCTAAATGGGCAGGGGGGGCGTGTGCTGTCCGTCATAATATTTATTAGCGGTATATTAGACCCGCCTAGAGCAAGCGATAGCACGGCATGTGGGCGAGTGGCCGCTAGATGGCGCTGCAGGTTTGTGCTACACTCGGCAATATTGTACAGATTATAAAAACACATGTACACTTTGCTGTTCCCAACAACTAACAGCCCCGGGAGGGTCTGACTCACTCTATGGAGTACGGGGCTAGTGTAACAAGAGAGGAGCGGGGGAGAGCGAGCGCGGCAGCCTGCAGAGCTGACCAGACGCTGGTGCGTCATGGGCTATTACACGCACGGCAGGCATGTGTTTCCAATTATCGTGCCCGCGTCTGGGCACGATAATGGGAAACAGATGTCGGCCCTGCGCGCGTAACCGCAGGAAAAAGGCCATGACGCACGAGCGTCTGGTCAGCTTTCCAAACCCCCTTACTAAAAGTCTCGCAAGCAGCGCATGCGCTGCTCTAGGCTCGACCTAAAAACAGCCCACACTGATCAGTCACACCAGCCCATCAGGCACTGCCTGATTGCCCTATAGTCCAGTCTGAAGTTGTAGGTGAAACAGGGTGATGTGCAGTTGATTATAAAGTGTGACATGTGGGTGGGCACATGGTGGTATCAGAAAAGTCACAATTAATACAATGAACAGTTCATACATTGCAAATTATTTTCCTTGCATTCTGGCACTGGAACTATTTTCCACATTACAAATGAAGGTCTAAATTTACCAGAATGCAAACACAACTCGAAGACTGGAAAAGTTAATCAAGCCAAAACATGAGAATGTTTTGAAGACAAACAAAGAGAAATGTATTTGTAATGCCTTACAGTGGTATTTTAAAAGAGAGAAAGAGAGAGAGTGTATGTGTGTGTGTGTGCCCATGTGCGCACATGATTGGAGTATAGAAATGTTTTTTCAGTCCATTGCTTTTCCACGTCCAGACATGTCCCAGTCATAAATTAATGTTGTAAAGTGTACTCATGTAGCTAATCCTAAAAACAGAATTTTTTAAATTAGCATATTTTCATGCTTTCAGCCATTGTTTTAATTTACCTAATTGATCATTAATGCCTGATCCAGAAAAATAAAATACAACTCTTGGCAGTCATCCCAAATTTTTTCTGGAGGTCCGTTAAGTGTTGAGAACACAGTCATAAAATGCTTACCAAATTATACTCAGAATAATCGTGCTCATCATGTGCAGGGCAGTGACTCTAGTACACTACGTTATCACTGATAGGTTTTAAGCTGTTATAATTCAAGGAGAATTCAGCATAGAGAATTCATAGTGGTATATGACCTGCCATTTAATTAGCCATGCTGAATTCTCCAATGTGTGCATGATCTTACATTCACTGTATGCCTGCTGTGATTCCTCCATGCCTCTCTCGACCCTGTTTGTCTGTTCTTAAAGCCCAGGCTCAGGCTTGCTCCTTTCATTAATCTGCCTGCATATTAACAACTTTCTTTCAGGTCCATTACTAGCGATGGTTGCCCACATGTGGAAACATTGAGGTTTATATCAGGTTGACCCTTTTGCATTGATAAATCAAATTGACCAACCACCCACGCAGAGCCCTCTCTTTCAGCTTGCTGTTCATTGCCAGTGATTGTCACAGTAGATTTGTTTGTGTTGTGGTGCTGGTGTGCTGGTAGTGACTTAGCCTGCAGATAATTGTCACTGTGGTTCGTGCTGCATATTGAATTTAAGTAGACAATAAGTAAATTCCCAAATGAAACGCAACCATTATGGAGACGTGCTTGATTATTATTATTATTGGTACTGAAGGAAGTGACCCGAAAAGGGTCACCCGGGTTTCCTACAACCACCTTATAGCATTCCCCAAAATGAAGAGTCGGTCAGACATAGAGAATACAAAACAATTGTTTATTACCAGTACTCTGCAGAGGAGTCCAATCTGACCTGCACCCTAAGATTTCTGCCGAGGGACTGGCCCCCCAACAGTCGGCAACCATAATCATTCCTCCCACAGGTCTCCTAACCACGCCCACAATGGAAAGTTACCGGATTAGGCCGAACATGAACAAAGGAGGCACAGAGGGATAGACTATCACCTGCCAGATGGGTACATGTTATCACCAGCTCAAGGTTGCCGTGCTGGGTTTCGGCGTCTCCTAACGTGGGAGCCGAGCTACACACAAAGATAGGTATGCGAGGGCAAAATGGCCTATTCATTAGTAAGGCAGAAAGCAACCTTGAGCAAAAGAGAAAATAATAACTGCGTACAGCGTTCTGCTGAGGCAAGCAATACGAGCAATGAGGCCTGGTACAGACATAGCCTGATTGGGATTACGAAATACAAAATGGAGTCACACTTGCTAACTAAAGCCCACACATTGCATGGATAACTCAGTGGGTTACATGACATGAATACGAATGGTGTCTCATTTAGCCGCACACTGCTAACCTAGTATATTGTAAAACGAGTATATAACGAGAATGGGATTTTCAAATCTAACAGACCCTCCTTTTAGCAGGGGAGGCTAAATGCTTTATTGGCTAGCAGGTAGGGTCTTTACAATTCTAAGCAGGGGGAGGAGGAAAATTCCTAAGGATAGTAATATCCAAAAGAAATAAGCAACATACGCATTGCAATATATTTCTAATATTCAAAAATACCCTCATCGATCTGCATTATATCCTGTAGTTCCTGCAGCATCACCATGTTAGACACTTTATCAGTACGGCCTGACGATTTAGGGGCAGGGGTGAGTTTACTCACACAATAGGTACAGCATGCTGGAAGACAGTTGACACATAGGCAACACGTAAAGATGACACCTGCGATAGCTACTAGGAAAAGAAGTATCTTCCATCCCCAGGAGGACATCAGACCTCAGAACCACCCTGTCAAGGACCATGAACCCTTCTCCTGATGAATATCGGATGCAAGCCTGTGTAACTTCTGAATAGCGGATTATACGTTAGGGGCGTGATCTGGGATGTAAACGCAGCAACTGCTCCCTATGACACAACAAGCTCTACCCCTATCTGCAAGGTTGACGTCTAAAACCATACGATTCTGAAGAGCAACAAGTCTTGTAGCCTGAAGCTCAGCTGTGATGTTGGTGGGTATACCTGATGCAGTGATGATGACCCCTTCAACAACCCTGGTGAGGCGACGAATGCTGACACTATTATACATAGGTCTCCAGAAGGGCACAATACCCTTCATGGCATCCATGAATTGCTGTAGAGTAGTATCTGTTTGATCTGCTGTGTCAATAAGTCTCCTGACTCGGGACAAGTATACACTTCTCCGCTGCAGCCTGTGGTCTTTGTGATAGTTGGACGGTGCAATGTAGACAGGAGGTAGAAGGAAAGAGACATAACACTGGCCAGACCATCCCCTAGGAAGCCAGGTTTAAGCCTGCTCTCCACAAACAAAATTTACATTGGGGGGGGTGAGCAAAGGTGGGCTACTAGTAGTGTTTAGTCGATAGGTATAGTTGCAATTGCTCTGACCCACTGGAATATTCCCAGATCCTTCGACACAGAAACTAGCTGCTGTATGAACCACAGGTACAGGTAGGGCTTTATCTTCGGTGATATTTCGTGCATGGAAACATTTAAAATATTCGGTAACATTAAACCCCTGAAAATCCAACATTTCGTTTTGCAGCCATGTGGCATTTTTGTTACCCTCATAAACATTCATGCAAGCATGTGGATGTAAGCTACCCTCCTTTCCTTCCATCCCAGGTGTATAACCCTGGTGTACTACTATGTATTCCTAAACTGCCTCATAATCAGACTCGCTCATATTCATGGTGTCAGTATGATAATGTATATATACCATGGAAAGCAACAGGAGCCATGCCTCACAACTACTTAGGTAGGACAGTGGTAAAGACACCAGCAAATCATTCTTGTGCATGACTGAAGTGAGTAACCCACACACCCAACAATTCGTGGCATTTGTCGTATTGTGTACCTGGTGGAGCATTTGGAGGAAGGCATTTACAACATATGTCTGTCTATGTCTCTGTTTATGTGGGGGCAATGTAATGAACAGATGCTCAGGTGAAGCCGTGGTAGTCCCTATTAAGGTGTGCACAGGATGCTGCTCTTCTAAATACCATACTACTCCAAACAGTGTTATCATTACGATGAGGATGAACACTACCACTACTATCTTACTCTTAATGGACCAACTAGACCACACAGGACCACCCTGTCCTGGTGGTGGTGCCGCTAGGGGCTGTTCTTCTTCCATGACCGCACGGCCAAATAAAAACATGAGAAGAACATTAAGAACTAGAGCTATAAAAATACAACCGACCAGAGGGGCACAAGTTACCCAGCGTCCTTTTAGAGGCTTGCTGGCAAGCTCCTATCGTTCATCAACAATGATTCTTTGAAGCACTCCCTCGTGGGGGTCGCGCGGTCGCGGCCCTTACTGGAAACAAGTCCTTCTTCTCACAGGATAGGACACCCGCCCTCCTGGGCAAGTACCCTCAACGATCCTGTCCAGTGTCTCAGGCAGTGCACCAGTGTCGTTCACCCTAAGCTGACGCAGGCACCGCAGACGTAGTACCTATACCCTAATCTCAAGTCCTTCCCTCACTGCTGGACTGTCCCTCTGGCGCACTGACCTTCTTTCGTGGGCACAGATTGTACCTGTCAGCTCCAGGCACTGTTTCATCAACAAAAAGGGGTTGAAACTCAGGCTTAGAAAGGCAAGAGGACTCAGGTGCCTGTGAGTCAGATGGGGGAGAAACTGGGGCTGCCCTTGTCTCCGTAGGGACCGCCTCAAGCAAGGCGGCGTCACTCTCTGCTTCCGTCTGCACCCCACTTAGCTGGGCGTCAGAGAAAGGAACAAAGCGGGGCACCCTTTCCCCTTCTTGATCAGCGATACCGTCTCGCACCCACTCATCAAAGGGGAGTGGGAGCGGTACTCTCTTACAGTGGGTGGCATGCACCCAATGTTTCCGGCCGTCGAGTTTCACCACTGTTCGGGTGGCAAGCAGGACCAAAAGGGGGCCCCTCCAACGGGGCTCCAGGCAGTTCTTCCTCCGAAAGTTCTTGACTAGCACATACTGTCCGGGCTGTAGCTGATGCCCGTCCCCTCTGGTATCGGCTGTAGTGTTTCTTGAATCTGTTGGTGGAGAGAACGAAGATCTTTAGTTAACTCATACAGATAGTCTATAAGTAAAGGGTGCTCAATCTCAGAAAAGCGCTTTGGTCTTGGAACGCCCCAGATATTGGCAGGGCGACCAAACACTACTTCATATGGTGACAACCCTGTCCTAGAATGTGCCATTGCCCTGGTGGATAACAAGGCCAGGGGCAACGCATCTGGCCATCACAATCCTGTGCTTTCCTATATCTTTGCTAACTTCAGTTTGAGAGTACCATTGTACTTCTCAACCAAACCTGCTGACTGGGGGTGGTTGGTTGCATGAAACTTCTGCTTGATGTGCAAACCTTCACACACCAGTTGGATGTCCTTGGAATTGAAGTGACTTCCGTTGTCACTTCAAATCACACGTGGCAATCCAAAGCGCAGTAAGAACTCTTTTAGGAGTGCCTTCGCCGTCGCCATAGCTGTATTCTCTTTAGTGGGGTAAGCTTCAATCCATTTACTGAATGCACAAATCACTACCAGCACATACTTCAAATTGTTGACTCGTTCCATTTCGATGAAGTCCATCTGGAGAACCTCGAAAGGGAAGGAAGGCGGTGCAAAATTACCAGAGGGTGTAGGAGTACCTTTCCCAGGATTATGTGTCATACAAATCATACAGTGTTTCACTAAATGAGTGGCTACCTTGAAAATATTGTCATTCTGCCACACTGGGTCCAACACCTTACATATTCCCTTGGCACTAATGTGGGCTGGGCCATGGGCCATGGTAACCACAGGAAGTACATAGGCATTAGGTAACATCCATCGCTGTTTCTCGGACTTATCAGTCTAGCACCCATCCTCATCCAGACGCCCTGTACTCTCCTGCCATATTGCCAATTCGACTAGGGTTGCCTCACTTTCTATCTCTTTGACACTCTCTACTGTATCCTCAAACATTCCATTGTCTGGGACCCACCTAGCCGGACCAGCCACAAACATCTTTTTCCTCCTTGATCTCACTGTTTCCTTAGCTATTTGATCTGCAAACGCGTTTCCTCTACCAATATCATCTGTTATTGCTTTGTGGGCACTACATTTTATTATCGCTAACCTTTTGGGAAGTGTTAGAGCTGACAAGAGTCTATGTATCAATGGGCCATTCTGTATTCGTAATCCATGTGATGTTAAGAATCCTCTCTCCACCCAGAGGCGTCCAAAATTATGGGCGACCTCAAAAGCGTACTGGCTGTCAGTATAAATATTGACAGCCAGTCCCTCACTCAACTCACAAGCCCTCAGATGAGCAACCAGCTCCGCAGCTTGGGCTGATTGGTATGGAACATGGGATGTCTCAACTATAGTGTGTAATGTTGTAATTGCATATGCTGCAGTGGTGGTGCCGTCTGGTAGTTTGAAGCAAGAGCCATCAACATATAGTTCCCCTTGGGGTTCAGATAAGGGAACATCAGTCAGATCTACCCGTCCCTTTGTTTCCTCTTCCGTTCTGCATACACAATCATGTGCATCTGTGTCATTGCCCACCGAAGGGAGGGGTAATAGCGTGGCTGGGTTCAGAGTGGCACATCTTTTGATGGTAATGTGCGGAGCAAACAAGGTTAATTCATATCCGGTCAGACGTGCACTAGTAAGGTGCTGTGTCTTTGTCTTATTCAAAAGTGTATCCACAGCATGGGGTACCATTACTGTGAGTTCAGTATCAAGAACGAGCCCCGCCGATTGTCTGATAGAAACTGCCACCGCCGCGGCAGCTCTCAGGCAGCTCGGGAGCGCTCTGGCTACGTTATCCAGCATTGCGGAAAAATAAGCGCAGGGTCTTTGCTTACCACCAAAACCCTGTGTTAAAACAGAAAGCGTGCAACCGTCCGCCTCATGTACGTAAAGCACAAAAGGCTTCTGGTAATCAGGAGTACCAAGCACAGGAGCGGAGCAAAGCGCAACCTTTAATTGCTCAAAAGCTTGCTGGCATGCATATGTCCAAGGCAGGGGTTCATGCACGTCTTTAGTGGTCAGGTAAAGGAGGGGTTTTGTTAGTAAAGAATAATTGGGGATCCAGTGTCGACAATACGAGGTAATGCCAATAAATGCACGCACTTCACGTTGAGTCTTGGGAACAGGCATATTAGTGATAGCAGCTATGCGTTTAGGTGTTAGCTTGTGACGCCACTTTGACAGTATTGAAATTTAGAAAGGGACACCTTATGGCCATGATGTGCCAAATGCAACAGCAATTTAACGGTGGCGTCTTTGCAACCATCCTCAGTATCAGAGGCCACAAGGAGATCGTCCACGTACTGCAATAGCACATTACCAATGGGAAGCATCAAAGAATCCAATTGACTTTTTAGAGCTTGGCTATAGATACTAGGACTCTCTGTATAGCCTTTGGGAGCACAACAGAATCTAAAACTCTTGCCGGCTAATGCAAATCCAAACAGATATCTGCTATCTGTATGAATTGGAATGCTAAAGAAAGCATTCTTCAAATCAATAACGGAAAAGAACTTTGCTGACGTGGGAGTCATTGTCAATATCGTGGTAATGTCTGGGACTACAGGATATTGGGGCACAACTATTTTATTGACCTCTCTGAGGTCAATTACAAAGCGGTAAACATCCGGATGAGCATCAGAAGAGTCCAAGGGGGCCCTCTTAAGAATCGGAAGGATAGGGCTGTTACACACATTCGCTACTGTCTCCTCAACCACACCAGTCTTAATCAAATTATGAATTATTTTAAACGAAGCCCTTTCTCCTGCTCGTAAAATCTTATACTGGGGGTACGTGGCAATACAGCATTATCCTTAACCGTAATAGAGACTGGCTGGATCTGGAGTAACCCTACATCCGTGTCTCCTGCTGCCCATAAACTACGGGGCATGTCCTGGAACTCTGCGGGGAGGGGTGCATCTTTTGCAAAGCATTGTTTTGCATGAGCCACTTGTGGCCCAACCGTCATGTAAACACCATCCGGAGAACAAAAGATGGTGGCATGTAATCTCTTCAACAAATCCAATCCCATCAAATTTTCCCCACAATTTGTCATTAACAGAAATGGCGAGTCCACCGTAAAGGGACCTATAGTCAAAGCAAGAGGTTTGGAAATGGGGATAACAACCGGCATGGCTGAAAATCCTACCGAAACATTGTTTTGGCCAGACAGAGCTGCCCCTGGGACCAGCGAATGAGAAACAGAGCTATTCATAGCACCTAAGACAAGTAAGAACGTCTTGGGCGTGCCCTGTAAATCCGCAGTGACATAAGTTCCCCATTGATCTACAGGCACTGGAACCGGTCCCTTACCCTGTCCCTGGCTGTCCTAGCTGTGGGACATCCCCATCACCTCGTCCATGTCATAGTCGTCATGATAGTACTGCCTTCCCCGGTGGTCATCGAAATAGTTCTTGCTCTGCTGATCATACGATGTATCCTCAAACTGACCCTCTCTGCGGCCACCTCCTCCTCTACAACGTCCTCTAGAACCCCTACCTTCTCGGGGCCTCAACTTTCTGCAGCAACTCCAGACACTCACTTTGCCAATGCCCCTCCTTTTTACAGTACGCACATTGATTGTACCCTATGGGCGCACCCGATGAACTGTTCCGATCAGACCGGGATCCCCGTGGAGCGGGACCCGAACCCCTTCCTCTACCGTTCCCCCTTGCCACCTGCTGCATCAACACCCTCGTCTTCAGCTCCTTTGACTTTTTCTCCACCTTCTCTTTGTCCTCATTTTCCCTATGCTCATAGTACTGTGCCATACTCAATATTACTGCCAGGGAGGAGGTGGTCCAAGTACTTTCCGCTGCCTGCAATCTAGTCGCAATCTCAGGAAGCAAATTAGTGACAAACCTGTTGACGAACAAACGAACACCACCCTCCAGCGATAGATCCTGACCACTAAAATCCAGAAACACCCCTTCAAACCTAGTAAAGAAATTGGACACACTTTCATCCTTCTTCTGACGACATGCAGTCAACTTGTCCCAATCCACTCGTCTGGGCAGGATTAGGGAGTGCATGTAAGTGATAATACGTCCCGGCAAGGCCAATAGCTACGCTTTCGGCTTCTCGTCGGGCTCGCGCTCCTTATCCCATGCCCTAATCTCATCCCATGTTCCACCCAATTCCACCACATGATCCTGCATATGCACCTGCCTCCATATATCCACCGGTACCAGCAGACCGAAAAACAACTCTATATCAGCTAATGTCATCACTGTGGAGGAGGACGCCTCCGTCAATTCTTTTTAGTACGCTGTCGGATTTTTCCGAGGGTCCGGTAATTGCCCTTTTAGGGATATTACCTCATTCCTCTTCCAAGGAGTGTAGATCCACTGTTCCTGGAAATTGGCCGCCACCCGTGGGCGAGTAACAATATTATTCCCATCTCGCAACTCTGGTATTTCGGGGTGGTAAATGGGATGCACTTCCCTCATGGGGAACTGTGACACTGTTGTCGGGACCTTCTGAATCAATCTACCCCGATAACCCACCAATGTCGTCACATTACTGAAAACCTCATTTGGGGCCATATCTGTAGTATATACCCTGTCCCGAATGTCATAAATTATCTGTGGTGCAATACCCTTAAAACACTGTTCCCACAATCCTATCAGCGTGGCTGACATATGCTTAAGAGCATGTTGCTGTATAAACGGCTCATAATCTTTCATCACACTCCACACATCTTCCACACTATAAATCGGATTCCGGGCCCACTGTGCAGCCTGGTCAGCCACCATTCTCTTTTCCTCATCACCCACAGCAGAGCGTACCAACACTTTATCCATACGTTCACGTGCCGCCGCCCAATTCACTTCATGCACTCCACGCACAGGCATCTCTGTATTATGCCTAAGGTAACACACCCAAAGGGGAAAGAGCAGATGAAGAAACAGGTACCATCGCGCTCAAAGACTGTGCCGCAGGAGGAAGAGGAGTCGTGACCACGGGCATGGTGTCGGGAGACAGAATAAAGGAACGGACAGCACCCGTCCCTGTAACTGGCGACAGTGGGGAGGAAGCAGGCGGGGCTGAGGCTGAAGCAGTAGAGCTAGAAACGGAAAGAGTAGGAATAACAGAACCAGAGGCCGAAGACTGAGATGTCGGAGTTACAGGATATAGTCGTTCGGGGGCATAGGGAGGTGGGGGTCGGGAATCCAACAACTCCTCGACAAAGACATCACCTTCCTCCCTAGCCACATAACCCTTGTACTCTGCAAGCGAAACTTCCTGTCCGCACACCCTATGTCTTTCTCGATCTTTTCTCTTTCATACACCACTGCTTTCTGCGTTATCGTTTGCGTCTGTCCCCTCTGAGCTTGCTTCTCTGCTCTCATACATCATTGCTTCGCTTCCTTCTGCCATGTTCTCAGAGAATCAAACTTCGACTGTCTGCTCTTTTTGGCAAACAATTTATCCTGCAAGTAATTCAGTTTTTGCTCATCAAATGTGCCAGTAAGTGGACACTGTAGATCGACATTGTCCCTCATATATTTATTCCACAACGTGCTAAACATAATAGGGCCAATGCCATGCTTGACGTTTACATCAAAATTTGGGGTACCCTCTGGAGGCGCCGGCTGCCTCTCTTCCAATCGAGCTTCAGTGGAACAACACCGACATCCAAAACACCCTAACTTACTTAGACAAGGCATCTTAATATAAGACACATACACCGTCCCCAACGGACAAACAGAACACCAACCAACAACTGATCCAAGAACCAAATCCAAACGGTCCAAAACCGCACAAGACAGTCCGCAGACTGTACCAAGACAGGAAGACAGGCTCTAGCCCCAGACCTTTTCAAGAGTAAGCCAAATTTCCAATTGGCCTGGAAGATTGTTCGCAAACAGCCCCAAACCTTTTCTAGAATGGGCCGAATTTCCAGTTGGCCTGGTAGACCGTTCACAAACACGCTGTGTCTTTTCAAGGGTCCACAAACCCACCAAGTTCAAGACGAGACAGTCCGGAGACTGTACCAGACACAGCCTGTAGGCTTGTGCCGTTCAACCATGGCGCCACATTTTCCAAGAATTCAAGTCACTCATCTGGTGCACTCAGGTCGAGCAATATTATTCTCCACTGCCGACTCTTCGGACCAAACAGTCAAATTAAAGGTTCCGCCTTCTCAGGACTCTGGCGGGTGACCACTAGACGAGGAGTCGCCCGATCAGCTGGGTGGGGCAGCCAAGAGAACCGGGCTCTTATCATGTGGGGATCCCCGATCCGCCCGACCGACCGGACACCACCCCGACCCTACAACCCGATTACGGGCGAGTCGGGTCACCTTGCGGACTCCCTGTTCGGGCACCAACTGAAGGAAGTGACCCGAAAAGGGTCACCCGGGTTTCCTACAACCACCTTATAGCCTTCCCCAAAATGAAGAGTCGGTCAGACAGTAGAGAATACAAAACAACCGTTTATTACCAGTACTCTGCAGAGGAGTCCAATCTGACCTGCACCCTAAGATGTCTGCCGAGGGACTGGCCCCCCAACAGTCGGCAACGCATAACCATTCCTCCCAAAGGTCTCCTAACCATGCCCACAATGGAAAGTTACCGTCTTAGGCCGAACATGAACAAAGGAGGCACAGAGGGATGGACTACCACCTTCCAGATGGGTACATGTTATCACCAGCTCAAGGTTGCCGTGCTGGGTTTCGGCGCCTCCTAACGTGGGAGCCGAGCTACACACAAAGATAGGTATGCGAGGGCAAAATGGCCCATTCATTAGTAAGGCAGAAGGCAACCTTGAGCAAAAGAGAAAATAATAACTGCGTACAGCGTTCTGCTGAGGCAAGCAATACGAGCAATGAGGCCTGGTACAGACATAGCCTGATTGGGATTACGAAATACAAAATGGAGTCACACTTGCTAACTAAAGCCCACACATTGCACGGATAACTCAGTGGGTTACATGACATGAATAGGAATGGTGTCTCATTTAGCCGCACACTGCTAACCTAATATATTGTAAAACGAGTATATAACGAGAATGGGATTTTCAAATCTAACAGTACCGTTGGCATCCTTAGTATTGACTGGCAACTGGCACTTTGTTAACAGTATGTTTAACTCCCTTGTTGGTAGACCTAAAGACTAAAACTGTGAGTACTGCAATAATTGGCGAAGAGTTCCATATAGGTAACGCTCACATTATAGAGCAGCACGTCATGTAAGAAATCCCACAGCATCTCCAAGAAGCTGTAGTTGAACATATCACCTTTTAATAGGCTCCATATGGTGGAGTGCTTGAAAATCCAGTGTGAGATAAGATTATAATTTCTTCTTCAGGGTTTTTGGGAAATTAATCCTAAGGGAAGCTTGACTGAAAGAAGAAAGATTATGGGAGTACCATATATTTGAAGAAGATTGAACAGTGTAACTGTCCCAAAGGGGTTTGAGTGAGGTGCTAAAAATATTCCATCTCTTAGTTGGCAAATGTTTTCTTGTAAACGTCGAATCACATTCTGTTGATCACAGGCTCTGATTTGGAATCAGGATGTGCAGCCAGGAGAAAAGCCTTGAGTGCAGATACTGCTGAAGCAGTTCCAGGTCAGCTCGTTTTACTGCTTAGAGAATTGTAGGTGCAACAAGTACTCTAATACGTATTGGGTGCAATGAGCCATGTGGATATAATGACGGAGGTCTGCTGACACAGTGACATCGATGGACCAATGCATTGTATTGCATTTCTGTCCTACGCTTGAGGTAAAAACGTAATCTGAACTGCACCACCCAGATTGTTCATGAGTAGTGTAATATTGGGCCTACATGGGAAAAAGAGACTCTCCTTCATCCACTCTGCCTTCTCATATGGCAGTCCTTTTGTAGTTGAGGTCTTTTGCCAAGGAAGATGACGCACAGAATGCACTGATTCTAGCACATCCCACTGTGAATGAAGACCTTGTGAGCTCTGAGCTGTATTACCCCCACCCACCATTCCATGACTACATAATCAGGTTTCAGATAGTCACACAGTTTGTGCTCCAGTCTGCCAAAACGCCTAGATACCATTGTACTATGAATGTTGTTATTCATACATTCTAGCTAGAAACTTTTCATGTTCCCAGATAGTGTTCTGCCTTATTGAACATCCCAATACACTGTTGTTAGACAGGAGAGGATTGCACACTGCATATAAAGCAATCTCCAGGTCACTCTTGCATTGTTAATCAATAATTGATTTCCTATGTCACCTTTTTCTTTAACATTTGGCTAGTAAGTTAACATGCCTAAATGTGTGTCGCCAAATGCGATGCAGCACACGCAACGGAATTCGTTTTATTTATTTATATGTTTACTTTCCTCTATTCGGCCATATTCCGTAGTTTACTACCCCCCATCCTGCCCCTCCCCTGCCCCACGTCACCGCCCGGCAGCACTCCCACCACAGGCCGCTACTGCCAGGGAGCCAAGGTGCATAGAGATGTATTGGTGTCAGAACCGCACGTAGACACCAATGGAGGTTTGCGGAAGATCAGCAGCTACAGTGTCTCCTGGACCAGGCAGGTGGAGCCAGGACATGGAATCCAGACAAGAAGAACCCGAAAGCAGAGGGGACAGAGTCCAAACCACCCGGAGGTAGGCAGGAGGCACAGGAGCATAATACCAGCCCTTGTTGGAGGTTCCTGCTGTAGCACAGTGAGGTTGAAGCAGCAGCAGTGGAGCCCAGACGATGATGCAGTAGCACAGGAGCCTTCCATGAGCTGTCCCACGTCGGTTGACGAAGTGCAGGAAGGTCAGTGGCCAGCAAGACCACCAACAAGCCCTGGCAAACGCAAACAACAGATTGAGGGTGAAGATTCTGTGTTGCAGACCAGCAAGGTCTGTGGAACTAACCCAGCAAGGGTAAATCAGGGCCAGCCCTCAGGCCACAAAAGAGCCAGGAGGAATAAGTGGAGCCCGCTCAAGGACCCCCTGTCCAGCAGGCTCAGGGGGTTGCAGGGAAGACTCAGCAGCACACAGGAGATGAAGGCCCACTCTGCAGAGGATGGAGGCAGGACAACGTTCTTGAAGCTGTGCAGTGCTGGAGGATGGGGCTTCTTGGGGCTTTAAGATATTTTGTAAAGAGAATCAACAAGCCTTGGCAATGGCAAATAGACGTGGTGCAGAGGGTGGCGGTTCACGTCGGCTGGAGAGGGATTACAGTCACCCAACTTGAAGAGAAGACTTGTCAGGCCTCTGGAGAGCCATCAAACCACCACCTGTGTTGAAGATCTGGGTGATGTCCATGGGACAACAGGATCAGCAAACCGGTTGTCATCGTAGAGGTGCCTGCGGATGCAGGGAAGTGACTCCTTCACTTTAAGGGAGATTCCTTCTGGTTTGGATCCAGGCTGAGTCCTTGATGACTCAGAGGATGCATGGCCATGGAGTTGCAGAACTTGAAGAAGCACTGAGACGAAGATGCAGCAGGAATCTTCCCACCGAAACCAGGAATCTTCCCACCGAAAGATGTTCTTCCAGGCTCAAAGAACAGCAGAGGTCTTGTGTCCACCAGCAGAAGAGTCTTTGAACAGTCTTCAGATGACAGGCAGACGGATCTTGATGTTGTTGTTGAGATGAATGTAAGGACCTTTAAGTAACCCTAAAAAGGGGAAGGACCTCTTCTGTGGTGACTCACCTATCAGAGGGGGTCAAGGACACTACTCAGCTGTCCTAGCCAGTCAGATGTTCCCAGGGGCCAAGAAGCAACATGGGAGAATCAAGTAAGAGGTGGGAGGAGCTCTGGGCACCTCCCTAGGGAGGAGCTGGACAGGGGGGTAGACACTCCCATCTCCTTTGTGTTGATTCACACCAGAGCAGGAGCCAAGGGCTCCTGAACTGGGCAAAACTGGTTTACGCAAGGAGGGCACCAAATGTGCCTTTCGATGCAGTCTGCTGGCGCTCAGAAGCGCCCCACCCTAACTAATTCTAAAGGAAAGGTTGTCACACCTCTCCTTCCCAGGAAATCCTTTGTTCAGTTTCCCCTGCCCGAGTTAAGCAGGGGGGCAGAACACTGTCTAGGGTCAGCAGCAGCGTGTGTTGGCAGGCAGACATTATAAGGCTACACAGGTAGGTATGGGGGGTCCTCTAAGGAGCCCTCCAGTACATGGTATCATGCAACTAACACTGGAATCGGTGTAGTTGCATGATTCCAACATGTTTGATACCAAACATGACCAGGTTCAGGGCAACCATTATGTAGTTGGACATCTCGACTTGCCAGTGTCCACTATATACCTTATGATGGCTGTCCTGCACTTACAAAGCCTAGAGAATGGAGTCTGTGGTTTGTGAGGGTACCTCTGCTCTTGCAGGGGTACCCACACACTTAGAACCAACCACCCAGCCCTTGGACTGAAGGGCCTACCTTAGGGGAGACTTATAGATATAAAGTGCAGTGATCGGGATATAAGGGAAACCTTATATCCAAAGTGAAAGGTGCAAACACCATCTCACACAGACTGCAATGATAGCTTTGTAGACACAGTTTGTATGGGCTCCCATGGGTGGCATAATACATGCTGCAGCCCATGGGAGACCCCTGATGTACCAATGCCCTGGGTACCTTAGTAGCATATACTAGGGAATTCTAGTGGTATCCCAGTATGTCAATTGTGGGGTATACAAAGTACTTACCATGGAATTTAGAGGAAAGAGCACTGCCACTGAGGTCCTGGTTAGCAGGATCCCCGTGAACTACAGCCAAAACACACTGACACCAGGCAAAAAGTGGGGGTATCTATGCCAGAAAGATCCTACTCTCCTACACCTTTCTTAAATGAATTTAAAATTGTTTTTAAAAAAATCCCATAATGGGCCAGGACCGTGGCATCTGAAAAGGTAAGACAGAGTGATATGGCCTCCTTGCAAGTTCAGCTCCCATCTGATAAAAACAGAGGTTCTCAAATTTCACACAACAGAGGAGTAAATGGGTAAAATATTCATTCTTATAATTGCAGAATCTGCAATTTGTGGTTGATGTTGATCCATGCCTCCACTGTGATTGAAGGTCTTTAATTGAAAGAGCCAGGAATCTTGCAACCAAAATGTTTCTCCTGCATTTCCTGCTTAGTAATACTTTCAAGCAGTGTTGTAGACACTTAGTTTCTTAAGAGGGAAGGATGGGTTTAAACTGTTCCTGTTGTTGCAGTGTGTGTTTATCAGTTTCCCTGGATCTTGCCATTACCACTTTTTTCAATAATCGCTTAAGGTCTTAGTATGAAAGGTTACTGGCTTTTCTTGTCTCTGGATCAAGAGCTAGATCAACATATGCCGAGTCTAGATATCTGATCTAGTTATTGGCTGGGCCATAAAAATGCCCTGCAATACTGCTTTCAATAATCCGGCTTTGGCATGGAATATCTGAAGATAGTACTTGAGGAATTGGGACTTACATACAAGATCTTGTTTTGCCACTCCAAATTCCAGACGTATCTGAGCATGTCTGATGTAACGAGGTAGCTGAAAAATCCTTTTATAGGTGACGGTTTGTAGTCTGTCCAGCATAGAATCCATTTTAGATGGAAAACCTTGTTAACCAAACAAACTTGTTGGAATTAATTTGGCCGTGATTAGTCTTATTATAGACTCTGCAGATGGACTATATAATTTTGCATTTTATTTGCAGAGAGCAAATATGACATTTTGTGCTTTATTTTCCATAGATCTTAGATGTGTATGCTTGTTACCGGAGTCAGCTAGCCAAAATCCAAGATAATTGTATGTTTTAGTGTATGCTTTTCTTGATGGGCCCATCCAGATATTATTTGTTTTCTCTTTAAGCTTCCCAAAGACCATTAGTTTTATTTTGTTTGCATTTGCCACCAACTTGCTGCTCTGATTATATTTCTCCAGCTGGTCCAGCGATCACTGTAGGCCTATTGTTGTTTGGTCCAGAATAATTTGATCATCCACATATTGTAAGATTTGGATTTTATGCGTGCCAGCCAATACGAGGGGGAAATGACTTAGCCTTTGCAATTTCAGTCCCCAATTCCACTGTATAGAGAGTAAACAACAATGTGGCTAATATGCAGTCTTATTTAATACTTTTGTTTGTGCAATCTTTTTGAGATACCCTATCCCCTTGGCTAAGTCCGACACAAACCCAAATGTCTGAATAAAGAGAGATTATTGCTTTTAGTAGGGTTGGGAATACCCCAGTCAGCTAGTTTCTTCCATAGGATTTGTCGGTTCACTCCATCAAATGCCGCAGAGTAGTCGACAAAGCACACGAATATTGGTGGCTTAGTAGAGCCGTTAATTCTGACGGCATGATATGAGAGTGCGACTACATTGTCTATAGTTGAAGCACTTTGCCTAAACCCTGTCTGGTAGTATGGTTTTAAGCTGGCTTTTTCTGCCAAGACTTCTAGTTCCTCCAGTATAATTCTTGCATAGGCTTTGGCCTCAACATCCAATAAGGCTATCAAGCGGTAGTTGGCTGGGTCTTTTGTGTCCTTTTTTTTGTATGGGATGCAATATAGACCCGCGCCATGAATTGAGGACATCCGCATACATGTAGAATGCGTAGAATAATGGTTTTGGGTGCTTGGACTAAAAGGCGGTATCAGATTTAAATAGCCATTTTCAGAAACTGACTGAAGGACCTGCTTTTCACCAATTTTGTATTAACGAGCTCCTTTACTTGAATCAAAGCGGAGCATGACTCCAAAGGAGGGCTTACATTTGCAGGGTTTGTTTTATTTTGGTCTTTTATGTACTCCAACCATGTTTCCTGTAATATACAGTTACTTTGTACTGACACAGTTTTTTGTAGGCTGTTAAGGCAATGCTAAAATTGTGACTGATATCTGCTCCCTATTAATGTGTACAGTTTTAGCCATTCTCCTTCATAACATCTTTTCTTTGCTTCCCGGAGGCTCTTCCTGTATAATCTTCTTCTTTCAATTAAAATAGATGTTGTGTTTTCATTTGTTTTGACTTTCCTGTAAGTCCTATTGCCTTTCCTTAGGTCTGCTTTGGTTCTTCTGAGCTCTTCATTGAACCAAGGTTTTTTATTCGTGCTATCAGATAAGTGATTGTGTTTGACCTGAGGATTTTGACCTTTGCCCTCTAGTGTCTTGTGAATGGAGGCAATTGTGTCTAACCACCTCCTTGTAAGATTCTTAGACGTTCTGGAGCGTAGCTGGATTAAAATTCCATCTGAGGTCAATTTGCCAGCGTTTAAACTGCTCTTCTGTTAATTTACACCACTTTATTCTCTTCATCACTTTAGACTTTTCTTCACCATTGGAGTCACCGATTATTGGCAGACTTATTCCAACTTTGTGTGTAATGTCAAAGTGTGCTACTAAACGAAAGTGAATACTTTCACTTCGCTACTGGATTGCCAGTTGCCTGCTAAGCGTGTTACCTTATTGTATCAATATTCCCCAAAAAGAGGAAAATTCTTTCTGAATGCACTCCGTTATTACCTGCCATACTCCAATGTGCAAGAATTACAGATGATGAATTTCCAACAGGTGTAGACTTAAGCATGTTTGAAGGAAACCTGTTTTCTACTGAGCTCAACCCCCTTCCACTACACCACCTTTGCAAACCCCATAAGGCACTTCCTAAACCCTTGGAATGGTGAGACATAGCGTGTGTTTCCAGTGAGGGAGAAGTCCCACAAAATGGTTGTGAATATCTATGTAAATTAGTTTTCTTAATTTTCATCTACTTTTACAGGCCATCTTCCCTGCAGGTCTCACTACTATATCTAAACATGCAAAATGCAAATATGTTAATTCAACTATTCTGCTGGATTTCCTGCTTACGTGAAAGGAAGTGACCCATGAAGCCGGGAGGGCCTCAGAGCAAAGGCTACACACAGAAGAGACCCGATACTTTGTTCTGGTGTAGCAGCATTTATTACAATAAAAAATTATCACATTTCCATTTCTCACCATAGAAACCACAGTATGTGCAAAACAAATTACAAAACAATACATTTAACATTTATAAATCTGAGCTGTCAATTTAGAAATAGTTAGTAGACTTAACATTGGCCTCTCATGCAGGTCTTTCCTACACTATAGAGTCCAGCACCTTGTTAAGACTAAGGGTTAAGGATTAAGGATTAATGGTTAAGGATTAAGGAAAAACACCAAGCTTCCGCACTGAGGAGCAAAGCCAGTTCAGACTCAGAATTGATAACCATGCCAAAGGCAACCCAGTCAGAACCCTCTGAGAAATGTACTGGGGTATCTGGGCCATAACTTGTTCCTCTGACACAAACCCATCTGCCCTCTCTCCATGAGCGATAAGATAAAGTGTCGCCTGTACCTTTTGACAATAAGAGAGCTCCAAAGCCAACATCTACGGAAAGAGAACCATTTTGGTAACTTGATGCCAGATGCCAAGGAGTCTACCTTTAACCATGACAACCATGAGCCTACACTTCTATGGACCAGCTGTGGTATACTTACCATTTGGCAACCACCCCACATGGGACCAGGTGTTCAATGAGTCTAAGAACATCTATGTGCCCAGCTGGGATAGATGGAAACCATCACTGTGGAAAAACTGCTCTCTCCTCAGGTAGCCATGGGGGATTGATTTCAGATGCCTCGTATTGAGGAGTATTGACAAATAGCTGTTTAAATGTTTCACTGAGTTATTCAAGCCTTTTACAGAACATTCATACTTCTAGACCTTTCGAGAGATACTATGAGAGCAAGCGATAATTGCCATAGGGACTTTCTGAGCCAACCACAAAATGTTTTCCAAGAAGAGTTCAAAAACTTCCCTTCTGCAATGATGGGCCAAATCATTATCTTCAATGTGCAAGATTACAAGTGCCAGCAGTGTAAGCCGCCTGCTTAGAGTCCTCTCCACAACCTGTGTCTTTTGTCCAATGAGGAGACCATTAACATCACACCACAACATCTTGGGCCCAGCTTCCAGGTCTCGATGCTTAAAGCTGTAAGCACAAAAGGTAACCGCTGCCTTTCAGGCATAAAAGTGACATAAACAAACAAGGTGTCTGTTGGGCCACAAAAATTAATGCACAGATGTGGAAAAGTAACAGCAACATTGATACCACATCCAAATGACAGCCCACATCTGTGATGTCCAAAAAATGGTTTAAATCGAGTTTGGGGGCAAGTAGCTCTAATCACATTCAGACCTCCATCTGCCTATTCATTGAACCCGCCAGTTCCAGACCCATCCTGCTGCAGATGTGGCAGCTCCTATCGCAAAAAAAGTGTGAACTGAAGTTACGGGACTCAATACCTACTACCTGTTAGACCTTTGCAAGCCAATTGCCAAAATGGAATCTGGAGAAGGGGAACCATTTGGAATGGAAAAAACTGAACTGGTCTGGCGCACCAGCCACAGATAGATAAACACTACCAATGCTGACACCAGACAACAAGATTGACCTGCCACCTTTCCCAGAACTATATGGTCACTTACCAAGTTGGTCCATTTTAGAAAAGGGAAGGGAGGTGGATACTGAGTCACTGAGCCAGATGCAGACCCAAACTTAAGTTATATATGGAGTTGGTGACAGGTGCCCTAACCTTAACTGCCCCAGAAAAAGTCAACTAGAAAGCTACCTTCCAAAGTGCTGCCTTATATTAAGAGGTGTCGATAGCCACAAGAAAATTTACCAACTTCACTAAATTGTCCATATCAATGTCCCACCTAGTGCCCTCATGCTCTCCCAGTCTCTTCCAACTCTGCAAATATGATATGAGTTGGCGTAATCATGTGCCACAGCAACTATAGCGAAAGAGGCTAAAGCTGTGACAGGTCTCTTAGCATGGACAGCAGGCCTCCCGTCGTCCAACTGGTGCATCAGGAAAGTAAGACCCAAGGAAAATAACGCTGCACCTATGGCCCCTCTGAAGGAAGCGAAATAGAGGTGAAATGTCCCCTCATGGACTTCTTGGGTCAGTGGAGCTAGAATGGCTGAGTTCCAGCAATACTATGCACGATGTTTCCAAAGATGTTTGGCTTTTTCCACTGCCCTGGGTGAAATTGTCTGAAATCATTCATGTTAAAATGAGACAAAGCATCAACAGCATTATTCATTACACCAGACATGTTCATCACTTTAAGCAGGAACTCTTTAAACAAATGAGAACAGTTTCTTTCAGTAGCCTCAGTATAATCTTATACTTAGCCTGCTGCTGATTAGCTGACTCCGCAACAAACATACTATGAGATCAAAAACCACAGACTGATCACTGAAACAATTCTTCATATTTGGAGAGCCACGAGGATGGGAAACATTCCAGAAATTCTCATTTCTGGCCAAGCCTGACTCAACCCTGACACAGCTGTGAACCTAGGATGCCCCTGAAAGCTACACTCCGTGCTGCATTGGTAAGGAAGCCAAGCTGTTAACTTTGTACCTTGCGAGCAGGCTACACCACTCTATGTCATTTAAGGTATCCACATAGGAAGACCATATAACTAAGTCTTGCCTAATGTCTGCAGAAGATTTAGTTCTGTGGTGCTTTTCCCTCAAACCTGCCATAACTTCTGTAATTGAAAACTTTGGAAAGGGAAGGCCCATAGGAATGATGCATAGAGTGAAATTCAGTTGGCCAACCATCACCTGTAGTTGATTTAGGGTAACTCTGCAGGCCCCAGAGCAGAGGCTGATGGACTCCTTTAAATCAGTCACCTATTCAGTTGACAAGCAACACACCCCCCTCACTGCAACCATCTCAATATCAAGGAACTTCAGTGTGGGCCAGTTATCTTGTCTCCTTTTGAAGGTACCTCTAATGTTGCACCAGGTTAATAAAAACTACAAATGATTCTTTATATTGCACCAATAAAATAGAAATCGATCAGGAAGTGTTTCAGCAAACTCGTTCTGGACTCCCTTTTGAACACCCATTCAAGGAAATTATTTAACCACTCAAAGTACGGGCAAGACATGGAACAACCCAAGGGCATTTATCAAAGAAAAATGAACCCCCAAATTGGAAATACAGGAGGTGGAAGTCCTCTGGGTGGACTGGCAAGAGCCAAAATGGCAGACTCTGTATCTGGACAATCGTTGAGTCATTTAATTATTGGGACTCTGGTTATGGGTTTTTTCAAGTATCCCTCCTGCTCTGTATTGCCTACCTGAGTAGGGTACAACACTGCTGGACTGCAGCAAGATCGGGGATTGAAACGGCCCTCGGAGGTGTTCACCACTCTTCTGTCCACTCCTCTGCTTCCTCCGTTGCAGTCTACAGAAGGCCGTCCACTTCCTCATCTTCGATGTTCATCCAGGCTGTTTCCAACGTCCCTGTACTCCTCTAGTCTCCTTCGCTCTCCTCATTTCCCAGCTTTCCTTCTTTTCCTGCACCCTGAGGCCTGCTCCTGGAGAGTCCCTTCTGTTAGTCCTTCCTTTTGTTTTTATTCTCCTCTCCATCTTTCCTCCTGTCTTTCTTCTCTTTCCTGTTTCTTATTATGTTGTTGCCCTTTTTCTGTTTCCAATGCCCACGTAAGGACTTTGGAGGAGTCAGCAGGTCGGGGGATCACCTGTACAGGTTAGGGATACTTGCAATGCTGTACTCCTCCCCTCACCCGGAAATGCATTGTCAGCTGGCGCCGAGATGCCTCCCCCGCCACTGTGGCATGCCGTTCACCTTAGATTGTAAAATTTCAGCAGTGTCAAATTCTTGTTAAAACATTGCTCTCTTTATGTTTTAGTACGGGAAAGTAAACGTGTCTATGCATTTATTTTGTTTACATTTGTAGTGGCTGTATTTCTCTCACAGAGATTCTCAACTGTAAATAATCCCTTCCATCATTGTTTAGTGAGGTAAGCCATCTGTGGGTTATAGGTTTAAATCTCTCTAATACAAACCTATTCTTGAATCATTCTTGGTTAATAAAATGAAGTTTGTTGTGCAATATTAGCACTTCTTATCTGCAGTGTTATCAAAAAGGAAATATTAAAATAGCTTAGCAATTTAAGTTTAATAGCATATATATTTCGAGGGGACAGCTCCAAATGTGTAATATTGTTTTACTTGCTTCTGTTTGGCATTTTTATTCTGATCTTTAGTTCTACATGAAGAAGAACCAAAAATATCACAAGCATTTGCAATGCAAATTGGTCTCGCATTTGTGAGAGTTGGAGGTATTGGCGCTGTAAATGAGAATGTGTTTTACTTTTGTGTTTTGGGGGAGCGTCGGTTTAGTCTACCAAAGGATGGCTACAGGACATGAAACTGAGAGCATGAACTCGCGCATGCGCCTAATAGTATCACTTACATTTTGAAGACAAGCATTTGCAATGCAATAGGACTCGCATTTACGCGAGACCTATTGCATTGCAAACGGGAGTGCGGGTGGGCGGGTGGGAGGGGTGCGAGAAGGCACAAACAACGGGAGTGGGGGGCGATAGAGAAGGCAGGGACAGCGGGAGGGGGGCATGGGAAGAAAATAGTGCTCATGAAACATGCAGTAAAGGGGCCAGTAGCCATGGAAGGATACAAATGGCGACATGGCTGGGACTAGCAGCCTATAAACCAATCGGAAGGCAGCATTTACAAAGGACAAAGACACAAGCCAATGAATAAGTGGGTGGGGAAGTGGGCTGGGCTTCCCTCACATACTCAACTACCACAGATCAACCCCAGAGCAGCGCTTGCGCGCTGGCTCAGGGCTCGACCTAAAAAAAGGTCATCCAAAAAGCTTCCAGTTTTCCTTTCCTCTGTAATATGCTTCTTCACACTCCGCTGCATGGTTCTCCCCCCCCTTCCCTGCCCCACCCCTTAACCCCCCCTTACCTGCACCCGGGCGGCATATTTAGGGGCCGCCCCGTGTGGGCAGTAGTCTGGCTACGCCACTGCCTGAGGTTATGGCACGTCAGGTAAATGAGACTTCGGGTGAAAATACTCTCGCAGGAACATGTTGGAATGTGAACGAACCAAATGCGAGTGGCTGTTGTTCGTGAAACACATGATTTTGCACAATTTTAAAGTGAAAAAAGTGTGCTCACTTCAAAAATGGACCTGGGTACGTATTTCAAGCTAAAAATGTAAGCAAAATGCCGAAGCCGCCATTTCATATAATAATAAAAATACTTTTTGGTTCATTTCGTGTAATTTTGTCTAAGGAATTAACTCGAATTTCGCCCAGCTCTACTCTTAATCCCTACCAAAGCGTTGTTGCGCCTTTCGCTCCCTCAAGATCCATGTTACTTATTATCCCCTTCCTTTCTCCTCTATAAACTGTAATTTTGGCACGCCTAGCTCCAGAGTACCAGCCTGTCCTAGAAATCAAAACAAAACAGCCTCTGATCTCCTCTACTTAGTTTGTTTACCTTCGATTTTACCCTCTCTATTATACACCTATTAATTTACTACAAAGAGGACAGTGCACGTACATAATGATAGTGCTTGTTCGAATAATGCAAAATGTTCTTGTGTTTTCTGATAAAGATGTGATATTTGCTGAAATTAATTACCTGGCTTTATTCTGGTGAAGTGTTTTTTACTCTGCATCATTGAAAAACATCTGTCAGGACACAAAGTATACAATAGCAGAAAATGATATAAACAAAGATATTTACAAGCATGTACATAACTGGTTTCTTATTTTGTGTTATGGGGCTGTTGAAAGCATACACATCTATAGAGATAAAGTTCTGCAGAAAATTATCTATGTTAAACATTTTTATTTTAGGGTCTCACTGAAAGGCCCCATAAACATAACTGCATCAAATGTAAAATGAACCGGACTGTTTATTAAAGGCAATGCTAAAAGATAATTTTGGTCTCACAACTGACACTATGGGCATGATTTAGAGTTTGGCAGGCAGGTACACTGTTACACATTTGACGGATGTCCCGTCTATGCATCACGTTTGTGACGGAGTACCTGCCCACTAAACTCTAAATTAGGATCTATGTGATCTCTTCTCTATTTGTATTAGAGTGATGGGACCACCACCTAATGTTAGAGGTGGGTGAGCCACTGAAAGTTCGAACCAGGCTTGAGCCAGAACCGTGGCTCTGGTTCAGCTCAGGATCCTGTTGGAACCTTAAGCCCATAACGAACTCAGGGGCATATTAGCAAGACCTAGCGGCAGGAAACTGCCGCTAAAACGGCGATAATGGGCTTGCTAATATGCGTTATAGAATTCCAATAGAAGCCCAGGTTAGATGTGCAGGACATCTAACCTGGGCTTCTATTGGAATTCCATAACGCATATTAGCAAGCCCATTATCGCCGTTTTAGCGGCAGTTTCCTGCCGCTAAAACAGCGATAATTTTATCGCCGGTCTTGCTAATATGCCCCCTCAGCTTTCATGTGGCTACTGTCTGGCTCCCTCCTTCTACCCAGGGTGTGGCGTTACCGCCAGAGCTGCCGATCAGGTTCGAGTCTCAGCGTCAGCTAAACAAATCACTAAGGACTAGCTCTATGAAGCTTCCAATATGCAATTACCTAAATTCAAATTTTTGCAATTAATGATTTATTAATTGCAAATCAAAATGTGCGTAGGTTGACCATGTAAAATTAGCGACTCGCAAATGAGTTGCTTCTTTATTTCGAAAATCACATTTAGCAATTTCCAAAATTGCGAACGCAGTTGCAAATAGCTAAACGGTCACAAGCTTGAAAGATTGCTTCCTTATTAATGGTGAGGACCCACAACCAGGAAGTAGTGGCCATATCGATCCTGGAAAGCAGCCAGTGTGGAGATTGAGAACTACTGTCATTGGATATTGATACGGGGGCCCCTAGGAACAACTCCCAACAACAGCAATGCATAGCCAACACCCAGAGAAAGAGGCAGGCGGAAGACAGTGAACATTTACATTTTCAAAAGTAGAACTGGGAATACTTATGGAGAAGTGCTGCAATAATCATAACCTCCTGGTTTTAAGACTGTGCCAGAGGCACAAAAACATGAAATCTTGCAGGAGATACAGCAAAAAATAAATGCTGTAGGTCTGGTAGAGCACTCTGTCGAAGAGATAAGGAAGACGTGATATGGCCTCCAATCTCACACGAAAGAAAAGGTCGCAACACACCTGAGTGAGTTCCGGGCAACAGGGGGTGGCCCCTCTACTGTACCCCCACATACTGCACTTGAGGCACTAGTGGAGACAACCGTGCAGCCAGAGGCAGCTGTTGGGTTTGCCAATATTGACACCTCCGCACGGACACCATTGCAAAGTATGTGTGCATTTTTGTAATGTGAACATTTCTTAACTTAAAACTTCCTTCTACATGCAATTATAATGTAACCAAATACAGACATATTAGTACAGGATATTTCTTTAGAAAATGCACCCTTTATAGTGCATTATGGGACATGTTTTTTAGAAGTAACTCACTGTACTCAGTGTCAGACTTTTATTCAAGAAATGACACCAACTAAATTCAAATATATTCCCCATGTAAAAACATTAATAGTCAATTAATCAATCAATCAGGGGTTTGTTAAAGCGCGACTACTGACCCGTAAGGGTCTCAAGGCGCTGGGGGGAGGGGGGTGCAGGTTCCATCCATCAAGGAGGGGGTCTGTCGAAGAGCCAGGTTTTGAGGTTTCTTGCGAAGATGGGGAGCGAGGTTGTCTGTCTGAGGTAGCGGAAGGGCGTTCCATGCTTTGGCCGCGAGGAAGGAGAAGGAGCGGCCTCCCGATCTGGTCTTTCTGGTGCGGGGGACCATGGCGTAGGAGAGCTGGGCTGATCGTAGGGTCCTTTGGGGTGCGTGGAATTTGAGTCGGCTGTTCAGGTATGCTGGTCCGGTGCCGTGGAGGGCCTTGTGTGCGTGGGTGAGCATCTTGAAGGTGATTCTCACCTCGATAGGGAGCCAGTGGACTGTGCGCAGGTGCTGGGAGATGTGGCAATGTTTTGGCAGGTTGAGGACCAGTCTTGCGGCGGCGTTCTGGATGTTCTGTAGCTTGCGGGTGAGGTTTTTGTTTATTCCGGCGTAGAGTGCGTTGCCGTAGTCGAGTCTGCTGGTGACCAGGGCGTGAGTGACGGTCTTTCGGTGTTCGAGGGGATATATTTGAAGGTCTTACGAAGGAGGCGGAGGGTGTGGAAGCAGGAAGACGAGACAGAGTTGATCTGGCGGTCCATTTTGAGCTCGGAGTCCAGGATGATTCCCAGGTTGCGTGCGTGGTCCGTGGGGGTTGGCGGGTTTCCGAGGGCGGGGGGCCACCAGGTGTCGCTCCAGGCATCGGGGTTTGGGCCCATGATGAGTACTTCTGTTTTGTTGGTGTTTAGTTGTAGGCAGCTGTTTTTCATCCATTTGGCGACGGCTTCCATGCCTTCTCGAAAGTTGCGTCTGGCGGTGTTGGGCTCGTTGGATAGGGAGAGGATGAGCTGGGTGTCGTCTGCGTATGACACGATGTTGAGTCCGTAGGTTCTGACGATGGGGGCGAGTGGAGCCATGTAGACGTTGAAGAGCGTCGGGCTGAGGGAGGAGCCCTGGGGGACTCCGCAGGTGGTAGGTGTGGGGTCCGAGAGGAAAGGGGGGAGTCTGACCCGCTGCATCCTGCCGGAGAGGAAGGAGTGGATCCAGTCGAGGACCTTGTCCTGGATTCCTGCGTCGTAGAGTCTGCGTATTAGGGTGCAGTGGGAGACTGTGTCGAACGCCGCTGATAGGTCGAGGAGGATGAGGGCTACTGTTTCTCCTTTGTCCAGTAGGGTGCGGATGTCGTCTGTTGCGGCGAGGAGGGCGGTTTCCGTACTGTGGTTTTTTCTGAAGCCGGATTGGGAGGAGTCGAGGATGTTGTGTTCTTCAATGAATGTGGCGAGTTGGCTGTTGATGGCTTTCTCGATGACTTTCGCTGGGATGTCCATTAATCAAATAGATGCACCTGATGAAGACAATGATGTCACAGGTGTTGAGGGAGAAGAAAAGGCACAAATGTTGGAGTTAGAAGTTCCAGTCGTGTTGGAGAGTGAGCCTACTACACCTCATAGCCACTCTAGCAGTGCATTTTCCCCACAGTCACCATCAGTGGAGGATAATGATGCCATACAGCCACCTGCACCAATCCTGCAGCCAGTTGTCAGTCCCCAACAGCAGTCTCACAGTGCGTGCTCATAAGCATCATGATATATCTCATGGCAACCAATCTTCTGGGTCTCAACCAACTGAAGAGAATCCAGCATTATTTAGTTGGCTTGAGGTTTCCATGCTACAAGTTCAGCGTCTGCAGCATAAACAAATAAAAATTGTTACCAAAAAATTGCAGCCCATGCAAAATGCCATCTCTGTAGGTTTGAATACTGTTGCCAGTCAACTGGCAGACAATCAATATAGGGTGGACAGAGACGTAGCATAGCCTTTGTGGCCACAGTATGTCCAGAGTGCCCTTTCTTTCTCTGTGAGGGTAGAAGGATGAAAAAGAGGGCAGTGCTACTTTAAGGCACCTGCTGTCTTCAACTTAATATTCCTGGAGAAGATCCTGGAGACTGATAGACTCATCTTTGCCCCAGACAACTCCCTTTTCAGGAAACAGATACTGTAGAACATCCCTGAAGCATTTATCTGTACTGCACAAAGAAGGAGAACATCCACAGGTGTATTTGTTCTAATACTTCTTCTGTAGGGAAGCATATATTCCCAAATTATCATATAATGAGGGCACTTCCTATGGTGCATGTAACAGTGCTCTTAGAGAACTGACATTAAAGAACAGACCCTTTCTGAAATATCACTAGGAAATATGTGCACAAAACTCATCTCATAAATAGAAGTCTGCCCCTTGTGAACTACACATCTATGATATACCACTAGAAAATGTTTTTAGAAAAGTCTCTCTTCCTCTCTCTTCCTAAAACTGCTACGTGCAGGTCTACACATCACCCAGTCTCTTGTGGCAGTGGACACTGCAACCCATCTCCTTTCTTTCTATTAGGGTTGACAGAACTGGAGCAGTGAGAGTGACAGTGATCAGCTAGCTTTAAGCACTCTCCCTGAGAATTATATGTTCTTTAAAACATGATAGGGCAGAATCAGTTACATCACAGTGAGGGTGACTCTGATCTCTCCTCCCTAGTCCCACCTGGGGACTTACCTCTCCAGCGGTAATCTGCCTTGTCTTGGACTGTGCCTGCAGATATGGATTGTCTCACCACAGTGAAACTAAAAACAGCTGGGTGTGGCCATCTTTAACCTTGCCTGCGATTGGGAGTGTATGTAAGGTATGCAGAGATTAGAAATGCCTCTGTTTGCCTGATTGACTGACCCCTGTCTTGACTGGGTCTACGTTCATCCATGGTGTGCGGAGATTGAACCCACAGCCTCTGTAGATTAACATTTCCCTGCTCCTGTGCCTGACGAATTCTGGTAAATAGAAATAACTTCAGGGAGTGGATGTCAGCCCTCTTGAACTTTGCCTGGTTGGTTCCTCCTTGCCTGTGTCTGTGCAGTGTCTGATTGCTAGGTATCATCAGATATGGATAGGAGATGATCCTCGGCCTCCCCTGCACTTGGCCAATGAATCACGAAAGCAAGGGGATCCTGTCACCTGTCTTATGAGTTGCAGGATGGGGGACAGGAAGCAGGAAATTGCCAGCACAACTAGTGCGTCACTTCCAGCCCCCGATGTCACAATGGTGTGGAGACTATTTAGGCTGGGATTGACCTGGCCTCCCCCATTTCATTTGGCCATTGCACTGGCTGGACCAGAACTGAGGCGCGGTCAGAGTGGGTCCCTGCTCAGATACTCACCCACCCAACCCCTTAATTGTGAAGCGGTTGGGGTTAGTGAATTCATGGAAGCTTCTTGGACGGAATAGCGACACGTAACATTATATCTTCTCACCTATAGAGGGATTCTACATCTAATACTTCACAGTTCATCACGGAGGGGATGGGCAGCAGTCTTCATTCTGCAAGAGACATTCACACTGGCTTGGGGACATAGGTTGACAGTTTACAAGTGTACGGCATGGGGCTGTAGACCCTGGTCTCGCATTCTATGGCTCCTGTGGCCGCCTGGTTTTGGGGGGTGGGCATGGCAGGTGGTCAAGTGTACAGAGAGTTGGGACTGCTTCTCAGGGATACAGGTGGTTTCACCTGTTTGGTCCGAGTAGGATGAAGAGAAGCAAGTCCTTAGTGCAGTGACATTTACAGTGAGTGCCTCATTTTAATTAGTTGTATGTATTAATCATCTTCACTCTGGCAGACTGTGTTGATTGATGTGCTGAACTTGATATATTGTAATGTGTGAATTATTGTCTTATGGTGTTATAGATTTACACTTTTGTGAGATTTAATAATGTTGAGTTTTTGATTTTTCTGTAAATAAACATGAATCCATACTCATGGCAAATTTTGGAGTAACGATTTCTCATTGATTTGTTTGCGTCAGAGACCATCGTCTAGACTGGGGGTCTCCAGTCCTATACGTTTTCTTCTCATGTCAGCCGTCACATGAACCTGGAGAGAGCTGTAATGGGAATGAGGAGTGGGAGATCAGGACACACAAATGCCAGGCAATTGTAATTATTTCACACCAATTCCCCTGAATGAACACTTTGTAGGGCTGATGACACCCCCCTCTGAAGGTGTCTACTCTGGAGCATGACAGCAGTGTTACCCATGCCAAGACTGAACATGCTGATCCTCTCCTCCTTCCTTTGACTGTGACTGGAAATGTGTCACCCACTGTGTCAATACATTGATAGGACATGGCCATGTTTAGCCAGATCACAATTGCTTTAAAACATACACCCTTGGCAGTAAATCACTTAGTAACAAAATTGGGCCAATATTATACTGAGAAGTGTTTGAAAATAAAAGATGATGAATGGTGGATTCAAATCATTAACTGGATCTTGTTCGATTAATGGATTCCATATGGTAGTTGTCCATGAATATTGGTATCTGGGTTTATTAGCCAGGCCGGATCAGGTTCTTGAGTAGCTCTACAACCAGAGGTCACCATGACAGCAACATATTTCCTGTTCGTGACCCAGCTCAGACCTCACTCAAATACAAAGAGGGACTGTTGCTAACTCCTTCATGCATCCCATGCCATCTTGCAGCTTGCCTTATCTCGTCCTTTCCTGGTTGTGTGCTGGTGCTCCTAGTCTTGGAACGTTACACCGGAGAGGGAGCGGCTGAGGAATTCTGCCCCCCCCCCTGTATGAAGGAAAATAGCTTCAAAGGAACGAATACCAGCACTCTTGGGCTCTACCTGGCCGATTCCTCCCTGCCTGTGTCAGTGCGGTGGCTGATTGCAAGGTATCTCCGGATATGGATACAATGGTGAGGATAATGTGGGAGTGTTGGTCTGGGCAGGTTAGTGAAAGGGCAGGGTTACCTGCATGTATGAGTTACCCCTTTTTCAATTTCAGGTTCTCTTTTTTGCAATTGCACAAGTACGCTCAGGAGGGTGGGAAAAAATGAAGGCAAAAGAGATCCAGCCCCCACCCAGCTCCTTAAGTTGATGCTGGAGAAGCTCAGCATGGGTAAATATGGTTGTGTTGCTGAGAAGATGAAAACCAGAGCTACTGAGGCACTCAAGGGTTGACACAAAAGCGACCATCCTTCCATTAAAGAACAGGCGATGGTGAAAGCCCATCAGAAGGAATGGTAATAATAAGAGTCATCCTAGGCAGTCCTCTACCTTTGCTTCTGTATTGATAAACGTTATGTGCTGGGACAGGGCAGTTAAGACACATTCCTCATAAATTAATCAGGATGCCCAAGATATTTCATAATGATGGTGTTCACTTATCAGAGCACGTAACATACCTTTTCATTGATACCTTGTGAGTCTTTGCATTATCTCTCTTGGCTGGTGGGCAAAGGACCATATTCTCTGGTCATTCTTGCAGAGGAAAAGTATTAATACTCGATACCACAGAGGAGTTCATGGGCACATTGTTATTCTATAAGTATTTTTCATCTTGGTTTGGGGTCGAGATTGAGACAGTGAGTCCCTGGTCTCACTGCAGAGCTTAGTACTTCTCATTCCATGGCAAATCGAGGGCAGGTCTGCGACTCACACCTCTTTGAGAGGTGGCCTGGGATCAGTAGACATGACTGTGGTTTTGCCTGTGTATGAAGGGATAGAATGGAATAGCTGTATTATTGAAACTTAGTATTGTTTAACCGTCATCCTCTGCTGGCACATTTTCTATAATTGTGTGCATTGTCCTTGTCTGCTTCAGATGTGCTTAACTGGGGGCATTCTGTGACACAGACAGGGACATTGTGCCTGTTCAGTAATATGGTCCCTGAAGCCATATAAGATAACAGGTGTTTGCATCTGCTTTTTTGCACCATGAGTCACCCTCATATGATAGTAAGGGTTGTAGACACGTGTGCAGTCCTCCCTGTATTATGGTTTGCACCTGTTCAACATTTGTGACGTACAATCCCAAGGGATTCTTTGCAAATGATGCAACACATTTGCACTTGCCTCCATGTTATATTACAACAAACAAACAAGCCATTTGGAAGAGCCCTGATTGAGTGGCACATATGAAGTGGTGCAAACTCAGTGCATCCCTGAGGTTGTCCCTTCGGAATGGATTCAGAGACCATACAGGCATCCCACTGCTTGCGTGTGCAGTAGTCACTCACTGCAACCTCTTCTGGGGGGGATCACAGTCCCTATTAAAAGCACAACTCGGTCGTTCATTCATGTGATCTTCCTACTAAAGGTGTGGACCGTCGAAGTTGTCACCTGGGTGAAGCCATAGTCTTCTGTAAATTGACGCACTATTCCTGTCTGTGTTGAGTGCACACAACTGAGGGCATACTAAAACACAAAAAGAGCACTGCACCTACTCAGCAAAACTGCTCATGGTCTCTTTAGCCACATGTCAGATTGACTATGCTTCTGCTCAATATGTCTTTGTAGGATGAAATTGCAAAAGCTTATATTTAAAACAACTGATCAGTTTATTTGTTAGTAATATCGCCGAATTCTCTCATTGTTTTTTTTTTTTTTTTATATAGGCAAACTAGACCCGAAGATATCTGAGCACTTTACAGGTGCACCAGTTTCGTTACAGATGGACACATTCATTTTTGTTAGGCACGAGGAAGATTCAGTGATTTGCCCAGAATTACAGGATGTTGGGCGTCGTTACCAAGACTTGAACCCGGTTCCCCAGCTTTGAGTTAGACGCTCTAGCCATAAGGCTACATCCTTGCTGAAGTAATTTAGCTTGCTAGTATGCCATCCTTCCTTTTGTGATTGACTCAATGGTTGAAGTGCATAAAGAAAAGTATGGGAACTATGATACTGAGTACAATAGGGGCACGGTCAGTGAGTGTGGGGTGAGGCCAGTACCATGGCTAAAAATAATTTTGTTACCCTTTCACCTACACCTTAAAAGAAAATAAATGCAACTTACATTTGTCTGGGGAAAATTCATTTTGCTGGTAGGATGGTTTGGTTAGTTAATGCGATAACTTAAAATAAAGATGGGCGTACTCTGACGGTCACTGATTTGAATCCTGGTCGGTGCCTAAATTAGTGATTAGTTTAAAACATGTATTACAAACAGTATAAGCAGGGTCACTGAAATAATGTGATTCTGTGGTTGTGGCGTTTATGCATATAAATGGACTTGCCGCATGACACATAATCCATCATCTGCTCCATAATCTGTAGATCTTAACAAAAAAAAATGTTTTTAGCTACTACTGATCAAATGCTACTAAAATTGCAGTGACCTTTGTCACCCCGCAGTGGAAGGTCCTATGCAAAGGTAGGCTGGTCATGAATCATTTGATTATTACTGTATTTGGGTGTTAAACTGATACTAGTGAGGTGAAATATTTGCCCCCACAGTGTTAGTATGTGAAAGAATGACAAAATTATGAAGTAATACTATTGCAAAATATGCCACATTAAGTCGCATATTTTGTCTTTTATTAACGCATAATTTAGTCAGTCCTGCAGCATAATTTGGTCCTGCCCTGCCGCATGGTTCCAGGGCCCCAGAGAAACAGATAGGTTGCACACAGGCTGTCGCAAAATGTGCAAAAAGACTTTGTTTAAATATTTATAGTGCTTTCAAAAGTTATGTTTTATTAATACACTGATTGTACCTAGTGCAAACCTTTTTTATAATTGTTCTTTACGAGGACAAATTCCAGATTATTAATAAAAGGCTTTACTGGCTCTCAGGTCTCCTTTAGTTTTGCCAATTAACCAATTGCGCACATCTATATTTCTTTCAGGTAGCAGGCTCCTTGGAGAGAAACCTTGCTTCTTCTTCAACTGCCACTCGCTTCTCTCTCTTCATGGTAAAGGAGTCCCTTCTTCTTCTGCCTCAACTCAACCGTTCTAGAAATGTAGGGTTTTTTTTAAATAAAAAGTATCAGAACTGTTTTGATCAAGTTAATAACGCTTGAGAACATAGTTCCCCTGACCCTTTCGACCTATGGATTTCCTGTTCAAAACTCTAAAATTGTCTGTTTTCGAAATTTTCATTTTTTGTGAGTGACAATGTAAATTAGCTTTATTTCATTCACTGAATTTTTTTTATTATTCTTACACTCATTTCCTGAATCACTTTCGCAAACCTGTTCACATTCTTTTTTCCAGAGCTGTTCAGTCTGATTTTATCAAGTGTTTAAATATTTTCGTTGCATTAAAAATTAGCAGCATACACAGCCTAATTTGATAATCCCTTGCAACTGAATGGATACAGTTTCAGCACAGGCATGAAAAGCCTCCTATCATTAAACAAAACAAGCAGATACTTAAAAGTTTCGCATAATTATCTTAACAACATTGAATTAGGCATCGAGGGGCATACTTTTCAAAGGGTTGCCTTGCTTTTGTGCCACATAATGGGGCGCAAAAGCGACACAACCCATAAGTGTAACTTATCAAGCCACACAAAGCCACCTGGTGTGGCCCTGAGTGACTTGATAAATCTGGAGTACCGCAACGCAGCGTAAATGGCTGCATTGCGTTACTCTGACCCACGGAGGCATGCCATCGGTGGCGTGTGGATGTTTCCATGCAACACCCCTGGATTTTGGTGCATTCTTAGAGTTACCATAAGTGGTAGACCTGAGAATGCATCAAAACTGCTGCGCATCCCCAGGGGACGTGTAACGAGGAGAAATATGTTTATTTCTCCTCGTGTTTTTCCCCTGCTGCATTCTGCAGCACACATAAAAAGAGGAAAATGCCTTAGGGGACTGTTTTTGTGCAGGAAGGTGTCACTTCCTGCACTAAAACTATCTTGCTTACAATGCAGGCCCCCTTGCACCATTGTGCAAGGGTCACTGCGTTGGCACTAGCCACCATATTGTGCGCCAGCACTGGGAAAAGACAGGAATGCGCCACATTATGTTAAATATGGAGAATTTCTGCCCTGTCACGCAGGGCAGCAAGGTGACTTGCTGCACTGCACTGCGTGACTTTTTGATAAATAGGCCCCTATATGCGGCTCTATTTTACTAGTCTGGAGGGGCTGTCGAATGATTGTTTATAGCAAGTTTATGTACCGGATTATGACCAGAAAAGTTTGCAAGGCGCTCTTGTCTCGGGTTGAGCTATCTAATCATCTTGTTTATACCTGCTCTAGGATGCACATCAAAACCAGAATTATTACAAAGAGTAAATCCTATCACTCCTGGCCTACACAAAGGCTCAGATCATTTATGTTAAATACCCCCTGGGGGGCTCCTCATACACACAGCTCCCGAGGGTCAGAGGAGGTGGTGCTAACATGCTTCATCATTTCACAGCAATATGAAGGTCTCTGGGCAGGTGTCATAATCAGCACCAGTTCCACCGAGGGGAGTTAGGTAACATCAAAGGAGCACACCACCTCTGCCCATCCATGCACAATCACACCCTGCGTGCAACCATGTGCCACTTAACACCAAGACACGCCATTTGAGACTAGCATACCATCAAAACAAAATAAAACCCAGTATCCTCTAATTTCTGATTTCAAGGAGCGACTTATCCGGGCTCTTCTCTTCTTGTGACTATTGGCGACATGGGCAGCACCCCCATTGCCATCTAACCCCGATTGTTAACGACCTGGAACCAATCACGTTTGTAAAAAAAATGCCCCTTTTTCAGTGGCGGCTGGTGACATTTGTAAGTGGTGAGGCCGAAAATGAATTTCATAGAGCACCGTAGCGAGCGAGCGTAGCGAGCGAGCCCGACCAACCAAAGCGCCGGCCATTAATATACTCTTTTCCAGTGTCTCGTCTACTACATGGAACATGTAAACATCTGACTTTCCATGTGGTGGGAGCTTTTATTCAGCCTGTTTTGACTTCCAAATTTTGTTTTTTAAATTGCCTACATTTTAAGTGCTTTTATATTTTATATAAGTTTGGCTTGCTTTGGGCCTCCAAATAGCATGAGTGCCTTTATTTTAAGATGATTTTAAGCAATTTTACTAAGCAGAATTTTTAGCATTTTCTTTTGCTAATGTGTGAGTGCCTTGCTTTTAGTAGCTTTGCACCAACATATGTATGAGGAGTGGGTGTCATGTGCCCAAGTTGAACCCGGTAGGAATTAGTATCATTCTTACATATAAACAAATCCTTTTTCTAAAAGTTGCCTGCTCTTTGCCACATTAATGTTTGACACACATTTTGCATTCGTGACGCTTGGATTGGTTTTACAGAAACGCCGAACTTGCTGACACAGAACACTTTGTGAGAATCCTATCACAGTGCCTAGGCCTTCGGTGCCAGGCCTCTCACATGCGTAATACAAATGTATTTTATTATTACATCCATATGGCGACACAGCTATCTGTAGAACACAAACAATGGTTGCCCAATAATTATCTTGGGCGGAGGCAAGGGAGCCATTTTGTATATATAGCCTTTTTCTAACATAATCAGAGGAGACACTTCTCCTGATCTTAAGGGCTCCCTGCATGCTGAAGCTTTCACCTAGCAGCAGACTAACATCTCCATGAGGGGTGTCCAGTTCATGACCAAGACGGGGTCGTACACTCTTACCCACCAGGAAAAGGGGTTAGATCATCAAGACTGGGGCTTTCTTGGCAAACCATACATTTACATCCTAAACATAAAAGTTAGTGTTAGAATCGTAGGGATATGCTCTTTTGTTACAATCTCTTATATGTAGGCATATATAATCTGTCTCAACACGATGGTGGAACTCTTTGTTTTATTTTCTGTGTTGACATTCATTGTAACTTTTATCTGCTTCTGTCTATTAATCATCGCAGCGCACATATTTTATACAAGAATCACTCTGGTTCAATAAATATTGAAAACGCCTCTCTGTTTATTCTTTGTATAGTTCTCTGAGCGGAAGAGAGTACGAGTGACAAAGCGAAAGTTTGAAGTCTGTCACCATGGTTCCTGAGGTAATAGAGGTGTCATGTTCAGTGGTTGCCAGAACTGTTCGCTCCCTGTCTAGGTTAGGGGCTAACAGTGGCACTCCGAGCTAGCTGGTCCAAGGGACAACATATGCTACGGGGTGCATGGAATCATTCTGGCACCATCCTAAGTTTGTGTCATCCACAAACGCGCAGTTCCTACTGATTGGTGGAAACAACACAACACCACAAATTGACAATTGTGAATTACATTTGAGACACCAAAAATCATTATCATGCTAGTCACCACGAAACCTTCGGGACTCAACACAGATGAAGATTATGCTACAGCCTCCAAAATTAATGTATATCCACTTAGTTGTTATTGCATATAGTCGAAATGATACTTTTCTATGTTTTAGGAATATTAAACATTACTTAGACTCTCTCTACTACCATAATATTGGTATTTAAAAGATACTAATTTAAGTGGCTCATACCATTCTTTAAAAATAAAATTTCTCTGATATTTGTAGCAAATAACAACTGCATATTTCTCAAATGTATTTGTTCAAGTATTTATATTGTGGTTAAATAATTTAGAGAAACTGAACTGATAAATGAACAAAGACACATTTATTACTCAACAGGAGAGCAAAACTGACATGAGAAAAACACTTTTTACTGCCTCAGAGTGTGTATTACATTTCACACATGGAAACAACTCTCCCAATAGTCATAAGCACTCGTCAATGTGATCTTAACTTACTGCACAAATCTATCCTCCTGTATCCTTATTTTGGCTAAATATAGGTTTAAAATAAATACAAATGAAAATATACTATGGCGTCAACCATATATGCTGATGCCCAGAGTGTAATATTCTATTGATTACCATTATTGAAGGAGAGGGAGTGCGTCATAAGCCCCGACCCACACTCAACAACGGTAATAAATAGCATATTACATTCTTTTACTTCTGCATATATACTAAATACTGCTCACTTAAGATACTTCTGTATCAAGTTTTCTTGTGACTGTTTAAGTGATTCAATAGAAATACAAGACAACAATGACAAAGCCCACGGATGTGGGTGAAACGTTGGCTGTGTGGGGTTGCCCATACCATTTTTGCACTTTTTCACTCAGCACTTTGAGATGATTAAATAAATGAAATTCTGTACATTCATTCCTACTGTCCCATGTTTGGTTACTTGGGGCAAAAAGTATGGCAGGGATTTAAAAAGGCTATTGGCGTGTGCCTGCTTTCTTTCGACAGCACAGAAGAGTGCCAGCAAACCAAACAACAGGTGCTGAACTTGCCCTCTGCCAAACAGATAAGCTTACTCACGGCTCACCGTGAAGGCACTTGGAAACCATGGCAACAGAGCCTGGCTTAAGAGTTCCCATCAGAGGAGCCCACGCACAATATCCGGTGTCCACGGAAGAGCCCACCGGGGCGCACGGGAGGGAGAAAAGAGTATATTAATGCCCGGCGCTTTGATTGTGCACTTTAGAGAGCGCCGAGCAACGTTAACAAAATGCTCATGTTAACGTTGCTCGGCGCCCTCTAAAGTGCACAATCACAGCGCCGGCCACTCTTTTCAACAAGCCTTGTTGTTGGCATAACGTTGCTCGGCTCTCTAATGTGTACTATGAAAGCGCCGGCCATTAATATACTCTTTTCCAGGAAAAGAGTATATTAATGCCCGGCGCTTTGATTGTGCACTTTAGAGAGCGCCGAGCAACGTTAACAAAATGCTCATGTTAACGTTGCTCGGCGCCCTCTAAAGTGCACAATCACAGCGCCGGCCACTCTTTTCAACAAGCCTTGTTGTTGGCATAACGTTGCTCGGCTCTCTAATGTGCACTATGAAAGCGCCGGCCATTAATATACTCTTTTCCAGGAAAAGAGTATATTAATGGCCGGCGCTTTGATTGTGCACTTTAGAGAGCGCCGAGCAACGTTAACAAAATGCTCATGTTAACGTTGCTCGGCGCCCTCTAAAGTGCACAATCACAGCGCCGGCCACTCTTTTCAACAAGCCTTGTTGTTGGCATAACGTTGCTCGGCTCTCTAATGTGCACTATGAAAGCGCCGGCCATTAATATACTCTTTTCCAGGAAAAGAGTATATTAATGGCCGGCGCTTTGATTGTGCACTTTAGAGAGCGCCGAGCAACGTTTAACATGAGCATTTCCTTCCACCCGTGCCACCAAGCTGATTGCTGTAAGTAATTTAAAATGTACTATTACTTACAACAATCAGCTTGGTGGCGCGGGTGAAAGGTACATTGTATATTTCTCGTCATCAAGCATCAGCTCACTTTGGAAGTACTTACTTTATTATGTGGTGAAGTCTCGTCCAGCAGTGAGTCTCTTCTTTACCGGAGCCACCCACCCACGACGAGCAGTAGTAGCAGGCAGCCTCGGCCCTCGCACCAGAACACGAGGTGTGTGTCGTGTCGTCGTGTCGCAGTCCGAGTGTCCGACTACGGACTACAGTTAACGCTTACGCTCCCCAAATCCCGTGCCTCGCTGTGACTAAGCCAATCCAGACGCTGCCCCAGCAGCGCCAGGATTGGCTTGGGCAGGGGTACACACCCGCCCATTAGGAGACCGGGGGCTGCGCCATGAAGCAACCCCCGCTCTTCTAATCTGCAGGCTAATGCGCATGTGCGCCGCGGGCTGGTCAGAAAAATGACCAGCCCAGAACTGAGCATGCGCACTAAGTGCGCTACACCCGACGTCACCACCCCCCCCTTGTCCTGAAGATTGCTTGGGCGTCGCCCAGTGATCGTCAGTGACCGCCCGGCACGGACTTCAAGTAATACACCTGTACGTCTGCCAGACGTACAGGAGTATTACTTTGCATTAGTGGGGCAACGCCCCAGCGCCCCAATGGACGCACCGCCGCTGCCCTTTTTCCAGGAGCTTGTTTGTTTTCGTCATGGAGTGTCTTACAAACCAATTAACGGAGCCAGTGCTTTGAAGCTTGCCCTCGGTTAGAGTTAAAGAGGTGTGGATTTGTGTACGAACAAAGTGTGAATAATGACAAAGACGGACTAAAAAGATTCTTAGTGCAATAGTATTTTGTTATCATTTTTTTTAATGTCTGACTTCCTCGACGTCAGCCACATACTTAGAAAAGCAACAACATTGAGAGCAGCGCCCTCCTCTCTCCTAACTATGAAAGGCCATTCTGTTGTGCACCATTATTGGATTATGGTGCTTGCTTGCTGTAAAACTATTTTTCCATTAGCAGTGCTATTTTAGGTCGAGCCTATAGCGGCAGCGCGCATGCGCTGCTCGCTTTGCGAGGCATGCAGTAATGGAGTATGGAGTGGAAGCTCCATGGAAGCTCCACCCACTCTCCGCCCATGTTTTTAATTGGCTCATGTCATTGTCTTTCTTAAATGCTGCCGTCTGATTGATTATGAGGCTTGTTAGTCCCTCCTTATTATGGCCATGTCGTCATTTGTACCCTCCCATGGTTACTGGCCCCTTTACTTTGAGTGTTACACCGTACCGTAAGTGTTATTTACACTGTGAGCACTACTTTGTCCGTGCATTCTTTCCCCCTTCGCCCCCCTACCCCCACCGTTGTCCGTGATGCAATGCAATAGGTCTCGCGTAAATGCGAGTCCTATTGCATTGCAAATGCTTGTTAGGATAGCCACGTCCTCACCGAGGGACCTGATGTGAGAGGAGGAGAGACCCTCATCTGGGCTGGATGGGGTGGGGTGCAGCCGCCCAGACGGGAGAGCCCAGCGCTGGAGGAACCGATTTAAATTCACAGTTAAATATTATGGACCAGACAGGGCGCCTCGTGAAAAGAAATGAAACACCATCAGAATGAATGTGGAAACTTACTGAAGTACAGTAAAGTGACATTTCTATAGTGCTTTCTACCTCTTGCCAGGCCTCAGGGCACCTTCCAGGTGGCAGAGTAAGCTGGTTCGGCTTGGGGAGTGCATGGATGAGAGATGGGTGCTGGCTGTGGTTTGGGAGTGAGTTTCACCTCCTGTGGGGGTGCATTTCCCAGCGTATGCACTGGGAGGACCCCCCCCCTGTGACTGTGCAAGACAGGCCTGCAGCAGGAAGAGGGGGGGCACTGAGAACCGGGTGAGGAATCTTGGGTGAACTGAGTGGTTCGGAGATGCTGCTCTTGGTCAACATTAGGGTGAATGTTAGGTTTCCCTAACAACATCCCCCCCCACAAAAAAAAGAAAAAACACATAGCACACTAATGGTCCCGAGGCAGGTGTTTGCCTTTCCACTGTCCCACAGCGACCACGAATAACTCTTTGCAGTTTCACTGTTTGTTGGTGACCCTACTCACTGCTCTGCCAATGAAGAAAGAAAACCGCACACTACTCTAGGTAGGTGTCAACCTGTGTCACTGCTGGTGGGGGAAAAGAGAGTCAATCCTGGCATCACCACGGTCAAACAGTGTTATCCTGCGCACCTGACTCCGCCGTGAAACGCTCGGGGATTCTTGTGCCCAAGGACACGCATGAGTAGAGTAAACTGCAGACAATACGGTAAAGCGAACCAAATATCTGATTTATGCATCCCAGCTCTCCCTATGCACTTTAGCACAACAATCCTAGTGACAGAAAAGGGCTCTAGTGCTCTACGGTGACCTTGCGACCTACAAACCTGAGTTCTAATCCTGGCTTCAATACCTGTGCAATACTGTATGATTCTGAGCAAATCTCTAAAGCAGCGTGCATCAAGTGTAGCTTTGTACAACGTGAACAAAAAAGAGGTGCGTGGTCCGTGTTTCTGTAATCTGGTCTCTGCTGGACACGCCACTGTTCCATGGATAGCACCCTCCCCCCCTCCATTCGGCTACCCCAAGCACGGGCAGAGAGAGTCCTGCCCCAGCCTGGGGCAACTGTAGCTTGCTTCACCTGCGAAGCAGGTCTGGGGGAAAATGCGACGCTAATTTCCAGATGCCGAACAGTGACAAATGTTTACAGAGGAATTAAGTGACATTAGCAAGGGGTGCGCCCGTGATGACTGCAGCCTGCGGTCTCGGGCTCTGCTAAATAATAAACTACCATCGCTCACGATCCTGCAGACAAGGAAACTCGAGCATGTGGTTCACCAAGATCAAACGGTTTGATCGTCTGTGAAACAGGGATCACACATATCGTGGTGGAACATTACACTGCCCATATTAGTGTAGGTCACTCGTTTGAATCCGGCGCAGGCTTGGCCCTCCATCCTTCCATGGTCGGTTAAGTACCATTAACTGGGTGATAGTAACACCTGCTAGTTATAGCGCTTAGAAATGGCAGAAATTGGGGGCGTGGCCAGCACCGTGGCCGGGTAGCTGCGTTTGTCGCGAGCTCCGCTGGCCCTGTACTAAATCCTGTACTTATCCTCTTCCTCCTTGCTTTATTTTACCTGTGCCGGTGATCGGAAGATGTCTGGATGCTGAGACGAGTCTGGTGGAGAGTCCAGAGGTGTTTATTTGCCCGAGGCTGCGACTTCTTCGGCGTGGCAGCCGGCCCACAGTCTCTCAAGATGGCGGCCGAGGCGGACTGATCGCGGCTGGGGACCGGAGCTCTCGGCCGTACTGTTGGCGAAGCTGGACTGGTGCCCACTGCGGTGAAGAGGGACACCGCCGTGATCTGCCTGGGCCCTCCGCTGTGGCGGCGTGACGGGAGGTTGGTGGCTGCCCTGGGGAATCGGCGCAGTGGCGCAGTGACGGGTAGGAGGCCGCTGGCGAAGTGGGAAGCCCCCCCCGCTGCAGCATGATGGAGACTCGCGGCTGCGTCGCCCGCTGTTGAGACCTGCGGGTGCCACTTGTTGAGAGAAGGGAGCCTTGCGGAGCCCCAGTTCTACCTGCCAGTGGTGAGCCCAAGTGAGTGCTGGTTGTGCGGTCTGCGCGGCTGCGCCGAGACCTGCAAGAGGCCGTGGATGGTGTGGGAGGCCCCCCCGCTGAAGTGCAACGGAGATTTGTGGCCCCGGCACCCGCTGCTGAGACCTGCGGGTGCTGCTTGTGAGGAGGAGGGAGCCCCACGGAGCCTTGATTCTGCCAGCCGGTGGTGGGCCTGGTTGAGTGCGGGTTGCGGTGAGGGCGTTCCGTGCCGTGACCCAACCGGGCCCTCTGCGGCAGTGATACGCGTGGAGGCCTGCGGCTGTCTGGCCAGATCTGGTGACCGGTGCGGCAGCGCCGAAGAGGACACAGGCAATTGTTGGAGGGGTGAGAGGGGTTCACCCCCTTTTTTCATAGACTGGCAGAGGTTTGTGGTCACGGCACCCGCAGTTGAGACCTGCGGGTGCCGACTGCGAGGAGGAGGGAGCCTGCGGGGTGAGACAGCCAGCTCCCTGTGCCTCCTGCCTTTGAGTGACTCTGTGTACTGATACAGGGATACCCTTCTGAGACTCACATTGTCCTGGCTTGGGGGGGAGATTGTTACTGGACACTGCCCTGCCCACCTATTGCGGTGATATAACAGACGGCTGGTAGCTGCAATAGGGGACCTTGCGGGTGCTGAGCAAAGAAAAGAGGGCACATGCGAGGTGAGACGCCTAGCTCCTTGTGTCTCCTGTTTCACTCCCCCAGGGAAAAACGATACGACAGTGCTGGCACACGTTTGTGACTTGTCCGTTGCCTTGGTGGTGAAGGGAGAGCCTTTCATCGAGTACTGCCCTGCTCCTCTGCTGTGGTGAGGAGGTTTCACTGTGGATTCCCTCCGCTGGCGTGGCGGTGCTGTCACTGCAGACGCTCGGCTCCCTGCATCCCCTACTGCAATGAAGGGATGAATGAAGGGGACTCACCCATGGACTTACCTTGCCGGTGCCTGGTGTAAATAATCACTTGAGTCTAGGCCCTTGTAGTGCTGTAATCGGACGGGGTGCTCTGGGTCGTATACAACTGGACCTCCCCCTAGTGGACTGTAATACAGGGCTGAGTATTCCTGGATCAGAGGTGTAATTTGGAAGTGAGCCAGTCATGCGGTGGCGTGGTTTTTGGGGATGTTCTAGTTGCCACTGTTCTGACGCCACGCCTTGCAAGGGGAGCGGAGCAGATCTTGGTTTGGTTTTACGGGCTGCCCAAGCAACTGGCATGCCTGTGTGATTCTATCCTGATTTAAGGGGGCGCTATCGGCTTATGCTCCGGAGGGCCTGTCAATAGTTCAGCCAAGATGGCAAAAGATAGGGAGCCTAAAACTACTAAACAAGGGAAACTGGATCGATTTGCGAAAGTCATCTCGGCACCTGCAGGGGCGGAGGGAGGTATACCCTCTCGACCGGACACAGATGCGATACTACAGGCAATCCATGCGTCACGAGAAAGCCTGGAAGGCAAGTTGGCGGAGGTACGGACGGAGGTTTCCTTTCTGCGCCAGGACCTGCGTAAAGTCTCTGAAAGAGTGACGGGGGTTGAACAGCATGTCTCGGAGCTCAAAGACACCTCACGGACCACAAGTAAAGAAGTGGCTGGACTTATGGCAATGGTGAAGGATGTGGCTTGGAGAGTTGATGATGCTGAAAACAGAGCCCGCCGGAATAACCTGCGTTTTATAGGCTTTCCAGAGAATGCGGAGCGCGCTGATCCGGGACATTTCCTATTGACTTTTCTCAAGAATACTCTTCCGGAGACACAGTTTTCACCATGCTTTGTTATAGAAAGAGCACATAGAATGCCTGGGGTCCGACCGCCGCTGGGGGCTCCTCCTCGGCCACTGATAGCTCGCTTCTTGAACTTTCAAGATAGAGACTTAATACTCAGGGAGCTGCGGAAGAAAGGTGAGATCAAATATGAAAACTCAAAAGTGATGGTATTCCCTGATTATTCTCGAGACGTTCAAAAACAGCGGCGCACCTTTGATTCTGTAAAAGTGAAACTGCGTGCTCTTGGGATCCAATATATGCTGCTATTTCCTGCCAAACTTAAAGTTATTTTTCAGAACAACACGCATTTCTTCCAGACTCCAGAGGATGCTTGGTCCTGGATTGAAGAATGGCCTCGCTTGCGGCGTGGGTCGCCTTCCTCTGCTCCCCTGCCTACTGATAAGTTGCCGGGTCCCAGTTGGGAACAGCCTAAGGAGAAGCGAAGGAGACGAATGCCTAGACGTCAGACTTCCGTCAAGGCTACACCGGCGAGATCCCTGAGGCTCAGGGACCAGAAGACTAATATATCGGACTCAGATGATGATACGGCACTGGAATGTATGTCTAAACCCTCGCAGAGATCGAGTGGTAACGGAGACTCTGATCAGTCAGAAATGCCGGAGTCCATGGTGGTGGATGATGCGCATCCGCTTCTGGAGCAAATTCAGCATTTGGAGGCCTCGGGCTCGACCCCTCCGGGCGAAAACTTTTCTCTCCAGCAGCCTTTGAACAATAGCGAGGAGGAATGATGACTTGGGGCCAGACGCTCTCCTCGAGACACTGTACAGTTCCTGTGATTTGATAGCCATTCGGAACCTTTGTCATGAGAGAGAGAGGTGTACAGTGGGCTGTTATTTTTGTTTTGCGTTAAGTGAGTAAGGGACGGGGGGAGGGCTACAGACCTCTGAGTGGTTTACCTACACCAGTGTTGTCACGTTGACGAAATTGGGGTGGTGGGGGTGCCTGCAGAGCGTGGGGTAGGGGGGATACAATGGATACGATTCAATGTTCTGCTTTCTGTTTCTTGAGTGGAGGGGAGGGTAATTTTGTTCAGATGTTTTTTGTTCAGTTGACATGCATGAATACTGACACTGAGACACATTGGCACTGTCTACACAATGGATGGGGTCCTGGGAGAACGTTGAGAATTTTAGCCTTTCCTTTGCAATGGTTATGGATGGATACACTGTGATGACGTGGAACGTAAATGGGTTAGGGAATAAAATCAAAAGAGGCTTAGTCTCTGGTTACCTTAAAAGGCTTAAACCAGATATTATATTGTTACAGGAAACACACTTGATGGGTCCACACTGCTCCTTCTTAGGTAGGGGGCAATACACCACCCTGGCACACGCAGGATTCACACGAGGTTCGAGAGGGGTGGCAATCCTTATTAAAAAATCTCCCCCCTTCCGAGTCAACCGACGATGGGACGATCCAGATGGTACATATGTGGCAGTCCAGGGCACCTGGAATCACACACCTTGGTTCATATGTAGTGTCTATGCGCCCGCTCGCTTCCAACAACGCACACTAGAAAAATTGACAGACCTTCTTTTACAATCTGGCCCCGCTACACATATCATTGGGGGCGACTTTAAGGATTTGCTTGATCCCTTCTTGGATCGTATGGTGACGAGACCAGGACAGCATGAAACGACTGCATTAGCGAGGTTCCAGGACACATTAGGCCTCACTGATCGCTGGAGACGCCATCACCCATTTACACGTACATACTCATATTTCTCCGGGGCCCACAGGGTGTTTTCAAGGTTGGATCATCTCTTTGCTCCAGCTGGCGAGGTCGAGCAAGTGGAGAAGTCGGAATACTTGGCTAGAGGCATTTCGGACCATTTGCCGCTTTACTTATGGGTGGGGGAGAAACGGAAAGGTTCTGGCACAACGTGGAGACTGAATGCTTGGGCACTGAAAGATGATTCGGTGTCCAAAGAACTTAGGGTAGACACCGAGCTCTATTTTAAAGAAAATGATGGTTCAGTGCAATCACCTGTCACACTATGGGAGGCCTTTAAAACAGTGATACGTGACAGAGCCCAAAACATCATTGCCCATAAAAAGAGGCGGGATCTCTGGAGATTTTAGATTTGGAACGTAGACTTGTAGATCTTGAAAGGGGGGATGTTACTCCATCCAATACACATACTCTCCGTCAAATCGACATTACTAAGCGGGAATATCAAGCATTGGTCACTAAAAAGACGCGGGCACATCAACTTGCAGTACAGCATAGGCTATATAAGACGGGGGATCAAACGGGTAAATTGTTGGCATGGTTGAGCAGAAAGGAACAAGAGTTGCGGTGGGTTGCATCCATTACGGAACAGGGCCGGACTTACACTACACCACAGGACATAGTAGGGGATTTTGCCCGATATTACTCAGCACTTTATGCAAACCAGACACAGACAAGTGAGGTGCAAATAGCCCTGTACCTTGCTGGGGTTAAACTCCCCTGCCTCGCCCAAGATGAGCGGGACAGGCTGGAGGAAGATATCACTCTAGCGGAAGTGACGGAGGCTATTGGTAAACTGAAAGCGGGGAAAACCCCAGGCCCTAATGGCCTCCCGGGGGAATTCTTTAAAGCATGCAGTACTTTACTGGCTCCATATCTGCTTAAGATGTTTGTGGCAGCTAAGAGTGAGGGGATACTCCAGACAGACCTTAGAATGGCAACGGTGGTGGTGATTCCAAAAGCAGGGAAAGCCCCGGATGACTGTGGGTCATACCGCCCCATCTCTTTATTAAATATTGAAACTAAAATTCTGGCCACTGTTCTTGCGACACGTCTTGTAACTGTTATTACCTCACTGATCCACGGGGACCAGTCTGGTTTCATGCCGAAACGGGCCACGCATTATAACTTACGCAGAGTGGCCAATTGGATGGATTTAGTTCGTGACAGGGAGGAGGCCCATCTGCTCCTCTCGCTAGACGCTGAAAAAGCGTTTGACACCGTCCATTGGCCCTTTATGAGGCATGTTCTGGAAAAATGTGGATTTGGTCCGGGGTTTAGAGATTGGGTAGAGTTACTTTACAAAGGACCTGAGGCAAGGGTTAGGGTTAATGGAGTTCTCTCCGAGACCTGGCTGATCCAAAGGGGGACCAGACAGGGCTGCCCCCTTTCCCCCTTATTGTTCGCTCTTATTCTGGAACCATTGGCCTGTGTGATTAGAGACCTCCCAGGGTTGGGTGGTTTTGTGGATGACTCCCAGCTATTAGACGCAGAACGCATATCTTTGTATGCAGATGATATTCTGTTATATGTAACGAACCCGGCGGAGACACTTCCCCGAATCTTACAGGTTGTTGAGGACTATGGGAGTCATGCGGGATATAGAATCAACTGGACCAAATCTACTTTATACCCAGTGGGGGGAATGGTAGAGCCCCAGAGATACCCTAGTTGTTTGCGTTGGGCGACAGAGGGATTTACCTACCTTGGTCTTTATATTACAACGGAAGTGGCCACTAGCCTAGCTCATAATATTAGGCGGGTACTCCTTAATTTTCAGGCGGATGTTAAGAGTTGGAGGAGACTCCCCCTGACCCTAATGGGGAGAGCCGCCATGTATAAAATGGTTACTCTTCCCCAATTGCTCTATGTACTGCAAAATACTTACACCAAGATTCCAGACACAATGTTCAAAGATATTGATAATGAACTGCGTTTACTCATATGGGATGGGGCTCATCCGCGTATTGCACTCCAAACTCTACAGAGAAATCCATATAACGGAGGTTTGGCCCTTCCGGATATTAGGGCATACTATAGGGCTTCCCACCTCATTGCCATCAATGAATGGATTCATGCGCCAGGAGACCACCCGGCATATAGATTGGAAAGGCTACAATTTTGAAACCGTACATATCTTCACTATATTTATGGAGGTAAGGGATGTAGTCGACTACTCCAGGCAACCCAGAGGACGCTTGAGGCATGGAAAGGGGCTGAGAGACAGATGGGGTGGGACCACACATGTACCAGGGAGACCCCTTTGTGGGAGGGGACACGGCTACTTGAAATAGGGAAACTGAAAGGCTTTAGGCAATGGGACTTAATTGGCATCTCTAAACTAGGAGATGTCCTGGAGCAGGGTGTGTTGGCTTCATTTGGTACACTTCAAGCTAGATACCAGCTCCACGACACACAGGCATACGCATATCTCCGCTTGAAACATGCATGGGCAGCCGAGGGGTTAGATAAGGAGACGCTACCGGAATATGCCCCACTAGAAGGCCGACTCCTCCAAGAAGAGATCCCTACTAAAGCCATTTCGTACACCTATAAAACAATACTCAATAACATGCCTGATAAATTTGGTCCACTACGGGCGCAATGGGAAAAGGCCACTGGTGTAATGAAAGACATAGACTGGGAGGCCGCTCTTATGCACCCACGCGAAGTGGCAATCAAATTACGGCTGCGTCTTATTCAATACAAAATCCTACACCGAGTTTATTTTGCTAGAGCAAAATTACATACAATAGGGAGAGCTGAAAGCCCAGATTGTCTTAGATGTCGTACAGAATGTGGTACAAACATACATACCCTTTGGGAATGCACTGAGATTCAGATTTATTGGGATAGGATTGTGAGAGAGCTAAATGCCATATTAGAAGTCCAAATAGACTTGGAACCAAGGTTTCTCCTTTTGGGAATTCCGACCGATGTGGATATCCCACGACGTAAACTTATACTGGCCAATTTGGGGCTAGTGGTGGCAAAACGGGATATAGCGAAATACTGGGGGGCCCCTCAAATACCAACATTGAAAGAGTGGAGGGCATGTCCTGATTTGTACATGGTGGCGGAGCAAGTGACATACAAGGCTAGGGGCTGTCCTCGGAAGTTCCGGAAGATATGGGCGCCATGGATCAAGTACTATGGCCTGGAAGTGGTGGGGGAGGTAGAGGCAGGGAGGAATGCAGTCTGGAGAAGTGGGAAAAGAGCCTTGAATGATGTAATGTTGGTTCCTAATACTTGTACTCATGAGCAGTGTAACCATGAACCTCTATTTTTATATGCCTGGGTGGCTCGGACCCCTCTGTGGATTCCACTGAGACAAATATTTTGTTTTTACAACTGCCATTTTTGTCACTGTGATTTGTCATCAATGGTGCATCATGTATTCATGCTTTGTTTGAAGTTTGTCTTATTTTTCAAAAATAAAATAAAAATATTTATTTAAAAAAAAAGAAATGGCAGAAATGTTATGCGAAGCCCTATAAAATGTTGTTATTGTCAGGCCCTGCTATTTTGCACCATATTCTTTTTGAGGCGTTCACGGCTCTTTCATGGCAGAGAAAATATTGTTTTCAATCTAAGTTGTATGTCAGTAACCCGTGGCTTGATTGTTGTAAATCAGTAGTAGCCCACGGCTTGATTGTTGTAAGTCAGTAGTAGCCCACGGCTTGATTGTTGTAAGTCAGTAGCCCGCTGCTTGATTGTTGTAAGTCAGTAGCCTGCGGCTTCATTGTTGTAAGTCAGTAGCTGCGTATTGACTGTTGTAAGTTAGTGCCCACAGCTTGATTGTTGGAAATAACTGCCCACGGCTTGATTGCAAAGTCCACTGCCTACCACCTCCTGTAAATTAATTATCAAGTGCAGCACCTGGGCTTACGCTCTCTCGTTGGCACTTCATAGTGCTTTGTCCCTGAGCCCATGTTGTTCGTGATGGTGAACGTGGCCCTTTGCTTTCCACGAACCTGGGAGTGTGCAGAGAGGTCTGTTACCGTACTGGGATTCTGGGGTCCCCGGCCATCTTTCTTCCACACCCAAGTTTTAGAGAGAAGCTGTGAGTGGACAGACTGCACTTTATGGAATCCAGAAACCTGGGATATAACACTGATATTCCCCTATAACGAAATATGTGATGATGGCACTGCTTTAAGTGGTTCGATGAAGGTGTTGTGGTTGGTGGGGGGGTGTGTGGGGGAGTTCAAGGGGGTGAGGCCAAAGAGGCAATCTTTTCCAAGAGGCATGGGCTCTGTGGTTTATTATACAGTGGTCCAACGTCACGGTGAGAGGAAGCCACCCCCCCTTCTCTTGACTCCCCACACAGAGCACAGACCATATGTAGATAGGGACATGACTTAAGGCATGTAATCTAAAATTATGTGCTTACAGTGCATCACATGACCAGTATTTGGTTGACATCTTTGAGTTTTCTGCTGTTGCACCTAGATATATAACACATCAGACTATGCCTAAATCAAGCCAGACCTATTGTCTTTGCCAAAGCTTGCTAGCAGAATAAAATGAATAACAGCAGCACTTATTTTGTTGTGAAAAATTCGCCTTGAAAATATTTCAGTTCTGAAAATAGCAGAACATGTGAAATGAAAGCAGGACACGTGCTTGACATGGATTACCGTAAAGGTTTTTGCAGTCATGTTTGAGAAACCGATCAGCGTTTTTGCCTGTTACCTTTAAGTCCCTGAATAAAGGGCCGCAAAGCCCTGAATAATGCCCTGGGCAATGGGCAAATGACTTTGGGCCACATGTATCAATATTGAAAATAGTGATTACTTAATTGTGATTCTCTGCAAATCGCAATTAGGTAATCGCTATTTGAATGTATGGGGAGAGGATGTAGCCTTACGGCTACAGCGGTTGACCTCAAAGCTGGGGAACCGGGTTCGAGTCTCAGCAACGACGCTCAACATCCTGTGATTCTGGGCAAATCACTTAATCTGCACGTGTCTAACAAAAAAAAAATGAATGTGTCCATCTGTAACGAAACTGGTGCTCATGTAAAGCGCTCTGATACCTGATATCCTCGGGTCTAGTTTGCGCTATATAAAACTCTAAAAAAAAAACTCCATGAGTTTCATCTAGCGTTTTGTAATGGGTCGCCAATTGACCTACCTCATGAATATTAATGAGGCAGGTTGCAATTTGGGATCCATTAGGAATCGCTATAATCACAGGGATTGTGACCTGCTGGGGTCAGCAGACCACCATGTCTGTGATTGCTTTTAAATAAAGCAATCGATTTTTTCTAAATGCAGCCCGTTTTCCTTAAAGAAAACTGAAAAGTTTTCTATCATTTTCCAAGCACAGCTAGTGGTCCGTGGGACCACTGCCTGCTCTTAAAAAACATTTTTACAAACATTCACAAAGGGGAAGGGGTCCGTTCCCGTTTGCGAATGGGTTACCACCTAGTTTAAGTAGGTAGTAAAATGCTAATGTTTTGCGACCGCATTTCGGTTGCAAAACATTCCTACATACTGCTGTGATTCAGTATTAGGAAGGGATGCCCTAAACACGCCACTTCCTAATACTCAATCGGTATGTAGTCGTAATTCCAAATTGCGATTCTGTAACATGTTACCGAATCGCAAAATGGAATTCATACATACCGAAATGCATTTTACCAGTCGCAATCGACCAGATTCTGTGAATCGGGCCGTTGGCGACCCGCAGAATGCTGACACATGTGGTCTTTATCTCTTTCCGTTTCCCCTGAAATAATTCGATTTAAAAGAACATCCTTTCATGGGCTTCTGTATATTTTCAAGGGGGTGGGCTTGCACACTGGCTGGAGGTCAGTCCCAGAATACTCCCTTCCAGCCAGTACCCGTAGTTAGGAACATTCCTACGTCACAGATACCGAGCAGTCTGTGCTTGAACTTTCAACCAAACCTTGGATACTCTGAGGAAACCGGCTGCTTTTCACTACTTTTCCCAGAATGCATTGGGAAGGACTGTGACAGACTTGGTATTCAGGGTGCAAATGCTCCCCATTGACTTTTGTATACTGCACGGACCTTCTACCCCCATGTTGTGCATCTGACCAAGATATGTGCAGAATAGGTGTGGTTTCCAGCACTTGTGGTCAGCATGCATAGTTTGGGGCCTGGTTGTGTCTAATTTATCTGCATTTATCTATATTTATTTTGGGTTTTGTGAAAAAATTAAGCTAAAATTAGTATATTTACACATTATTTCCAGAAGGACTGGACCTTCTACTTGGCTCGTTACATGGTCTGCTTAATCTAGTGGGCGAGCACTATTTTGTTTATTGACACTGATGGGGAGAATGGCGGCTGCTTTTTTGTATTTGCAGCACGCCCACACAGGACAATGGCGGCTGCTTTTCTTATAAATCGCTATGCCGCTCTAACTTTCATGCTGAGCGCGGCACCCGCTATAGGGACACCGCGCTCAGTTTCAAATTGTATTTTTAAACTTTCATGTAGAGCACGGCGTCCGCTTCAGGGACACTGCGCTCTATTTCATTTTTTTTTTTTAAACTTTCATACTGAGTGCGGTGCTTGCTTCAGGGACACCGCGCTCTGTTTTTTTTTTTAACTTTAACACTGAGCGCGCTCCCGCTTCAAGGACACCGCGCTCTGTTTCTTTGTTTTTTTACTTTAATAGTGAGCGCCGCGCCCGCTTAACGGACACTGCGCTCTGCAATAGGTATCGCTTTTGCAAAAGTTTAAATATCGGTACTGTAAGTAACAATGCCTTTCAATATTATAAAAGGCATTGCCATTTACAATGCCAATAGCTCAAAATCAAGCAATTGCGAGACCTTTTGCATTGCAAATGCTTGTTTTTTTACTTTTTCAAATGCCTCCAATGGAAATGGTCCTATTCATGTGCAGATTTACTTTGTCTTTCTCCTGTCAACTATTAACCAAAGGACATTTCTTCAATGAAGATGCAATCCTTTACATGTAGGCCGGCAGGAGTTGAAGCATTTGAGGTTTATGTTGATGGTGCAGATGCAGTGGTCACAAGCCTTGCATAGACATAAAAAAGAGATTTGCAATCATTCTCTAATAACCCTCCCTGTTTACAGGAAAAAGTATGCAATGTATTTCGAATGTTCTGCATGTAGGGCTTGCATGTTACTTGAAACAAAGGAATGTGCATGTTGCTGTAAAGAAGATGTGACTATACCCATAGTTTCTGTTTACTTGTTCTGTTTTTCTATAGTGTGAACACATTATAGAAAAGAAGTTGGAGTGCTTTACATGCTCACGGAAAATATGTGCTATCCTAGAAAGCATTTCACCCAAGAGGAGCTGGGGCTTGAGCAAGTCTCCTGAAGACGGTGGGGCGCGCCATGCATTGAGACTAAACAAATGCATAGTGAGCCCTTATGTGTTTAGTGAAATTTGACTAAAATCGCCAAGTTAAACAGAGAACCAATTGTTGTTGGTTAGAAATTGAATAGGAGTGGAACAGGTGATTTCAAGAGATGCTTTGGGATGGAAAAGTAGTTTAAAGCAGATATTGAGAATTGAAAAAATGTAAGAAATGAACTCGGCGTCAAGTACTATGGTATGTGCAAAATAGAATGTGGTAAGAGCACTGGAGTATTGACCCACCACCCATAGCACTGAAGTGCACTTCATTTTAGGCAGATGTGTATATGTGATCTGCCAAAATGCCATCAAGCTCAGTGCATAGCTGCTAATGTCTGAAGTGAACTGACTCATTGCCCCATGCCGTAAACTGTGGTGGGCAGAAACAAAATGTGAAAAGACCACCAGATTAAGTGGGCTGACTCACAGACCCTATTTATATGTATACATGTACATATTTTCTATTTATGATTTTTTTTTATTGCATGAGACTGGTGAGAACAGCTAAATCTGTCTCTAGAATTCACCTGAAAAGGACAAGCAGTCATGGCCAGCTTTTCTGGTGCACCATAGTGCATTCTCTCCTTATATGTTTAAAGTAACAGAATTCAAAGTGGTGTACATCTGCGCTACTGCTGTTCCCTTGGACTGGTTTAGAAAATCACACATCTTCTAATTGATGAAAATTATGAAGCATCGCCCATACAAGTGTTTTCACCAGGAACCATATTACAAAACAAGGTGATGGAAGGGATGCTGGAATTAATCCCAGACACTGGCAATCTCTTGCGCCCTACTTATGCCTTGTCAGCGGGGCATAGCTTGGCAGGGTAAGGAAGGGACCCACATCTATGCATGTGTGTTGTTTTGATTCATTTATTTCCTTACCGGGCCGTTCCTTGCATAAAGACTCATTATTCCTACCCAGCTTGTGAGTGAACGTGAAGCCAAGGCCCGTGGGCTTCTTTGGAGCGAGCTGTTCTGTAGACAGCACATTCAGATGTTTCCAAACATGGAAAACACACTCAACAAAGTTCACATTGCGATTCTTTTAAACAATGTTTTGAGCTCCTCTTACATTTTTCCAACGTGAGGGATTCTTTTTAAGGAAAAATACAAAGTTGTTTATATACACCCTAATTTGGTGTATGATCCAATTTATATAGCGCTGCATGAAGAACACAAGCGCTGTATATGTGAGGGATTGCGGTGCTAAAAGGTCTATTACCCCCAATGACGTTGCAGGGCTATTAAAAAAAAGTGCCCTAAAATATTTGGGGGGGGCCTGGCTGTGGGTTATTTGCCTGCTTGTTTGTGTTGGGTGTGCGCAGGGAGAGGAAGCATTCACAGATAATATAGGAGGCTGGGGGGTAAACTTCCAGCCATTATCTGTGGATGGTTTAAAGATTAACGCCAAACGCCCTGCTTGGGGTTTAGGAGATGGTAATCTCGTCAAGTGACGCTATTATCTGGGAGCTGTGGACCGTGCCAGCGGCACAGCGGACGGCCCGGGGGCTCTGCGTGGCGGCCAGCAGGTCACGCTGGAGCGTCTGAGGAGAGTGAACGCGGAGAAAGGGCCTATGCATGCCATCTGCCAAGTACGGCATACAAAGACTGGTGTGCGCATCTCCAACGCGAAGAGGTTGTGCTTCGTAATGGCGTATTAAGTATTTCTCACGTGTCGCGTGCAACCTGCCGTCGGAATGACGCGGCATTACTTTCAGTAGCACCAGAAGACTTTCAAAAGTGTACTGAGGAGTCCACCCAAGCTGGAGCCCAGTTCTGCCTTGAAGATGTCAGGGTCGGACAGAAGCAGAAAATAGAACCGGGCACCATGATAAAGTGGCCATCATTAGTAAATCAAAAAACAAACAAAGTGGTCGCATTTGCAAATAGGGCAATTTTTAACGTGTAAAGACGGGGTGTATAGGCGTTTTGAAAAGTGTGGGAGACTGCGTGCATTTATGCTTGTTGTTACAAGCAATGCTTATAGTAATATCAATTAAATCAACCATGGAAAGCGGCCCACCTGACAAAAAAAGGCCCATAAACCTTTAAAAAAACAGTCTACACACTGACCTATCAGCCCAGCCCCTCGGGTACTGCGTGATTGCCCTATGGGCCAGTCCGATCCTAAAGGATGAACCATCTGTAGTGTGAAAGGGTGCGTTCTTATGGTAGCTGAATTCGTCAGTTTCAACATGTGGGTTATTTTCCTGGGCAACACCAGGGGGTGCTCCAAATCACTTGAGCATTTTCTAAGATAGTACACAGGCCTTGCATAAGTAAGTCTGTCTAAGACATAGGGCGTTAGAGGGGCTATGTGCCAATAATGGCCAATTAATGTCTTTTTGTATTTATATGGATATATGCTAAGAACTCTGCCTTATTTTTTCAGTGCTATGCGAGGACATGGTGATTTTTTTTTGTCCTTTCAATGTGTGGGTTTCTATAGCGTGGACCAGGCTTCATGGGCGTTGGAGCACAACACAGGAAATTGGCAATTACGAACTGAGATACTGGCAGCAGACAGATGAATTGCTTCCCTGGGGGAGAGTGCTGCAGGAAGCACCCAGTCCTTGTATATGGCCAGGGCGGCGTGGTGTGTCTGGGTACATAGGCACGTGCACAGGCAGGAAATCCATAACTCCTAAAACGGAGCCTGTCTCTTGTAGTTGAACATAACAAGGACTGTATTGTTTTCAAACCATCCGTGCATCAGTTTTGGCCTTCATATGAAACAACAGGACCCCCTTAGAAATCACAGGCAGGAGTTTGCGCAGTTCGTTCATTATATGTGCACATGCGTGCTGTGGGCCAGTTTTACATCTGTCCTTGAACCTCGGCATAGTGAAGGGCAATTGCAAACAGATGGATGATGTGCATTAGAGATTATTAAAAATGAATGGCTCGGGGCCTGGAGCAAGCACTTGCCCCTTACTTGAATGGGCCTCTCTTTCTGGAATGTTCCAAAGCTGACTTCAGTATAGGGAGAGTAATCAATGCAGAATCGTCATACATGCTGTCCAGAAAACATTAAAGCAAGATTCCCAGCAGTCCTATGTACCATGCATACATACAGTATAATGAGGTATGTATAGCTCTCGGGTACCAGGAGAATGAGCCTGTTTAATGGGATTCTTGCCAAGCGTGAAGTACATTTGACAGTCGGCTGTGACCACAGTTGGTCTCTTTCACATTACACAAGCACTTTTGGGCTCAAATAGTCTTGTATTTTAAAATGGAGTGTGGCTCTTCTTTCTGGTCAAGGGGGTTGCTTTGTCTCAGTTGGGTTTCGGGGTACCTTATGCTGCACTGGTATGGGTGGGGTTAAAGAAATGATTATGTAATTAACTTAGCCCCAGATTCAGTACCGCCCTCACCTGTTTCTGCTGGTCGAAGTCTGTCGGTTCTATCACAGATCCAGCGGCGCAAAATGATGACTGCAAAACACACAGAAAAGAAAGAAAATATGCAGAATGCACAAGCCAACAGAACACACGATGAAACCGCCTGCCTCATCCGAGTAGAACAGTCACCCTCCTTTCCGGCTCTCTCCGTAAAAACTCAACAGGAACTCATAGAAAGGGAAATTCAGCCGGATGGTTAGAGACGGGAAAGCACTTACCAAGCCACAGAGTATTTCAGTGAGGCGCGGAATGTGCCTGTCAGTGCTGCGGTGTGGGGGTTTATACAGCAACAGAAGCTGTGATTCCTGCACGTCCCTCTTACCTGCTGCGAACAAGACCGCTCTGCTCACCTAGGAGTGGTTTGTACCGGGCAGGGGGGGGACAAGAGCGCGAGGATGCTAGTAACAAACTCAGCTCCCAGTGGTACATCCTTTTCCGCATGCGCAAACAGCTACCGGCCTTTGCCTCAATGGACCATCTCTCCTAGGAGTCAGACCTGCTTCACGCCCGCAGCTCAGCAGCAGTTCTGCAGGGCAAGAGGTCGCCACAGGAAGTGGGGTCCAGGCCTGCACCCCACGCTGTTCTTACTAGACATATCCCATGGGCGGACAGTATGTTTCAGCACACTATCACATTTATCATAGCTGTGGAGACTCCATAGTTAGCTGTGACTGTGCATGTGGTACTACACTGCTTGTTATTGCAGCCACATTTACCCGAAACCATCTGATGGGGTGTGTTTCACGCACATTAAGTTGAATTCCCACAGGATCACCATGTTTGGGTTATAGGTATTCATGGTGGACGCGTGATGCACACAGTTGAGGTCTGTTTACCATGGGCAGGTTTGTAATCAAATGCCACGCTTTTCTGACTGTGAATGTATGTGGAAAGCGTCACACAATGAGAGAAATTCGACTTGGAGGGGGAGAGAGATGCAGAAAATACACAAGGATGAAAGAGAACGAAGGGGGTGAATGAAAGAGAGATACATAGAAAAGAGAATGAAAACTATTGCATTGATCGGTGAGAATGAAAACAGCTTCTCAGGGCGAGGACACGATCAGCACATACTTTCGTGAAACACCCCGCACTTGGAGAAATGTGTGCAGTTTGTCACACTGTTCACACTGCTAAAAAAGGAGCACTCAAGATTTGTTTTCATTCATGTTTCATTTCCACGAGATACATGCCATCTGCAGGACATCACTGGTGAAATATATATGATTATCAATAATCATGTGCGATAAAGCATGTCTTATTCACACACACAAGATCTCTTTCGCAGCAGCACAATCACACAATAGTGTTGCCAGGACTTTAGCAGACACTTCCCCACTGTTCAGACTCCTCTACCTCCAATAAACAGAAATTCACTGATGTATGAGATTCATGGCCCGGTTCCTATAGCACTAATTCACTTTAAATGATCATTAATATTCTATAAATATAGATGGTTGTAGTGGAAAACTGACAAATACCAACTAGAGAAAACCTTACCATAAACTAACCATGTGCCAGTAGACAGGGCGATATTACATCATTTATCAGATATGTAAAGGAGCTTTCTATGATTTACTTGGGTAGGCCACGAGTGGCCACCGAAGGCGTTCACTAGTGTGCTTTATGAGGCTGTGTATGGCTTCAATGCACAAATCCTGCAGGAGACGTGTGCATGAGCAATGGCCTGCCAGGTGCCCTTGGGCTGAAAGCTGCAGCCTCCCTGGCACTCCCGGGTATTAGATGCCTGGATCAGCATGCTCTTCCAGCCAGTTTCAAAGGCGTGCAATCAATCCTTCTCGCCTGCTCGGCTTTGCACAGGAAGTTGTGCTGGGGACGTCTCCGGCTAGCAGCAGAGTGGCTGCCGGGGTGATACCTGATCTCGCCTAAAGCCGTGTCTGCGAAGCATCACGCCGGGAGCAGGAGGCCGGGCTGGCAGGCCTTAGTGTGGTAAATAGAAGGCAATTATCCCCTCGGCAACCCCCTGCCCCCACCTTGTTTATTGACCTAAGCCAAACCTTCCCAGTGCTGAGTGACCTGGGCTCATTATCTGACTGGAGAGCACCCCCCTCGGCCCCACTCGCAGTAGGCGAGAGGGTGAAGACCAAGAAAATTAGCATCTGAAGAGAGGCCTGAGTCAGCTTTTCAGATGCAACAGCACCATTCATATCCAGCTGCAACCTGGGGCAGGCCTAAGCCCCGCCCCGCACCCAAATGGGGAGTTTCGTTGAGAGGAGGTTTCCAAGCAGAACTTTACAGCGCCCCGCGTGCACTCTTTTCAGAAAGACTCCTCTATTATCAGCCAGTCTCTGTGTCACCCCGGGTCTCTGTCCCATCACCTCCAAACTGCCTGTCCGCGGCCTCGTGCAGATGGGGAGCTCTGAAGCGCCACGGCACCCCAAGAAGATGAAGGAAGAGCTCGCCCTGCCCCTGCAATCGGATGCTAACACATGTTTTTGCAGTTTTATATAGCGTCGAACTCGCCCCAAGGTACTGAAGCGCTTTACATACACACCAGTTACAGTACATAAGGACACATTTTTTAGGGACTCGGGAAACTAAGTGATTTGCACAGAATAAAAGGAGGTTGATCCGGTGTCGAGACTTGAACCTGGTCCCCAGCTACAAAGTATGTCCCCCTCTCCCAATCTATTCTCAATCCTCTGAAGCCGGTGGTTGGAAGTGTCAGTCTAGAAACCACTAAACTCTTTCAGCTATTAAAACGCGATAGCATCCCCTCTGCCCCCCCCCCCCCCACACACACAAACACGCCGCTGTTTCTTTCGTTGTATTGCATTCAGAGCCATGGGGGAAACCAGCGCCAGGGAGGATTAAACCAATGCACGAAACTCGACTGGTGCTGCTTTTCGTACCCATATCCTGACACTGCAATATGAACACGTGGCCCGTGAAGTCTTAGGGGGCGCTACGGAGCAGGACCGCTTCATCCCCAGAGAGCCCACGGGCCTTCTTGCACTTCTGGCTGTGCACCACTGACACATCTCCACGGAAAGTCAGGGGGCGCTGTAGAGCAGAGTCACATTGGTCTGCAGGTCTTCGAAGCTGAATCCAGCCCTTGCACAAGACACACACAGCTTTTTATTCCATTCTATAGCTCAAGGATTCAGATAAAAAATAGAAAAAACACCTAATTACGTTCAGTTTTTAAAAAAAAAACTAAACACATCTGTAAAGGTCTTAAATATGAATACAGTCCTATTTCTGGCCCCGGAAATGATGCTGCTCGATCTGTCCTCGCAAGAACTCAAACACATATATGAGATACGACCAGACATTGAGTGTACACCAGCAGTACAAACGACCAGGGTTGGAGAGCGTTTTCCATCAGTTCCAGCTGATTTATTTTACATTTGCCAGGGTACAGACTTCCAGCAGAAAAGTAAACAGGCAATGATGAAGATAGACAGTGCAGGAGTCTGTTTTGCTCAATATGTGCAACACATATGCAGATGGACCTTACAGTTGTAAAAACATTGCACACAATGTGAAAGTGTAACTATGTGCCCTTTATAACAATGACAACGAATATCGATTCTCGCGTCCTCTGTTCAACCTGGGGCCCATCCGCATGTCACAGCATAAGTTGTACATTCATTCCTACTATTATACAGGACATATACAATCTGCAATCTAACAGCTCGGAGGTCTCTGTCACCATTTTCCATAAATCTTTTAACTACAAATTTTGGACATATCTGAGCTATAGCTGTACAAAAAGTGTTTTTGAAACCACTAGGCATTTTAGATGCACTGTTTTAAAATGCCAATCCTCATTTTTGAAACCAGGACACAACGCACCGACACATTTGCATGCTAAAACAGAGTAAAAAGGGAAGGAAGAAGTGCCTGAAAGTCTTATTGAAAAAGGAGAAGAAAAAAACCAGAAGGAATGTTCCCTTTAAACTGTACAAAAATACGCCTGAAAATATGTTAATTTTTAAAAAAGATTTGAGGTCTGTCATGTATCAAAATGCGTCAAAACCCTTTATCTGTACTGAGGTCTAGGTTGTCTGGTGTTAAAGGAGGTATATGGGAACAGGTAACAAAATAAAGTTGGCAAGTAGAAATCACATTTGAAAAAACATACATTTTTTGATCGCTAAAGTAATTCCTGCTCTGTAGTATTCGGTTCACAGTTTATGTAGCAAGTGTCCCAGGATACAAGTATTTTTTATTTTTTTGCAATGCCAGCTCCCTGCAGCTCCTTGAGAATAAAATGCATAGAAGAGAAAGTTCTCCCTCTAAAAAACACACAAATGTTGCAGAAGTAACCACTCGTAGCCACTTCTGCTCAGATCCGGTAGGAAAATACAAAATCCTTCAACCCCCTCAAGCAACAGTTGTGCTGCCAAAAATAATATTATTAATAATAATTATAACCATTTCTTCAGAGCGTGTTCCAGGCGGCGAGGCCTTTAGTTAGCGCCTTGGCTAGAGATGCTCTTCCTGCGGCTCCCGCTCGCCCAGGGCTCTGGGACTGCACCCAGTAGGTCCCTCGCAGGTCAGACCTTGGACCGGCGGAGACAGCCGGCCTCATGTGTGCACAATACGGCTACAGCGCGCCCCTAGAGTCCTGTGTCAGTACGTGAAGACCAGGTCTGAGAAATTGGCCTCTAGCCAGTCCCCTGCGATCATTTCGCTCAGCTCGGGCGTGCAGTAGTCCGGGAAGTCAAAGTGCGAGCCCAGGCTGCCCTCGCTGCAAGAGTCCAGGTCCTTGTCCACCAAAGAGAGCGAGAGGTTTCCTGAGGAGGAGAGCCCCAGCTCGGACACCTGCGGGTGCTGCGAGAAGTTGAGGCTCAGGTCGAACATCAGCTCGTCGCTCTTGGCGTCCGGGTAGCACACGCTGCCCAGGGGCCGGGCTGAGGCCACGGAGAAGGTGGACAGCGTCGGACTCTGCTTCGTGATGTTCTTGAAACTGTAGTAGAGACGGCCCCCGGGACCCGAGAGTCGCACCTCCTCGTACAGACTGGCCGCCTCGGGGGACTCGGCCGTCGAGCTGAGAGTGGGGCTGGCCGGCACTTTGGCCGCGCTATACGGCCGGATCGGCTCTTCTTCCTCCTCCTGTTTGATCCTCAGCAACAGCTCGTCCTCTTCCTCCTCGTCTTCCTCCTCCTCCTCGTCCTCCTCATCCATGAACACGCACTTCATGGCTTTGCCGCTGAAGCCGAAGTCCTCGCTGTAGTCAGTGCCGGGGCTCTCCAGCTTCACGCATGGCTTGCAGGGTTTCATCTTACTGATGCTGCTGGCAGCTGCGCCCGAGCTGCTGCTGAGCTTCTTGCCCGAGCTCTTGCCGCCCTTGGCGCCGGACATGCCCGCGGAGCCAGGGCTCTTCTCTGGAGACAAGCCGGGGCTCTGCTTGAGCGCCGGGTCCAGCTTGGGCTTCTTGCGCGGCCGGTACTTGTAGTCGGGGTAGTCGGCCATGTGCTTGAGCCGTAACCGCTCCGCCTCCCGGATGAAGGGGACCTTCTCGCTGTCCTTTAGCATCTTCCAGCGCTTACCCAAGCGCTTGGAGATCTCGGCGTTGTGCATGTCCGGGGACTGCTCCATGATCTTCCTGCGCTCGATCTTTGACCACACCATAAAGGCGTTCATGGGCCGCTTGATGTGGCCCGTGGCCGTCTTGCACCAGTCCGGGTCACTCTCATCTAGCGCGGCCGGGCTGCAGGCCATGAACTCGCCCTCCTCGGTGTCGAGCGCCTCATGCGGCTGGTGCCTCTCGGGCTCGGTGCTTTGCTCCTGCTGCACCATGCTGCCTGTCCTGGCTCCGCACTGGCTCACATGCAGCTCAGCCACTTCTCAGAAACAGAATCTGTCAGCTCTTAGGCTGCTTAAAGGAAAAGTTGCCGGCTGTCGGTGAACTCGTTATTAGGGTCTTATTTGGGATTACATCACTGCCCGGCAGCCAATCCCAGGCCCGGGGCTCCACCTTCGCCGGCCGGCTCCGCTGCCCGGGCACACCCCGAGGATGCCATTGGATCTGAGCGCTCAGGGGGCGCGGCTGCGGGGCTTTGAATTATGAAAAAGAGAGAATGCTTCAAGTTTCCTCCTTCCTGCTCAATATTCCTCCCTGGCTGGATTTTTTTTATAGGATGTCTGGAAGGAAATCTGATTTGAGATGCTCGGTTTTAATCTCTGTCTGCCCACTGGATTCCAGCAGCAGGAGCCCCACACTTCCTTAACCAGCACACTGTCAGTCCGTCATCCTTCCAGTGGTGTAATACAAATTATACCCCCTGCAGAATGGGATGCGGCCCCCCTGAGACTCCCATAGCTCACATACATTCGCCTTGGGCTGAATGTGCCCCCTAAAAGGTTGGGGGGGGGGGGGCTGCGCAGCAGGGGCCTGCATTACGCCCCCGCATCCTTCCGTTTCTAAAGTCGTTGAGTACAATGTATCAAGGGGTTGGTTTCACCTTATTTCATCGTGGCCCATCGTGCAATCTCTAGGGTTGAAGAGCGCCCTGGAGTGGGGCCAGGGAGTCTCACCCGACCGCCTCCGCGACCATCAGATACCGCCGTTGTCCCTCACTGCGGGGCGCAGCTGTGGGGAGGCGCGGCGTCCATTGCAAGTGCAGGAGGGACGAGGCGGTACCGAGGGAAACTCATGGGAGGCAGATACACATCTGTCTCTGTTTCCACCGTCGCCTTTAGAGCGCACTGCAGCGGTCGTACGTTGTATGCATTTCTGTAACGCGGCTTGTGATTTATGTTGCAATGTGATGCACGACTTGTGGGGGACATGGTGGCTTGCTTCTTACCCGACACAATGTAACAACGATAGTGACAAAATATTCTAGTGGTGGCCCATCACCGTGCTAGTAACTGCCTTCACCAGGCCTGGAAGGGTGAGATAGACATCAAGACCAGTGCGTGACTTGGGATGGGGGCTACTGTAAGTAGTACTAAATACACCTTCGTAAAACATCCGAGGCCTGGCCTGCTGTCAGTACCTTCCTAAGCCGCCCCTCTGTGCATAGAGACAGTAGCCCGTTCTGCCTTCCACACAGGCGTCTGCTTAAGATGGAAGGACCGGTCTTAGTGGTGATACAGAGTGCACACACCCCGGACATGGACATGAAAATGAACAGAGACGGTGCTCTGGAATACCAATGTGTACTGATCTCCAAAAGTACATAACATCGCCGTAAGAGCGCTGTCAGGCACAAAGGGGTATTTTCACACGGAGTGACACAGTGACAGAGCTAAAAATAACACGGTGGAATCAAGGCTCTCAAAGCCAGTTTCTCAAACCGGTGTCGCACGTCTGATATCCCAAAATGGATGGCTCAATGGATTTTCTGCAACAGACACGTCCCTCTTACACCGGCGTCTTTCAACTCTTGGAGGGCATTACATAGAACCATCATGTGCCAAAGTAGCACACACATTATCCCTTTTGCAACCACCTCCACGCACCCTATGAAAAGCGCTTCCAGGCTTCATTTATTTACAATTTTAAAAAGAAGCAGTTCCCAAAGGTGACTTCTCCTGCATCCGGCCACTAAGTACCGAACTTCTTCGTGCAGAGGAAACGAGGGAGCGTATCTCCATCCTCTGCGAAGTCAAGCCGGCAGTCTGCCGGGAGGTAGGGGGTTAAGTGTCCTCTGGCTGGACCTCTGATCCCTGTTCCTGCGGCAGCGGTCGGACTGGCTGGCGAAGGGCAGCTCGCGAACCATGAGGGGGCGTTGTGAGCATATGTTTGTGCTTTACTTCGAGGAAACTGAAACGGCTCGCGGGCACAACATGCATCTGACACCTTTTCTAAGATTTTTTAAGGCAAGCAGATTTTAAAGAAACAGCGTCGAGTATGTTGTCTCTCTCCCGGGTTAGTGCGATTTGTGCTTCCTGACTTCTTATTTAATACTTCTGCACGCTCCACGACAAGCCATTTAAACCAACAGAAGAACAGCGCCCGGCAAATCTTTTCTGTGATGCGCATGTCACTGATGCAGCCATTTGAAATTAAATGTCGTGCCACCAGACATGCAGAGTCACTGGCACATGCATTGCCAATCCAGCAGACTGACGCGGATCAAAACACGCACTGGTCCTCGCTTTGGGGCCGAGCTCAGTGCTATTAGACACGCTATATATACAATTACAGCCTGACAACCAAAGGAAACCTTTTGGTGCCTCGAAGTCACATACGTGATATCCCGGAAAGTTGTCAAATACAGCATTTGGCTTTACCAATATTTCTAATAATCTGCCAGGGTTCTTCTGAGCATGCCTCAGAGCCACATTGATTCAAATATGTGCCTTTTACAACTGCACTTTCATTGGTGCTCTTCCTAAAATAAGTACATTCAAATAATGAGTACAGTGCACTTCCTCACTGTTTACATTCTTCTGGAAATGTAACTTTATATTGTGCTTTTTAAATGTTTTCCCATAGGTCTGCAACAAAGTTTCAGGAGGGACCGTTGGATGTTGTAGACAGACTGGGCGATGCGGTGAAAGCAGAAAGGGTATATGGGAGGAGGATTAAGAGTGTATATTCAAAGGTCATCCTTGCTGCTGATTAGCACATGATGTAGTGACATCATCAGCAGTTCACATTCTCGCTGGCCAGCATATTATATTTGTATATAAAACTTTTATAGACTGCCACATTCTCTTTCCATTTACTTTGGCGCGTGAGACAAAGAACAGAAAGGAAAGAGGGGAGCTACATTCATCTATCTGCTCCTTCCTGGAGTGTGAAGTTTAGATAATACATTTATATAGGGATGCACATGGTATTTGTATAGCATGAACCTAGCCAAAAGGGCTTAGGATGCTGTACTGTGGCAATGGTTAATAAGAGGAGCAGAAGGGCTGTGCAGTGCTTAATATATAACAAGCATTTGCAATGCAATAGGTCTCGCATTTACGCGAGTTTAAGCTATTGGCTTTGTAAATGACAATGCCTTTTATTTACGTTTTAAAAACCAAAATATAAATAAAAGGCATTGTCATTTACAATGCCAATAGCTCAAACTCGTGTAAATGCGAGACCTATTGCATTGCAAATGCTTGTTGTTTCTCTGCAAGAGATCAGGGTTGGGCTAGGGGTCAAAGTCCCATTTTCGTTTTTATTTAGGTGTAAGAGGAGGGTTAGAGGGAAGATGGCTGCCTGAGGAAAGAGAGAGCAAATGGCATGGCAGTGGTGAAAAAAGACAAAATGGCCGTGGTTACAGAACACACCAGTCCCTTCAACAACTAGTGGGTACCCCATGCAGGGTGCAAGGACCGAGTTGAACACCTTGAAAACAGAGTAATGTGGAGGGAGGGGCGCGGGATGCGGAGAAGCACAGTCTAGGTGCGGATACAGAAACAGATGGCACACTGCACGCAATTAAGTGCGAGCGAGGCGGACGAAAACTGTAGTTAGGCGCCGCTGCTGTTGTGGCTGAACCATTCATTGTGTGTGCACGGGGCGCCAGTGGTACGGACGCTCTTACGTCGGCGAGGCTTGCCAAGAGTATACACGTAATATTTGATCTGCACTTCATCGTTAGGCAATATATGTATCATAATTGGTAAATAATGCAAAGTCAAATGTCAGTTGTTTATTATAGTACACTCCGAGCAGAACTGACCACGGTGCTCGGCTAACAGGGGGCGTGATGTCCACACCTGATAAGACCAGTTTAATGTCATTTCACCCGACCCAGGAGTCACTTTACGTACGAGATGTGTATTCTTTTTACATATTGTGAAACGCATCAGGTTATTAATAAACCCTCTAAAGTGGTTTATCTCTACAAATCTACTTTCTTTGCGAAAATCCTGCATGGGGAAGTGGCCTCCTTCGTAGCTCCAAGAATCCGTGTGGAACCCAGAGTACACAGTATCACTTTGTGAGGAGTAAAATATCAGAATATGTAATGATTTAATGTTGACTGCGCGCAACGCGCATCATTTTCACTGCTCCTGTACATCAACTGTTGCAAAATGAGGTATTGTGGATCGAAACCTGGGTATAATTGGTTCTCATTGGGTAGACCAGTTTTCCTGCAAGAATTAAATCTCGTTTTTCAACAAATCTTGCAGAACAGCCCATGTGAAATATTTAGCTCGGAACAGAGACTTGAAAACAATTTTTACACTTCCTGCAATACTTACATTTTTGTATCTTTTGGTTTCTATTGTTTACCATGTTTTAATACATGTTTCTTGCGCTATCCTCTAATATGTAACGCCAAGAGAAAACACTGCCCATCCAGTACCAAAGAATTGAAATAATAAAAGTGGCCGTTATTTGAATAATGTTTGTTTGCTATCACTCTTCACGCGCAGACCTGTCTTCTCCATTACAACAGATCCTAGAAAGCGGCATCTGCATGGAACTTAAAAACCCTTATTGTCGATATATATGTTACTCATGTCACTATCTTCTTTTGTTGTCTACCTTTTTATTACCCGAGCTCTGTTCCAAAGTGCCGTGATTTCTTCTCTAGTATTTAAAGCCACGAGGTTATGAAACTCCGGTGTTTAAAGAGAAGGAAAGCCGGTCGAACACTTCAGCCCAGAGTCCGGCGGGAGCCTGGCAAATGCACACCTTGGCAGGCTGACTGTTCCACTTTGGATACCAGTAAAAAAAAAATGTAAGTCCGTTTTTACATAGCGCAGCTACTCACCCTTACAGGTCTCAAGGCGCTGGGGACCGTCGTGGAAATTAAGTGAGCTATTGCCCAGAGTCACATGGTGCTGAGCTGAGCTGCCGCCGGAGCCGGGGATTGAACCGTGAACCCTGTGCTCTGAAGTCAGCTGCCCTGGCCGCTGCACCACACCTCTCCAGTAAGAGGCTAACACGAAGTACTCTTTTAATAAACCCGCTGACCTTAGCCTTAATCTGCCTGAGAGTAGCTGCCAGATCCTCTTAGCCCCGCAGAGACAAAGATGTCCGGTTCAAGCAGTGCCGCTCGTGCTCAAACACTCCCCACCCCTGCGCGCCGCTCAATTCCGTAGTTAAAACATGCGCTTTAAATTGAAAAAGGAAGCAATTTAAGCATCTCCGAGTTCATCCTTGGTAATGTCCTTAGCGCCATTGCGCAAATGTGAACCAAGTTGAACAAGGTGAGGAGGGAGAGGAGGGGGGCCACGCCCCCAACTACGACCGGCGCTTACATTTGTCGGCAGGGTCTGACACGTCCGTCAGGGAGGGGTAAAAAACAGATGGCACACTGCACGCAATTAAGTGCGAGCGAGGCGGACGAAAACTGTAAGGCGCCGCTGCTTCGGGACTACACGGAAGTTACCATAGGATCAACAGCCAACAGAAATCAAGAAAACAACAGCAATGCCAGACTTAAACCAATCGCAAGGGGCAGGAGAAATTACACGGAGTTGAAGCCAATATACAGATTACTTTAAGTCTCGCTGAGTCAGCGCAAGCAGCGCATGCGCTGCCAAGGCGAGACCTAAAAAAGTAAGTGTAAGGGGTCTCGTCAGGAGGCCACTGCAGCTTGCACCACACATTGCCCCTGCCATGCTGCCAGTGATAGTAACCAACACAACTACTAACCGTCACACTCCTTCAAGTGTGACAATTCAGCTTATCACAGGCCTCCAAAGCTAAAAGAATGGCTTGGGCAGCAGGTAGTAGCCATTTTTAATGTATATTGAATTAATAATTAACTGTTGTTGTGGTCATCTCTAAATTAACCAGTCACCATCACCTTTTGGCAGACTGTCACAAGCGCCACTGTTGACAATTAAGTACTGTTAGAAATGGAGTGTCTAGTTGGCAATGGTTTGCACCTTTGTCCAAATAGGGACCCTTCCTTCTAGTAGGGGTAAGGGGGATACACTTCTAAAATAACCCCTGCTCACCCCCTTGGTAGCTTGGCACGATCAGTCAGGCTTATCTCAGAGGCAATGAGTAAAGCATTTACACATAATGCACAGTAATACAGTGAAAACACTATAAACAGACACCACTCCAGTTTTAGAAAAATAACCAATATTTATCTGTGCAAACAAGACCAAAACGATAAAAGACCAACATACAGCATTTAAAAATATGCACTTTGCAAGATTTACTTTAAAATACAGTTTCTTAAAGCCAGTAGCTCCATCCGGGGCTACAGCGGTGCTGAAAACAACAGAATCCAACAGTTCCTGCCGACTGCATCGGTGCAGACTGGCATCAGTGTCAGCAGACTCGTAAACAGTACCTTAGGTTGCAGCCGATCACTTGGGTGTGGACTGGTCATGGCTACCATCGCGGTTGCGATGTGAAGCGTAGCAGTCCGGTGTGCGGTGCGCTCAGGTCACGGTGCAGGCAGCGGCTCGGTGACAGTCATCCAGCGGCATCAGTGAGACCAGGGCTGCGGTGTGAAGCAGGGCGGAGCTTATTGCGGTGCTGACAGGTAATGGTAGAAGCTGCAGCGCCGGTTGATGGGAGCTGGCGTCGGTCGGCCCAGACTGCGGTGTGGGATGGGGTGGTGCATCGTGTGACTTACGAGTGGTGCCCCAATCCACAGTGCATATTTTCACAACCACAAGGGAACCCAAAAGGTAGATAAGGACCTTGGGTAACAGTTTAGTATTAGAACAGTGGTCCTTAAACAGAACAGTGTGGTCATCAGGATAAATATAGACTCCAATCAGTGCTATATTACGAGTGTCCAGCCGGACATTCAATTTAATAATTCAAAAATGTCAAAAACCAAAAATAAACACATCAATACAGTGGGACACAATCCTGCATCCTACATAGAAACATGACAAGTACACTTAGGACAGGAACATATCAGGCAAGACAGGGTAGCTTGTGGAATATTGAACACAATTTCTAACAAGCTTGAGGAAATCAGATTTGATTAATGTGCAAACTGTTTACATTGGTCGACGACGTTTCGATCCTCTTTAAGAAATAGTAGGATCATCATCAGGACAGTTAAAAATACAAGCCTGAATAATTAGAGATTGCCTGTGGAAAATGAGGAAAAGGGAAGGAGATTAAGGCGCGTCTAGTACAGACCGTAAAACATTATGCTATCCAGGGGGTCCGGGACCAGCCCCGGTGTGACCGCACCATGCTCGTGAAGGAATAACCGTTATGAAAACACACGAGGACTCACAACAAGGCAATAACTGTGACGGGAGATGGCTAGCGTGAGTAAACGTGAACGTCAAAGCTGCACATTAGAATAAGGTGTAGGTGGAAACAAGCGTGGAGACATGAGCGCACGCAATCATTCGTTACAGGATAGTGTCAAGGGAGACAGGCTAGGCGGTACACGCGTGAGCAAGGTGGAAAGGCCTAAGGATGTAAAGGACTGAGTTCGGGGTGCCCGCAGTGCATGTGAGGTGACACTCGTTCGCAAAAATGTGAAGTAAAAACTAACCTCAAGGGGCTTGCGGAAGGTTAAGCCACAATTACACTCAGTGGTGGAGTCCGATTAAATAGGATATTCTGTAAAAATTAAAATCTATGCGTAAGGTACCGGAGTTACTCATTAACAACTGGCAGACAAGAGGATAAAACCAGCGGGAATTCTCACCTAAGAATGAAAAACCTGGCGATTAAACTGTAAATTATCAGTTCCAGGGCAGCAAGTGGCGATGCACTACAGGGAAAAAGGAGGGAAAGGAGGAGTGAGGAATCAAAAGGATGGCTTGGAAGGCGTCAGATGACTACGCAGGGCAGCGTGCTTACCGTTATGCTGTGTGGTCCAAGGCTTGATGGCAGGGAAATCCATCGGCCAATGGAATGCTCCTATTTATGTTGTGAGTGACAGGTGACTCAGCATAAAGGTGGCCATGTTGGGTGAGGGTTTTAATGAGTATAGAAGACAGACTGGGTGCGGTAAAGGAACCACTAGAGAGCCAAAAGGTGGCAGTGAACTAGAAGAAGAATAAAAGAAGAATCAACCATACTGAACAGTATTCATTATTTAGGTAACAGGAAAAATTACCAAACAACTGAACTAACAGAATATACTTGGTAACAATTGGCAGAGATATTCAGGAACCATGGTAAAGGCAAGCAACAACGCAGTTAGTGGCAATTGCATTCAGATTACAAAATAGCAGCAGACACAGTGAAGGCGGAACTAAGTTCTTGGTACAAGGAGTGGTCTAGAGCAAGGTGGTCCAGTCCTCATTCCTGTTCAGTCCATTCCTGATGCTGTTCATGCAGATAATCTGTCTGAGCTCCTCTTTATTCAGAAGTTGTGCAATGTCTCCGCCTCTTGGGGGTTGTTTTACAACATTTATGACTGTCCATTTAATGTCATCTTCATTGTGTCCTGCCTCGGTGAAATGATCCACTAAAGGCGCGTTGGGAGTTTTGCAGCGCGCTCTACTCCTGTGTTGTACGATTCGGGTCTTCACTTTTTGTGTTGTTTGACCAATGTAAATAAGCAAGCAAGGACATTGAATCAAATAAATGACATTGCAAGTATTACAGTTGGAAAATGCTCTTGATTTGATTGACACATTATTAAAGGTAAAATCTTTGCCTTCTAGAGTAAAATCACACACATTGCAGTTGCCACATTTGGCACGCTAGCCATCTCCCGTCACAGTTATTGCCTTGTTGTGAGTCCTCGTGTGTTTTCATAACGGTTATTCCTTCACGGGCATGGTGCGGTCACACCGGGGCTGGTCTTGGACCCCCTGGATAGCATAATGTTTTACGGTCTGTACTAGACGCTCCTTAATCTCCTTCCCTTTTCCTCATTTTCCACAGGCAATCTCTAATTATTCAGGCTTGTATTTTTAACTGTCCTGATGATGATCCTACTATTTCTTAAAGAGGATCGAAACGTTGTCGACCAATGTAAACAGTTTGCACATTAATCAAATCTGATTAAAAAAAAAGTGTATTTACTGTTTCCTCAAGCTTGTTAGAAATTGTGTTTAATATTCCACAAGCTACCCTGTCTTGCCTGATATGTTCCTGTCCTAAGTGTACTTGTCATGTTTCTATGTAGGATGCAGGATTGTGTCCCACTGTATTGATGTGTTTAATTTTGGTTTTTGACATTTTTGAATAATTAAATTGAATGTCCGGCTGGACACTCGTAATATAGCACTGATTGGAGTCTATATTTATCCTTATGACCACACTGTTCTGTTTAAGGACCACTGTTCTAATACTAAACCAATCCACAGTGCAGATACGGGTGTCGAGGTAAGCGAAAGTAATGACGTCGGTGAGACCAGGGCGGCGGAGTGAAGCGAGGCAGTGCGGAGTGTGGCGCCCACAGGTCGTCGGTGCAAACAGTGGCTTGGTGGCGGCAGCGGTCATTATCGTCGGTAAGACCAGGGTTGCGGTGCGAATTGTGGCAGTGCCCTCTGCGGTGCCCTCAGGACATGGAGCCACCAGCAGAGTCGGTGATGATGTTGACTGCTTTCCCCCTCTGTGGCAACTGAAACCCACGGTTCCAGAGGCGGTACCCAGAGGTAAGTAAAGTTATTGCTTTCCCTGAGGCTTCGTGAACAGGAGGCAAGCTCTATTTCAAAACTCAGCAACAAGTTAAGAAAGTTCAGTTTAGTCCTTTCACTGCCCAAGGCAGAAGCAGCGACTGCAGGCCAACCCAGCAAAGCAACAACACAGCAAAGGGGCAGTACGCCTCCTGGCAGTTCTTCCAGATCTTCTTCTTGACAGGTTCCTTGATCCAAGCAAGATCTAAAGTTCTGGGGTCTGGGCCCCAATATTAATACTAAGTTTCTCTTTGTTTTCTTGGGCAGAGTGTCTGTGCTCAGTCCAGACCAGTTTGGTCCTTTCTGGCCCAGGTTCCTGAGAGGAGGTGGAGACAGCACTGTCCAAGGCAGACCAGGCCCATTCAGGTGCAAGGAAATCTCCTCCCACTACTCTAATTGCAGCCCAGGTCTATTCAGCTCAGCCCTGACTCATTCACGAAAGGCAGGAGACACCTCGACCCCCCTAGTGGCTGTCTGAAGAGAATGCACATCCCCAGTCCTTATCACTCCAAAGCCAGATAGTCAATCCACAACCCAGCGGAGGCACATAGGATGACTCAGCAAGAAAATACCTACTTTCTAAAAGGGGTATTTTCAGACACAGAACCTAAAAGTAATCTTGACCAAAAGATGAATTTTTATATTCTGAGTTCGGTAATACTAAACTCCATTTCCCTATCATGTCTCAATGGGAAGATATGCCTATACCATGTTACAAGTAAAATCCCATTCTATCCTATGGGACAGATAGCCTTTGAATAGTGAAAAAACGAAACACACTGTAATTCACTGCCAGGACATGTCACACACACCAGTACATGTCCTACCTTTCACTTACACAGCACCCAGCCCACAGGGGTACCTTGGGCCTACCTTAGGGGTGACTCACATGTAATAAAAGGGAAGGTTAGGGCTTGGCAAGTGGGTGCACTTGCCAAGTCGACATGGCAGTAAAAACTGTGCGCAGACATTGCAGTGGAAAGACTGAGAACCCTTTGAAAGGCTGCTCGTGTGAGTGGCACAATCAGTGCTGCAGGCCCACTGGCAGCATTTGATTTACAGGCCCTGGCACTCTCAGTGCACTTCACTAGGGACTTACCAGTAAATCAAATATACCAATCATGGAAACACCAATCCATAATACAATTTACAGTAGGAGCACTTGCACTTTAACACTGAACAGCAGTGAGAAAGTGCGCAGAGATACCAAACCAGCAAAAACAGAGTCAAAACCAGAAGGTCAGAAAGCAAAAAGACAGGGGAAACATGCCAAAAGATGCCAGGTCTAACGATTACCCATGCTGAGCACCGCAAACCACTGGCTCAAATTAAGCAATGGGCTGCGTGGTCTCTTAATCACGCAGCACTGCCTCAGATGTGCTTGCCTCCAACCAGCGGATAGGAATTAGATTCTTTACCGGTCATAGTTGTGACATTTTATTTATTTGGGATGGTAGCTGAGACAATTTGTTTACCTTCGTTTCTGTCTACTATTATACATGTGGAATTAGGGCATGTGGTTAGGAAGTAGGTTACCCAGGTCAATAACATTGTTTGAGCACCTATATGGTCAGCCCAGCTACCCATATAAGCAGGTGTGCAATGCCCATTGGGCTAAAAGGGCTTTAGCCAAAACCGCATCATGTTTCTCAGCCTGGGCTGCTGTAGCTTCTAGAACATGCACACTTCTCTAACTGATGTGTGCTGGGCTGTGCTGGAGATGGTGCCGCAATGATAGCCTCATACAAAGTATTTCACAGCTCATCCAGTGGCTGAACTGCATAAAACAAGTATGGGAAGTATGATCCTGAACACAGTGGGGACCAGGCCAGAGAAGTGGCTGAAAATGAACAAAACATTCCACAACTATTCTGTTGGCCTGTCACCTTCATGTTGATAAATACAATACACACACACCTGAAATGAAAATTAGGTTAAAGTAACCAGTGCCAAATGCATTCTTTTGTATTATGAAATCTCACTTTGTTAACATGATCACTGCAGATGTATGTGGGTGTAAGCCAACAGTTAATCAATCAGAATTTATAAAGCGCGGCAAATCACCTGTGAGAGTCTCAAGGCGCTGGACAGTTCCACAACTGAATCCTGTTTGGTGCACTAGGGAATAGTGACATGTATTTATAGTGCTACAAGGTCCCAGTCTGCAACTGTAGGCATTGAAAATAGTTACACATATTTTAGAGGCCACAAGAAACTTGTGTTTGAGCAAGGTAACAATATAGATCAATATACGCAAGACAACACAATCCTCTGCTTGAGTATGTTCTTTCTTTTATTCGTGTTTTGTTTCACACACAAACAGAAAAACTGCAGCCAACATGTTTTACCAGTACAAGGCATCTTCAGGGCTGCAAACATGCCAAAAAACACGCAATATAAATGCATCCACAAAGTGACAGTCCATTAAACAAAACAACATTCCAGAGCATCCCACATAATTCTTTTAAAAGCAGGGAATAAAAACATTAAAGTCATTCCAATGCATTACTAAAACATTACACATGCACAACAAATACATACTCACAGAAAATGTTTTAAAATATATAACAGACCAGAGACTAATGTAGCCCGAAATACAAATGACAAACTCTACAGACATAGAAACAAATCAATCAAAAGCAAGGAATTTCATCAAACCCTAACACACAATATGTAACTAACATAATACATATAATAATGAATACACCCATCACATATACAGAGGGTAACCAAAAAAGCAAATTTCTACACACAAAGAGGAGACAAAAAAATTCTACCCTATAGACATGGTTCATACAGTAGTGAGCAGTAGCGGTCAGTGGTGGGAGTGCCGCCGGGCGCTGACGTGGGGCGGGGGAGGGGCAGGGTGGGGGGTAGTAAACTACGGATTACGGCCGATTACAGGTAAGTACACATATGAATAAATAAAACGAATTTCTTTTCTCGCGCTGCATCGCCAAATGCGATGCAGCGCCAAACAAAACACACAGAAATTGACCACAAAAATGAGGCCCCATAATTGGGGTAGTGTGAGCCATGGTCCCAATGCAACTTCACCTGCTGCACTAAAAAGCCCTTTAAAAAAAAAAAGAAAACTCCCCACCTCCCTCAAGGCATCTCTCTGAGGAAGATGTCTCTATCATTTGTAATGTAAAAAAGCGCCACCCCCTACAGCACCACTTCCTCTGGGCTATGTCTCTGATGCTATACAGGGATCTCATTACTTTTCTCCTTCTCCTGGAATGTTATTCTGAGGCCCAAGGGGTCCGCATGATCGGAGCGGTCAGTCTGAATGTGACCCTGCTGGCCTCCTCCCTGTCACTCATTCGACTCACCTTGAAGGACTAGTGCATGTAAACAGAGGTTGAAGTGGACAGGATCTATGGGGACCCACATGACCTATGCTTTTTTAATTTTACAAAAAGCAGTTCCCATGCTTTTCGTTAAAAAAGAACCATCCTTGAACAGTTATTGTGACCCTTGACGTGCCTCTGCGTAAAAGAGAAGGGATCGCTGGGTTGGGGTGGAGAGGACTTTGCCTGTGCTGTGAAGCTCAGCCAGGGCCACATAGCCAAGGATAAAACAGGCATTCTCACCAGGGTGCCAAGAAACCGAAAGAATGCAAATTTGTGCAATTGGTTAATCACCAAATGTAAAGGCTGCATGAAATCCAGTTTAGGCTTTAATTGGTGGAGATAACTGAGACTTCATGGGGACAATGAGGTATTCTTTTTGATACTTAATGTCAGGCTGCTTTAAGCTGAGTTCTAGAAAGTGTACTTTTCTTAGATAAATGTTTGCACTAGGTATAGATTATCTATTACTAATATATATATATATGTATAAAGCACTTGTTTTTTCTTAAAACACCAGATTATTTTGCAGCAGCCTATCTTATGCTGTGTATAATCCAATTTTAAAATAATGACTTGCATATTCAGAGTGCTTTCTGCTCCAGGCTGGGACATCATAGCACTGTAAATTCACAAGTCACTATTCCTCACATCTGTTGTGGTCACATTACCCAAATGAAATTTCATAACGTAAATAATGCATTTCTATCTGATTAGCTTTACTTGCATTTATTTTTCGTTTAAGGTTTCTGCAACTGAAAGTGAAAAACAAAACACTTGAAGAATATTTTGTACTTTTTAGACACATTTTTTACCTTACCACCACGTGGCTAAAAGGATCAAAATATTCTGTAAGTGTCTTGTTTTTCCACTTTCAGTTACCTGCATGTAAAATAATACAGAAACCTTATATGAAAAATAAATACAGATTAAGTGAATCAGATGGAAATACATTCTTTTACATTATGAAATTCCCCATGAATGTTTTTTTTAGCCACTTCAAGGACTGCATGTAAATGGAGACAGCCTAGAAACATGCCAAGTTGCACTTCCAAGTATTCTTCATTTACAAGTACTTGTTGAGCCCTTTACGCTCCCCTGAGAATGCAGCCATGACCCCCCCCCCCCAAGGGGGGGGGGGTCCACAGTTTGAATACCCCTGCTTTAAGGTAAAGCAGATGTATATATATTTGTAGTAATACGCAATCAGACTGCATTCTCAAACTAGGTTTTCATCTATGCTCCATACAACTGAAACAATGCCCTTTTTTCCCTTAGAATTATGAAAGGAATTTTACCAGTGAAAGTATTGGGAAATTTATGATAAGTCAACAACATACTGATTCCAATGCATCAAGTTTGTTCCCAAATGCCCATTAGGTACAATCAAACAGTGGCTTGTGGATGGTACAAACAAATCCTATGATGATTTATATTGGATTGTTTAAGGAAATCCTGCATTTCCTGTAATGCAAATTAGATACCATTGTCTGACACAATTTTTTTGGGAGGAACCTTCACTTAAAAATAAATTTTCAAAAAATGTAATAATACCTCTTTGTATTTGGATCTGACATGATCTTTAACTCTCATCACTTGCAGTAATAGTCAGCCAGAACCAAAGCAAGTTTATATTTGCCTGTTAAAGCATAAAAAAAGGTCCAATAAAACCAACTGCTAACTTAGGGCCGGATTACAACTCTGGCGGTCCAGGTGACCGCTGTCGCTTTCTGGCATTCATCCCGCCCTGTTCCCTGATGGTACAACTGCTGGATTACAAAGCGGGTGGGAGGACCGCCATGTGACTGCTGCCTCCGCCGACATTGGTGCCACCATAGCAGCGGTGGGGGAGTGCCAAATGCTGGTGGTGCAGGCATGTCTACCACCACCCAGAACACGGCATGCCTTACCGCTGACATTTCGCTAGTGCATATATGAAGCGCACCAATGCCATCGGGTCAGATTGCGCTTTGCCTCCTGCAAGCATTTTTGTCTTGAAAAACACACCCTGGCACACTGCCTGAGAGCACAGTCCAGGTGTGTTCAGCAGTGCGCTGAGTGGACTCCATTGCAATCCGACTTGGTCCTCCGTCGTGCGACTGCCAGCCTCGCAGTAAGGTTGTAATATGGAAGGCGGGTGAGTCAACTGCTTGGCGGAGTACTGGGTCCCGCCTCCGCGGTGGCCAGGCCGTTGCACCGGCGAAGTAGTAATCAGGCCATTAATTGATAGACCATCTGGACGTATCATTGACTGTAAAGGTAGAGCTGAAATCTTCAGTCCCTTGTCACTATTTGCACACATAACACAACCTTTCACCATATTTGTTATTTTAACATCCATAGATGGCCACCAATAAAATAGCTCTGGGCCTTTTTTGTCATCGGCTAACCCAGATGACCCTCATAGCTCAAATTATTGATTTTATGTCTTAAATTTAAAGGCGAGGCAACCTTGTTACCACACATTTTGGTTCCAGGATTAATATAATGGAAAACAATATTAATACACCAAAATATCACCAAAATAATATTGATTACAAAAATATCACCATTCTTTACTTAACCAAAAATAACACAAGTATCGATGACAAAAATTTCACTGTCAAAAATATCTAAATGTAACACTCTAAAGCACACTAATATCAATCAATCAATCAGGGAATTGTAAGCGCGCTACTCACCCATGAGGGTCTCAAGGCGCTGAGGAGGGGGGGTCCGCAGATCTGTTTAGCCGAAGAGCCAGGTCTTGAGGGTCTTCCTGAAGGTGTTCAGGTAGGGGGCGCGTCTGATGTCTGCCGGTAACTCGTTCCAGGTCTTGGCTGCAATGTGAGAGAAGGATCTTCCGCCTGCTCTTGCTCTGTGGATGCGCGGGGTTTTGGCCAGTGCGAGGTTGGAAGGTCGGAGGTGTCTTTTGGGTACATGGAAGTTGATTCTGTCGTTGAGGTATTTGGGTCCGTTGTTGTGTAGGCATTTGTAGGCGTGGGTGAGGATTTTGAAAGTGACTCTTTTCTCCACGGGGAGCCAGTGGAGACTTCGTAGGTGCTGGCTCATGTGCTCGTGTCGGGGGATGCCGAGGACGAGTCTGGCGGCGATGTTCTGTATTGTCTGGAGTTTGCGGAGTAGGGACTTGTTGATGCCGGTGTAGACTGCGTTTCCATAGTCCAGTCTGCTGGTGATGACTGTGTGGGTGACTGTCTTCCTTGACTCAGGGGGGATCCACTTGAAGGTCTTGCAGAGGATGCGGAGGGTGTTGAAGCAGCTGGAGGTGACGGCGTTGACCTGTCGGTTCATGGTGAGTGATGAGTCGAGTACGATGCTGAGGTTCTTGGCGTGGTCTGAGGGGGTAGGTGGGCTTCCAAGGGCGGTCGGCCACCAGGTGCTGTCCCATGCAGAAGGGGTGGTACCGAGGACGAGGACTTCTGTCTTCTCGGCGTTGAGCTTCAGGCAGCTGTTGGTCATCCAGACTGCGACGTCTTGCATTCCTTTCTGGAAGTTGAGTTTGGCAGTGGTGGGGTCTTTGGTCAGGGAGAGGATGAGCTGAGTGTCGTTGGCGTAGGATATGATGTTGAGGCTGTGTTGTCGGACGATGGCTGCGAGGGGGGCCATGTAGATGTTGAAGAGGGTGGGGCTCATTGATGAACCCTGTGGGACTCCGCAGGTGATTTTCGTGGGGTCGGAGAGGAAGGGTGGGAGTCTGATCCTTTGGCTTCTTCCGGTGAGGAATGATCGGATCCAGTCCAGGGCTGTTCCTTGTTTGCCTGCGTCGTGTAGTCTGGCGACTAGTGTGCGGTGGGAGACAGTGTCGAAGGCCACTGATAGGTCGAGTAGGATGAGGGCTGCGGAGTGGCCTTGGTCCAGAAGGGTGCGGATGTCGTCTGTGGCGGCGAGTAGGGCGGTCTCTGTGCTGTGGTTGCTTCGGAATCCGGATTGGGATGGGTCGAGGACGGCGTTCTCTTCAATTAATCGTGTCAGTTTCCTGTTGACTGTTTTCTCTGCAACTTTGGCTGCGAAGGGGAGGAGCGAGATGGGTTGATAGTTCTTGAGGTTGGTGGGGTCAGCTGTGGGCTTCTTGAGCAGGGGTCTGACTTCTGCGTGCTTCCAGTCGTCTGGGAAGGTGCCTGTTTTGAAGGTGGTGTTGATGGTGCGTTGTAGTTCGGGTGCGATGGTGGCCGCGGCTCTGTGGTAGATGTGAGTGGGGCAGGGGTCGTGGGGGACCCCGAGTGGATGCTTTTCATGGTCGAGGTGGTGTCTTCGGCCGTGATCGGTGTCCAGTTGGAGATGGTGGGCTGGCTGGTGTTTCTGGGGGGCGGGGGGCCATCTGTGGTGCCTGGTGGATGGTCGATGAAGTTGTCGTAGAGGTTTTTGATCTTGAGGTGGAAATAGGTTCCAAGCTTGTCGCAGAGGTCTTGGGATGGGGTGATGTCTGTGGCTTCGCTGCGTGGGTTGGTGAATTCTTGAATGACCCTGAAAAGTTCCTTGGAGTTGGTTGAGTTGGCCAGGATTTTGTTGTGGATGAAGTTCCTCTTGGTGGCTCTGATCTGGTTGTGGTAGTCCGTCATGGCGTCCTTGTAGGTGGTGTGGTTTTCGGTTGTCTTGGTGTTTCTCCATCTCTTGTCCAGGCGTCTGCAGGTGCGTCTGGCTTCTTGGAGAGCGGTGGTGAACCAGGCAGCTTTCCTGGGGCGTTGTCTGTTGGGGTTGTGTAGCGGGCGAGCTCGTCTGCGCAGTTGGAGATCCAGGTGTGGAGTTCTCTGGCTGCGTCATTTGCATCGGGTGCCCAGGTGTGGTTGTCTCGGGTGAGGTTGGAGTTAAGTTGCTCGTCGGTAACCTTGCTCCAGTTCCTTCGTGGTGGGCGTGGGGCTGGTTTGGGTGCCTTGGGTTTGTTGATGGCGAAGTGTACGCAGTGGTGGTCGGTCCATGGCGGCTGCGTTGTGTGGCTGAATTGGACGCTGTTTCCTGCCGCAAACATGGGGTCGAGGGTGTGTCCTGCTCTGTGGGTCGGTGTGTTGATGAGTTGTTTAAGTCCGATGCTGGCGAGGTTGTCACGAAGGATAGTGGAGTTGGGGTCGCTGGGGTTGTCGAGGTGGAAGTTCAGGTCTCCAATGAGTATGTAGTTTGTTGAGGCAAAGGCGTGGGGTGCGATGAAGTCGGTGATGGTGGTGGCAAAGGGTGTTCGGGGGCCGGGGGGTCTGTAGATGAGGGTTCCTCGGAGTGTGGCTTTGGGGGTGGTCTGGATCTGGAAGTGCAGGTGTTCGGCGGAGGGGAAGGTTTCGCTGGAGGTGGTGAGGCGGAGGGTGCTCTTGAAACACAATTATCATCTACTATTTAAATATATAACAATATCAAAAATATCGACTACAATAATATCACTAAAAATAAGGAAAAATATTTCACATTATAAATTCCTTTTTAAAAATGAAATATATATATATATACAAATTAACAATAAATAGATAGCAAAAAAATAACAATACTTAAAAAAAAAAAAACCTAAAACTTTTCACATATATACCTATATATACGTGCGCCACACATTTACTATTAAAAATAAACATATTAAAAAAAGTAAACATTATTACAATAAAACTAATATTACAGTGCACGCTAAAAATAAATAAAATACATATAACATTTAAAATATCTCCATAAGATAACAATCAAACAAATGCACATATTTAAAAGTAAAACAGAAACACTAATTGGCGTCCACCAAAAAAGGTAATAACTGAAAACAAATTCAATACTACACAAACTAGCCAATTAAATTTACCATAAAACAAACTAACCAATATAAAAAATTAAAATATAATTATATGAAAACTATAAATAGCACAGCAGCTCACTGTTTTTCCCAGGAAAACTTTACAACTGGAAGAAAATGGCACTCTGCTGGACTGCATGAAGACAAGCCAGAAGGAAGACTTCAAGACATCATCACAAGTAAGGTTAAATATTAAATGAACTACAATGTAACCTGGCATACTTTTAAAAAGCAAATCTAAAAATACATTTACTAAACTCTCTCTTTTTTATGTATATTAATGGTTATATACTAAAATAGCAATTCAACAAAAATGAAGCCATTCACACTGAAAAATACAATTCTACACTCGTAAACCTGAACAAAAGCACTTTCAAAGTAAGTAAAATTAACATAGTTATACAAAAAGAACAACCTTATAGGATAGACTTAAAACTAAATCCTCGCCCGCCCCACAATCTTTTTTCACTAGCAGAAAAGGAAAGTCCACTTGATCCAAATCTTGACAACATCAATCAGGTCCAGCTTAAAGCAACAGAACCCTAGTAAGTATAAAATGTAAAACATGTGAAAGCATGTTTCAATTATGCTAGCAAACAAAATAAATGTTTTTAACACAATAATTAAATTTACATTTATGCTACTTTCAGACTGAATGGCAGAAAGAGCCATATATATCATATTACAGAAAGACAAACAATTGTGTGAATTGGGAATGCACCAACAATTATGCAAATGCTTGTTATGGGAGAGCTAACATGAAAAACAATATTGTAATTAACATCAGAGAAAACAACTACCCCCACATGAAACAGAAAGAGAGAAGTAAGGCACATATGTTAAGATTGTCTGTGGCCACCTTACTTAGTGAACGGTGAATGTAGTCAGGGATGCCATTGCTAGGGATATTTTATCATAATTGGGATGCACACTAATGACCTTGCATGCACTCGTATAGACAGACATACGCCATAGCTCATGTCCACAATTCAATGGCACGTACGGCATTAGAAAACAATATTTGATCTCTTCAACATCTTTCAAACATTTCACCATCTCTCTGATTATCGGGAATAACGCAAAGTGCCATTTTAAAGTCTACTTGTGTCAATGATCTATGGACAATGTAGTTGAGATCCCCCCTGTCTTGAAATGTGTCCAATTTTACCATTAAGATAATGACTCTCTTTTCTTATAAAAAACCTTTTGTGTTAACATGTAGAATAAGATGCCTCAATCAATATAATAATGAGACAGGTTGCCATGAAATAAACCTTTTTATATACAAAAATATATTTTATTATAAAATGCAGTGCTTTTGATAAAACATTGATGATGACTTATATCAAATGTTTAAGTCCACATATACAATAGAGTCAATTAGACCCAATAAGAACGATTATAATTACAATATAATCTTTGTATCAAAAGGTTATGAAAATAACCCACAGTGACCCATCAATGAGCCAGGACTATACTCCCAGTGCCAAGATCTAATCAGTCAGTTTTGAAAATTCATTTATATCACAGGAATGAGCTTTTTTGGAGGAAAGATGGCGTCCAAATAAGCGTCCCGCTCGAGACGCTCCTCAGGTTTAAACCCAGTAGACCGGACAGACTACCCGGACCACCCGGACCCACACCCGATGCCTTGTTAACGATGCGGGAATTCTCGGTGATCACTTACCACAGCTGCAGAGGCTTTGCTGTGGGTGAGTGTTTGATTGGCTCAAACGTTCCGTCCATCATCCCCTTTTGTATCGCTTTGGTCGCCCTAAGTTGGCGGGGGTATGCCCAGACGTGGGTCCCTTGCTCACTTTGCCACTGGATTCAAGCAAGCCTGGCTGATGACGGCTGAAATGCCAGAAACCGGTCCTAGGATGCTTGTTTCCGGTCCAGGGAAGACATGGCTTGGCAGTTCGGGCTGGACTGTTCCCATGAGGCACAGGGTCAGACTGATTTGCATATGGCCATGTCTGAACTGGGGTGGTGGAGTGAGCTAAAGAATGATGATGGATTAAACCCAGATCAGTTGACTGGGGGTGAGTGTTTGATTGGCTCAAACGTTCCGTCCATCATCCCCTTTTGTATCGCTTTGGTCGCCCTAAGTTGGCGGGGGTATGCCCAGACGTGGGTCCCTTGCTCACTTTGCCACTGGATTCAAGCAAGCCTGGCTGATGACGGCTGAAATGCCAGAAACCGGTCCTAGGATGCTTGTTTCCGGTCCAGGGAAGACATGGCTTGGCAGTTCGGGCTGGACTGTTCCCATGAGGCACAGGGTTAGACTGATTTGCATATGGCCATGTCTGAACTGGGGTGGTGGAGTGAGCTAAAGAATGATGATGGATTAAACCCAGATCAGTTGACTGGGGGTGAGTGTTTGATTGGCTCAAACGTTCCGTCCATCATCCCCTTTTGTATGCCTAATGGTAAAGCCACAGGGCTGGATTGCATCCCTGCAGAATTTTGCAAACAATTCTCACCCCAACTTAAAGATTGTATGACTTTGTTATTTAACCATGTATTTAAAGGGGGTAAACCACCGAGCTACTGGTCTTCCGCCAAAATTGTAATTTTCCTTAAAAAAAAATAAGGCGTCGTGTGAGCCTGGATCTTATCGACCGATAACACTAATAAATAGTGATAGTAAGATATACTCCAAAGTCTTGGCATCCCGCATAGCGCCAATAATCCATAAAGTAGTCTCGGAGCAACAGCATGGATTCATTCCAGGGAGGGGGACGGTTGATCATGTCCGGAGGGTAATCACACTCTTAGATGCCACAACAACATCTAATGACCCAATGGCCATAATCCTACTGGACGCCGAGAAAGCTTTTGACAGGGTCTCCTGGTGTTTCTTATGGGAGGCCCTGTCAAGGGCCGGCTTCAAAGAGGGGTTATTACAGGCCATTAGAATGCTCTATCAGCAGCCGGTGGCCAGGGTCTGTGTTAATGGTACATTGTGTGAGCCTTTTGAAATAACTCGGGGGGCGCGACAAGGCTGTCCGAGCTCACCCCTACTATTTGCGATCTATATTGACTCCTTTTTACGACAGCTAATAAATAACAAAGCTATCAGGCCCATGGTGACTCACGGTTGGGAGATGAAAGTGCTGGCGTATGCAGACGATATTGCCCTTGTAACCCCAGATCCTGTCAAGACTCTTCAGGAAATTGAAAAAGAAGCAGACAGATTTGGGAAACTTTCTGGATATGCTCTTAATCTTTCCAAAATGCAGCTTGTTATTAATAAAAATACAAGAATTAATGACTATAGGATTACGAAAAAAGCAACTTACTTAGGGATAGATATATCCGCAGAAATAGATAATATTGTTAAAGATAACATAGAACCTCTGATTACTAAAACCAGACAAGATTTATATAGGTTAAATAACCTCCATCTATCCATTATTGGAAGATGTAATGCTATAAAAATGCTTTTTTTCCCTAAAATGTTATATTTCTTTCGAGCAATTCCATTAGAATTTTCAAATGACTGTCTAAGATAAATGGAAGATATGTTCTCCCGTTTTATCTGGGCTTACGCCAAGAAGGGCTTTCAAATTTCTTACGCTCCCGAGGGAAAGAGGAGGATGGGCCCTACCCAATCTTAGATTGTATTACTGGGCCACTACACTGCTTTATAACCGGGTTTTGGTTCAGGAGAAACCGACAGATAGACGCATCGGAGAGGCTCTGAATCCGCTTGAGCATACACTTGGGGACGAGGCTTGGGGATGGCTATGGCGTTATTTAAATGATAATCACTATAAAAAGTTAGATTTAAGACCCTGCCAAGGGGATTTAAAGTCTGGAAAGCTGTCCGTAGATTGCTGGGTATCGGAAGACTAAATTTCTATACACCATTATCAAACAACCCAAATCTGCCTGGAATTTGTAAAGATCAAGCAATTAAAAGATGGGGGGAGCTCGGCTTGTCAAAATTTGGTCTTTTTTTTCTGTCGAAGATTTTGTTTCTTTTGAAAATCTTAGAGAAAAGCTTAAGATGGAGTAGAGAGATTTTTTTAAATATCTCCAAGTTTGTGATTTTGCACTTAAAATAGGAGGTGGACCAATTGGCTTCTCAAGAAATAGTATAATCGACACATTAATCAGAGACAGGGATCCCTCTATACGTACCATTTATAATCTCTTCAACGCTCTGATGAAAGATGATCTGGAACGTTGGGCACAAAGATGGAAAGAGCAAATTGGTATACCGGAGCCTTTATTTCAGCATTCATTTGAGATGGCGTGGAAGATATTAATCCCGGCTCGGTTACAGGCGCAATATTATAAGACCTGTTTTGCACTATACTATACTCCTAATAAGATAGCTAAATGGGGAAATGGTAAAGGGACATATTGTCCCCGATGTGTTCTATACCAGGCAGATTTGGTACACATTTTTTCTTCTTGCAGTACACTTATGATTATTAAACTAGACATCATAAATTTTTTTTACAGAAATTCTTGGAATAGAATGCATTTTATCCCCTTGCATGATGGTTTTAGGGGTGGCGGAAACAGAACTGGGGAATACGGGTCAAGAACTATTGTTTATAGCCATGGCGGTCTTACGACTGTGTATAGCATCCGCATGGCTTGATCCCAACCCTCCAACTTTTCAGCAGTGGCTTGCCCGCTTCTTGGCAATTTATAACCTAGAAAAAGCTGTGTATGCTAGAAAAGAGATCTGTGCACGAATTAAGGGTGTAAAGAGGTGGGCGCCAGTGGCAGGATGGGTAGAGGGAAACTGCTAAAGTACTCAGGGGAAAGCAATGGAAAAAGGATTAATTACACTGTAGTAAGTGTAATGGGGATCAAAGAACGAGTGATCAGATAAGGCTGTCAGGAAGATAAACTGAGATATTAGTAGTCCCTTGGGGTGGGTGGGCCAGCGGTAAAAAAAGGAAAATGCACTACTGCTAAGAATGTATCGTCAATTCTATTGTGTGTACATATATATAAATACTGTGCAAATAAAACATTTAAAAAATATATATAAATATATCACAGGAATGAATAGAAAATATAGTCAATCTTCATTTCCTCTCTTTTCCTTACCTTTTATCAGTTTATAAGGACTACATTTCATGGATATGTTTTGAATGTTGGCCTTTTTAATTTTCTATAGGAGTTAAAAGGATAAGTCTTTTTATAAAAGTTTATCTGCCACATATGATCACCATCTTCGTTAGGAATGTATTTGCGAAAAGATGTCATTTTAAATTTAATAAACAGAATTTGTTTCATCCATTTAGCTCTACAATAATAATAACAATACAAAATGTGGTCTTATTGAATTATCTTTTGTGTAAACGATGTAGCAAACCTCAAGAGGAATTTATTTACAAATAGAGGCATGTGCTCATCTTAAATTTGAGAAACAGACTTTGTTCCTTCCATTTAGCTTTGCAATAACAAGATAATTTAAAAAAGTGGTTTCAATGAATCATCCAATGTGAAAACGATGTAGTAAATCTAGAATCAAATTGATGCTAGCTTCCCACAATTATTGGAAATGTTGACATGTAACTAACTCATTATTTGAAAAGAACTGTTATGCTCAATCTCTATCCTTAAACTAAGATCTTTTAGGCCTTTTGTCCATGTTATATGCATCTATGACAAGAGATTGAAATTTTAATTTAACATTTAATAAGTTTGATATATTTTTAATTTAATGAAGGATTAGGTTCTTTGTACATATTGGAAATATGTCTTTATGTTATCTTGTATTTTTGTATGTCTGTAGCCCAGAAGAAGTCCAGCAGGACAAAACACGTTGGTTACTGTGGCTGTTCCTTTTTAAAAAAAAAAAAGAAGAATGTGAACATAAATGAAGAATTATCTTAAAAACTCAGCCAATGGAGAATACGGATTATTGAAATTGTGCATGAAATGTTATGGTCTTGTGTTTAGTTACCATAAATAAGATTTAACACTAATTTTGAAATGAGTGTCGAACCATTGCACTTGTTTAGTATCGGAATGCTTTCCTTATGAAATTTTAAAGATGTTGAACTTTCGGTTGAGGGCACCTTCATATATATTCTAATAATTATTCTATGCTAAGGTTAGATGCGGTAGCATATTGCCTCAACCTCTTTTGCAAATGTATTCTATATATATTCGCCACACATTTACTATTAAAAATAAACATATTAAAAAAGTAAACATTATTACAATAAAACTAATATTACAGTGCACACTGAAAATAAATAAAACATATAACATTTAAAATATCTCCATAACATAACAATCCAAAAAATGCACATATTGAAGAGTAAAACAGAATCACTAATTGGATTCCACCGCAAAAGAATTAACTGAAATCAAATCCAATATCCCACAAACTAGCCAATTAAATTTACCATAAAACAAACTAACCAATAAAAATAAAAATATAATTATATGAACACTATAAAAAGCACAACAGCTCACTGTTTTTCCCAGGAAATCTTTACAACTGGAAGAAAATGGCACTCTGCTGGACTGCATGAAGACGAGCCAAAAGTAAGACTTCAAGACAGCTTCACAAGTAAGGTTAAACATTAAATGAACTACAATGTAACGTGGCATACTTTTTGAAAAGCAAATCTCAAAATAAATTCACTAAACTCTCTCTTTTTATGTATATTAATGCTTATATACTAAAGTAGCACTTTACACAAAAATGAAGCAATTCAAACTAAAAAATTCAATTCCACACTTGTAAACCTGAACAAAGGCACTTTCAAAGTAAGTAAAATGAACATAGTTATACAAAATGAGCAACCTTATATGATAGACTTAAAACTAAATCCCCGCCCGCCCCACAATCTTTTATCACTAGCAGAAAAAGAAAGTCCACTGGATCCAAATCTTGACAACATCAATCAAGTCCAGCTTAAAGCAACAGAACATGAGTAAGTATAAAATGTAGACCATGTGAAAGCATGTTTCAATTTTGTTAGCAAACAAAATAAATGTTTTTAACACAATAATTATATTTACATTTATGCTACTTTCAGACAGAATGGCAGAAAGAGCCATATATATCATATCACAGAAAGACAAACAATTGTGTGAATTGGAAATGTACCAAAAATTATGCAAATGCTTGTTATGGGAGAGCTAACATGAAAAACAATATTGTAATTAACATCAGAGAACACAACTACCCCCACATGAAACAGAAAGAAGGAAGTAAGGCACATATGTCAAGATTTCCTGTGGCCACCTTACTTAGTGAACGGTGAATGTAGTCAGGGACGCCATTGCTAGGGATATTTTATCATAATTGGGATGCACACTAATAATGTTGCATGCACTCGTATAGACAGACATACTCTATAAGTCATGTCCACAATTCGATGGCACATACGGCATTAGAAAACAATATTTGATCCCTTCAACATCTTTCAAAGATTTCACCATCTCTCTGATTATAGAGAATAACGCAAAGTGCCATTTTAAAGTCTACTTGGGTCAATGATCTCTGGACAATGTAGTTGAGATCCCCCGTCTTGATATGTGTCCAATTTAACCATTAAGATAATGACTCTCTTTTCTTATAAAAAATCTTTTGTGTTAACATGTAGAATAAGATGCCTCAAACAATACAATAATGCTTGTTATGGGAGAGCTAACACGAAAAACAATATTGTAATTAACATCTGAGAACACAACTACCCCCACATGAAACGGAAAGAGAGAAGTAAGGCACATATGTCAAGATTTTAAAGAGCCAATCACTAGTTCCCAAGAGCCCACAACTAAAAGTTTAAAAGACATACTCCTTCAAGTACCTGAGCACATTACGGGTCAGCTACCATCAATTCCTTCTTTAAAATGACTAATATCTCCTACTAAAAAAGTCACAAGTCAAACCCCTCCTGCCACTAGAAGATATCTAGTCACATAGATACACCAAGCCACCACACATATCAAAGAATCCTTCTCCCTAAATGACAACCACAATAACAACAGAAGAATAATCATATTTTCAAATAAAAATAACCTCCTAAGACTAAGTCAATGTGAAATGTGGATGATGCACAGAACTTTTAAAATATGCCCTCCACCACTCACAAAGATATACACCATACATGGTGAAAATCATAAAAGTAACATACCCATAATTTATGCACTGCTGACTTACAAACAAAGGGCAACTTACTATGAACATTTGAATCACATCATAGTAAAAACTAACAATTAATCTCCTCACACATTTATACTAGACTTACAACAGGCAATGATACAAACAATGCTTAAACAATGCCCACACAAAGTCATACAAAGCTGCTATTACCAATCCAGCCAAAGCATTTGAAAACATCCGCAAACATCTGCACTAAGAGTAGGATATGCAACAAACAGCCAGATTGTCTTTGAAAATAAAAAGTTATTAGCTCTGATATGTTTACATGTAAAAGACATAGCTAACCACTCCAACATGTTAATAGAATCCCCATTTTATCAAATAAATGAACAAAAATGAAGGGCCTAATTATGAGTTTGGTGATCAGATGGACCGACAGACCCATGGTGGTGGTGCAAAAACCGCCGCACCCACGGTCCGACTGCCGAATTATGACTTTGGCAGTAGGACCGCCATAGGACCACTGCTACTGCCAGGGATACGCGATCCCTGGATGCCTTGCAGCGATCTGTGGCCACAATATGCTGGGGGTGCAACTGCTGCATTGCCAAGCTTATTATGAGTTTCCTCACTGCCCTCCTTTTCATGGCGGTTAGCCCGCCATGAAAAGGGTGGCATTGAGGAAACGAAAGGGGCCCTCCAGGGTCCCCTGGTGCCTCGGTGCAGAGGGATGCATTCCAATGGGCACATGGTCTGCCCTCCTGTCTTTATGCACCCCCAGTTTCTGCACAGCATGGAATTTATAGCCCATGCCGTGCTGGTACGCACTGTAGCAGTCCCACAGCACCACCTTTCTAAGGCTCCTATGGGCCTTTGAAAGGCAGCACCGTGGGCCACCCACCGCAGGACCGGCCACCCGGATTACAACTTGTAATCCAGCAGGTGGTTGGCAGTGGAGTTTGGTGGCGTGGGAGCAAGGCGGTGGCGTGCCGCCCTATTCCCATACCACCAAACTCATAATCAGGCCCTAAGCCTACTAGTGGACTACTTAGTAGATGCATGGGTTGACAGACTGCACTTTCTAGACACAGACACCAACCCTAATTCCAAATACTATGGTGGAATGTCTACAACAGCACCATGGCTCAACATGCCAAAACCAATAATGCTGTGGAAGGATGGCACAAGGCCTTCCAAGCCACATTTTGAAGAACCCATCTAATACTCTACAAGTTCATAGAAGCCCTTCAAACAGAACAAACCTACCAACTAAGGACAGAACAGTCAGTAATCTAAATAAACCTAAAATAACTAAACCAACCATGGAAATATATGAAATGCTGCAATTCAAAATCAGATTCTTTGTAAATAACAATGAAGTTGACAACCTATACATGAGAGCTAACCTTTATTATAAACCACCTACATAGCAATGTACTCACAGCTAAAATAGAACAAAACCTCCACCATTATAACATAAACAATTTTAAATAAATACCAGAATAATTCTTTTTATACATCTGCCTATAGCAAAGATATATTGCCAATGTACAAAATAGGGCTGGTAAATAAAAATAATAAATTGTATGATTTAATTAAAAATACTCATGCGAAAACCAGCAATATTCAATCTAAAAATGTGCAAAGCAGTTCAAGAAATAAACACACAGATGGAAAATAAAACTTTTCATTTGCAGTAAAAGCAAAATAGATAATAAAAACCACAATTTCCCACCCATAAATAAATAAAAATATGGTACTTACAGTTGCATAGCTGAAGTTCATGGTCCACCTCCACCTCACAAAAATCCAACTCACAAAAAAGTCAAGAACAAAAAGTAAGAAACCCAAAATCAATCAATCAATCAGTATTTGTGAAGCATGACTACTCACTCGCTAGGGTCTCAAGGCGCTGGGGGTGGGAGGGCTGCAGGTCCTGTTGTGCGCTGAGGTTCAGCCAAAGAGCCAGGTCTTGAGACTCTTCCTTAACTGGGTTGGCGACAGGGATAGCCTGAGGTGGAACGGCAGGGTGTTACAGGTCTTGGTGGCGAAGTAGGAGAAGGATCTTCCTCCAGTCCTGCTCTTGCAGATCTAAGGGACGGTGGTGAGGGCCAGTTCGGCAGAGCAGAGGTGTCTGAGGGGTATGTGGAATGAGAAGCGGTGGTTCAGGTATGCTGGTCCAATGTTGTAGAGGGCTTTGTAGGTGTGTGTGAGGATCTTGAACGTGACTCTTTTGTTGACTGGGAGCTAGTGGAGTTTTCGCACATGTTTGGAGATGTGGCTGCAACGGGGGATGTTGGGGAACAGTCTGGCTCCGGCGTTTTGAATGTTCTGAGGAGTTTCTGGGTGATGTCTGTGTAGAGGGAGTTTCCATAGTCGAGCCTGCTGCTGATGAGTGCATGGGTGACCGTCTGTCTGACCTCAGTGGGGATCATTCTGAAGGTCTTTTGGAGGTCTTTTGGAGCAGGCTCAGGGTGTGGAAGCATGATGAGGAGACGGCATTCATCTGGCGGTTCATCATGAGAGTGAAGTTCAGTATGAGGCTGGGGTTTTGTGCATGGTCCGTGGGTGTGGGGGGATCCTAACATGGTGGACCAACAGGAGTCTTCCCAAGCGGAGGTGTTGGGCCCCAGGATGAGGACTTGGGTCTTGTCTGAGTTCAGCCTGAGGCAGCTGTCTATAATCCAGGTCGCAATGGCCTTCATCCCATTGTGGAAGTTGTTTCTGATGATTATGGGTTCGTTGGTGAGGGAGAGAAACAGCTGGGTGTCATCAGCATAGGAGACAATGTTGAGTCCGTGGTTCCTGACTATGGCTGCGAGCGGGAGCATGTAGACATTGAAGAGGGTGGGGCTCAGGGTGGAGCCTTGGGGGACTCCGCAGCCAATCTCCGTGGGTTCTGAGAGTAATGGTAGAAGTCTAACTCACTGTGTCATACTGGTGAGGAAGGAGTGGATCCAGTCCAGGGCTTTGTCACGGATGCTGGGGTCGTGGACTCTCATGCTTAGGGTGTTGTGTAAGATGGTGTTGAATGCGGCCAACAGTTCCAGGAGGATGAGGGCTGCTGTTTCTCCCGGGTCGAGGAGTGAGCGGATGTCATCGGTGGCAGTAAGGAGGGTGGTCTCGGTGCTGTGGTTGCTTCGGAAGCAAGATTGGGAGGAGTCCAGGACGTGGTTGGCTTCGATTAACTCAGAGAATTGGGTGTTGATGGCCTTCTCCATGACCTTGGCTGGGAAGGGGAGCAGGAAAATGGGTCTGAAATTCTTGAGGTCTGTTGGGTTTCTTCAGCAGGGGGTTGATCTCTGCATGTTTCCAGTCATCGGGGAAGGTGGCTGTCTCGATGGAGCAGTTGATGATGTGGAGTAATACGGGGGTGATGGAAGTGGCGGCTCTATGGAAGATGTGGTATGGGCAGGAGTGCAAGGGTGCTCCGTAGTTAATGCTCTTCATGGTCTTGAGAGTGTCCAAATTAAATCCAGAAAAGTACTTCAAAGTCATCGCAAACTAGAAAAACCTCCAAAAAGTTTAAGTAAACAACACTCCAAGAAATCTGTAAAATCTAAGGAAATTAAAAAATAATGCCAATAATAAACTAAACCAAATAATTCTTTTTTTTAAGAAAAAGAAAGCATTAAAGGTAGCTGCAAATTTTCCACCCCAACTTCGTGACCTGGAAAAAAAAGTAACACACCCACCCTCACAATACATACAACCCAAATTTAATTCATTATAACTCTACAAACATATTACCAAACACATTATTATATGTACAATAAAATACTACTACTTCCAAACTATAGTTAGCACTATGGCATTACACTACATAACAATGCAACACAAACTATCACTAAACAAATTTACCAAATAAAACTAATACCATAACCCACACTAACTAGACCTACTCACATCCCCCACCCTAAAACCCTAAATAAAAACTTAAAGAGGTCTAACTATTCCGTCGAGGAACAACAGGCATCTCCCACTGACATTACTGAACTCTACCTCCAAATGACACTAATAGTGTACAAACTACAGGTAGCAGTAAAAGAAAAAGGTCCTCTAAATGAAAAAAAAACTATCTTCCTATGGAAAACAATAGAAAAATTACAAAAAAATATTTTTAAAAGTGCAAAAAAATGTATCTACAATGTATTACAATGTTAAGCAATCTATTGAATTAATAAAAATATGTTTATAAGGTACAATTGTAATATAAAACTATAACCATATATTAAATAGTACTAATAGGTACTAATAAAAGCTCTATAAAAATGTACAAATAAAAAACACTATGTATAAAAACTATATGTATGAAAACATAATTATGTACCTTTAAGAAACTGGAGTATTATTTGAGCGGAGTCAGAACCCACCTCAAATAATAATCACTATCCATGAAAGAGTGAACTACAAAAGTCACCAAATAAACCTAACCATAGAAAAATCCCAAAATAAATTTAGAAAAATAGAGTACATTTTAATAAACAAAATGTCACAAAATTGATAAAAATCCAATTACTAGTACCAGAGTTATGAATTTGAAAGTTTAGGGTTCAAAATAGCACCGAAATGCAGCAAGCACCAACCGTCGTTATCTGGTCTTGCTAGGCTGGGTAAAAGTAAAAAGTTAAGGCCAAAAGCAATGGAGTGTGGGTCAAATGGAGGAACTACTAGGTTTGTCTCGGTGAAAAGTTTTACCTTGTGACTTAGAGGCTGATTATGAGTCTGGCGGAATGGGGATTGCCGTGGCTTTGTTGGCATGAACACCACTGCTGAGTAGGCAGTTCGACCACCTGATTACGGACATGGTGGTTGGACTGCCACAAGACCGCCGCCACCGCCAGGATCCTGGATCCGGTGGTGGTAGGGAATGTGGAGGAGATTAGAGGCGGAGCTGATACCGGCACCACAGTACCAATTAGGAGTTGGATTTCTGCCAACCTTTTCATGGTGAGGACCCTGCCATGAAAAGGTTGTCAGAAAGGCAGGCAAGGGGCTCCCAACAGGGACCCTGGGTGCTTTTGCCCATTGGGCATTGTGGTTGGGGGGACTGTGTGCCTTACATGACGTGGTTTCTGGCAGCAGTGCACGCACGATAGTGCAGCTCTTCAGTGCGATAGCATTGCCTTCAGGCTCACTCTGTGAGCCGAAGCCTGCCGCCGCCTCAAGACCGCCGCGGCACTCTGACGGCCCGGCAGTTAACTTGTAATGCAGCAGTCGGGATGCCGCCAGCTTGGTGGCGTTCTCCCAACTGCCGCAACAGCTGTCCAGCAGTCAGACCACTGAACTCATAATCAGCCCCTTAGTCTCTTAGATGGAAGTCAAAAATCCTCAGTGGAGTCATCCAGAAGAGAACTCCGCTTTGTCAGATAGCCGCTGGACCAGGTTGTGGTGAAGCTGTTGACTTTTGGCAGGAAGCTCCAAGTGGGAAAATTCTGAATTTCATACCCAGGAAAGGTCCCTTGTTGGCCGAATACTTTTTTATTACTTCGTGCAGTAAAATTTCTACCTTCGGACTTAGGCCCTAATTACTAGTACGTCAGTCTTGATACTGTCGTACCGTCAGTGGCGGTCCAACTGCCCCCTCCTCTGTGGTCCAACCACCCGATTATGAGAAGGGCGGTTGGACTGCTACAAGACTACTGCAACCACCAGGATCTTGAATCCAGCGTCTGTGGCGTTGGTCTGGAAAGTGATGGGCTATGGAGGCGGTGCCAATGCTGGCACTGCCATGGTAATTATGACCTGCCTTTCCGCCGACCTTTTCATGGCGGGTACCCCACCATGAAAAGGTCAGCAGAAAGGCAGAAAAGGGACCCCAAACATGGCCTCAGAGCAATTTTGCCCATTGTTGACTGTGCATGGGGGCCATGTTGTGCCCTCCTCTGTTTGCACTGTCGTGCATGCACTGTGTGCCATGCATGACATGGTGCATGTTACACAGAGCACTCGATGTGCAAGTGAAGCTGCACTGCAGCAGCATGTGCTTCAGGCTCTCTTCATGAGCCGAAGCATGCTGCTGCTGTTCCACTGCTGCCGACACATCGCCAGCCCAGCGATATTGTCATAATACGGTGGTTGGGATGCTGCTGGCTTGACGGCCTATTTCCGACCTCCGATGCTGCAGCCTGGCAGTCCAACTGGAAAGCTCCTCGTAATCAGGGCCCTAGTCACTTTTTTGGAGTTTGGATTCGTCTAGCGGGGAAAGGCTGCAGGCTGTAGCCAATGAGTGCTCCATGAGGCCGGACACCTTCTCTGCAAAGTCCTGCTGTATCAGATTTGCTGCTGCAAAGAAGAAAATTGCAGGAGCAACCAAAATCTTTGGCCCTCTGACTTCTTAGGATTGCGCGGTGGTATACGGGGGCAACACGCCACTTCCTAACACGGAGACTACTAAGTTTGCAAGGTCTGCAGATGAGCATAGCCCCACCGCGGGCCCGAAATCAGCGTACACCCGCTGTTGCACCCACTCCTGCTGCCGCTACCCATCCCGAAAGCAAAGGAAATAAACTAACCGTGACGGGTGGCCGTCGCATATCTGGAGACGGAGGAGGGAGCTCCCAACTTGGTAAACCTGTACTTAAACTTTTCCAGACCGGAAAGGCTGCAGGCATTATTCAGACGTGTGCCGCTCCTCCTCGGGAACAGACCATGGCGGCGGCTTTGATGGAGGCGGTGCAGTCGGATCGAGACAGTGTCGCAGTTTCCCCTTCCTTTGAAGATCAGATCGACGGCGCTGAAAACGCTGCAATGATACAAGGTAATTCGCTTGTCTCACAGTTTGGATCTGAAGTTGGTCTAACGGGAGCAAATAGCCTGACTAATGATGTTATAAAAAACACTGACTCGCATAATCTCATTATAGAATATGCCGCAACTACGTCCCAACCGGCAACAATAATTACTGCTCCCAGCACTGGCAGTGATGCTGGCAGTAACTCAGTTCTGACTCCTAGTGGTCATAGTAATGAGTGCTGCGCTACAAAGATGATAGATATTGATCAAACGGGGTAGCATCGCCATCCTGGAAAAATGGAGCTAATGGAGTTAAGGAAGTTAATGGAGCTAAAGGAGTCAGCGATCAAAGGGAAGAGGATTCTGAGAATAAGGGGGACAGAGAAGCTGACGGCGCAACAGTGATGACATCAGATCGGGCCTCTGTTCAGGACACTGATTTTATAGAAAACGATATCACTGATAATGTTATTTTGTTCACTTCTCCCCCTATCTCTGTTACCGCTACATCAGTTACCATCAGCGATCTGAGCAGCAACTTGAACAGTAATCTTAGATCAGATGGCACTCAGAAAGATAAGCAGACAGCTGTAGAAAGTGTACCCAATAAGAGGATAAAACCTAAAAAAAACAGAAGACCAAGGAGCACGCTACAACGCACTTTAATATGATAAAATTACCAGATACTAGTGGGCATACTAGTAAAGTTAGCCCGCTTCAAAAATTGGTCACGGCCAAGGGCGATGTTAAAGCTATTATATCAAGGTTATCTGGATCATCATCTAGCAATGACTTGCAAACATCTGCCATGGCGAGTCCTGATTTTGCTGCTCAAACTTGTGAAGCTGCTACCGGCTGTCACTTGGAGGGCAGCGAGGAAGATACTGTGGCAGACTTTTCTTTTGCAACCTCAGCCACTCTTACAAATAATGGAGAGCCTGTGATTGTTACTGCCAAGGAGCCCTCACTATCTGCTATTTTTCAAGCACTTCACGAACAAAGAACTGAGATGCAAAGCAGCTTTAATCAAGCTAGAATAGATAGTGGTTTGATACAGCAGGGCCTGTCTGAAGTCTCGGCTAAAGTAGTTGGTCTAACACAAGAAATAGCAGAACTACAGCAGCGTCTGTCGAACACGGAGGATATTGCTGCAACAACTGTAAAGACAACTGAAATACATGATGGCCAGCTTCTGTTTCTTAAAAACAAAAGTGAAGATCTTAAAAATAGGCAACGTAGGAATAATTTAAGAGCCTTTGGTATCCCTGAGGAAAAAGAGGGTACTGACCCTCGGGCCTATATAGTTCAGCTGTTTCAGGAATCATTTCCAGATCTCTCTGACTGGGATTGGGATTCTCAGATTCATCGGGCTCATAGACTTCCATTGTTTTTAAATCAAGAGGCACGAGCTAGTAGACAACATCCTAGGCCTATGATTATTATTTACTTCGGAAACTTCTTACTTAGACAAGCAGTCTTTTTTCGAGCCCGCCCAGGCACGGTCAATACACTTTCATTTTCCGCTAGGTCAGATCTCTGCAAAGAAACAATGGAGCGGCGCTGGAAACTGCGCCAACTGATCGATCCTTTGAAGGCAGCGGGTGCACAAGCATTTCTTCAAGAGCCAGCAAGACTTAAAGTTATACATGGGGGACATACTTGGTTCTTTCATGCAGCTAGCGAGGCCCAGCAGGTTCTTAACTCTTGGAGGTCGCTGGAGAAGACGTCTCCCTAAGACTTGAACATATATGATATATGATGGATTTCTATTTATATGATTTCATCTTGTGTTTTCTATGGATCCCTTTCTTTGTTTCTTTCTTTTTTAGGTACGTGAACCGTAGAGTTAAGATATAGGCAGATATAGGCAAGAACTTACCTATGATTATTTCTATGATTATCTTTATCATTATATGACGATATATGTAGATATAAGGTGTCCTCCTTCTGGCGGGGGTGCTTTTTTTTGGTTCTTTTTCTGGGGCCCTTTTTTTTTTGTTGGTGCATATGATTTAGGCTATGTCGGGGCTAATGTTTAGCGGGTAGCACCCGGGGGGTGCATAAGATCTCTAGTGGCTGTAAGGTCCAACTACAGCCTGGTTGGGGTGATTCCTTCTCTAGGAAACGGGGAGGGCTGGGTGGGTTTTTCTCAGGGAAGGTTTGGGGGGGGCATGGGCTTGGCCCTGGGGAGTTTGGGTGGAGGGGGTAAATATAAAAATATCGAAAGGAGTAAACATAAGAACTATTTGTGATATGAGATATGCTATCTATTGCAGCACTTTTAGATTAGGATGTTATAAAGTTTGCGACGTAATGTTTCTTCATCTGGGTACTATCCAAAATAAGGGCAACAGACAGAGGTATGGCTCAGGTTCTCTAGGTCGCCACATGCTAAATCTACAAAATAAATGGGGTTAATCAAGTGTCTATGTTGGAATGTCTCTGGATTAAATTCTGCCGGTAAACGCCAGATGGTACGGGCAGAGCTGCGAAATTATAAACCTCATGTTGTTGCTCTTGTTGAGACACATCTGGCATACAAAGATAGACAGTTATTAAAACAATTGGATTATAAGATAATCGCATGTACTTCCCAGACGGTTTCTATTAGAGGTGTTGCCATTTTAATTGACAAACGACTTGACTACACTCTGCTTAGAGCCTCTCATGATAATCGAGGCAGGTGGATAATAGTACAGATACTTATTGATGGTCATAAATTTGATTTAGGTACTCCCTACGGTCCAAACTTGGATGAGCCGCTTATGTTTGAGATGTTATCATTAGATCGTTTTGAATGGCAGGGAGACTTAATTATTATGGGAGATTTTAATTGTATTATGAACTCAAACTTAGATTCAACCAATCGAGGTGCCTCGGCTAGAATGAGGAAAGTAAGGGCTGCTATTATGGAAATGGCTCGATTGCATGGTCTTGAAGATGCTTGGCGGTCATTGCAACCTTTACAACCTGGCTATACTTACTACAGTGCACCTCATCGGCAATACTCAAGAATTGATATGTTTTTGGTTAACAATACAATTCTGAATATAGCCAAGTGTGAAGTATGTCCCAAGATAGTATCAGATCATAATCCCATACTGCTGTTACTCACGCTTGGCTCATCTAGCAAACAAACACGCCAATTCTCTTTTCCTCGCTATTTGCTGACGGATATAGAGTTTTTAACATTTATGAAGAATAGCATTGGTAATTTTATTTTAGATAACAAAGACTCTGCCTCTCTTTTTCCTGTCTAGGATTCACTAAAAGCTTACATAAGAGAAGTTACTCAGCAATATGTTCTTAGGCAGAATGGCAGCAAGAGTTTGGCAACGAAGGCTACTAGGGAAGCCATTCCGCAATTAGAAATAGTACATGCCAATGAAATCAGACAAGGACTTACTCAACAGACGACAGCCTCAGCATATTCACAAACGTATTTACTTTTAATTGAAAAGCGTGCCGCATTGGGACGGTTCTTAAAAGAAAAGACGGCGGTTAGCTATAATAAAAACCGAGCTCTTCAGTACGAGTACTGAGAACAAGTAGGCAAAGTGCTTGCACATCAACTCTCTGATAAAAGGGCGAAACGAGAAATAAAGGGCATAAAAGGTGATGGGGGGCTATTTTACACACAGCTTGAGAAGATAGTAGAACAATTTCTTTGTTTCTATCAGAAATTATATAGTAGCCCTAATGTATTTGACAAAAGAAATTTCATTGACTATATAGATAACTGTAACTTCCGTGAAACTATTCATAGACTTGAAGTAGAACAGATACATTCCCTTAATCTAGATATTACGGCTGAAGAAATATCTGATGCTATTTTGGCCCTCCCTTCTGGAAAAGCAGCAGTGAGGATACCATACCGGCAGAATTTTATAAAACATTTAAGACAAGCCTGACCCCTCTAATGTGCAAAATTATGAACCATATTAGTGTGAGTGGGATGGTACCCAGTTCGTGGGATATGACAAACATTGTCTTTTTTAAAAAAAAGAATAAACCTAAGGAACAGTGTGGGTCATATCGCCCGATTTCACTAATAAATGCAGATGCAAAAAGTTTTTCAAAAATATTGGCAATGCGTCTTGCGCCTTTTATGGTACAACTAGTCTTTTGTGAAATTGAAGGGCAAGATGGCGGCTGTGTGAGAGCTGTGTGGAGCCGCTTTCCCTACCTCGGCGATTCAGCTATGGAATGAGGGAAAATCTTATATGTTGATATAACTCGGCATTATTTATGGGCAAAGCAACTCAGCACGTACCTGGCAGGGGCTTCAGCTGTAAATCTGGTCGTGGAGTACAAGCTGATGAGGCTTTTGTCGGCGATCGGTGTACTGACGGCTCGAGCGTCGAGGTTTCTACTTGCAGTGGTACTGGCAGCATCCAGCGCTCGTCAAGCGGCATTGGGGAGGCCCGGGACAACTCGCCGATACATTGTATCACGAGGGATTGTATCTGCCCCCGGCGTGGATAAGCGATATTCTGTGGCAGTAGAGAAGAGGCTGACAGGATCCGCTGCTATGCCGCCAAAGATAAAAGGGTTGACGCGAGATGGCAGCGCGACTGGAGGAGTCAAGCCTGTATCGGTGAATCGGCGTGCAGCAGCGGATGGAAAGGGGCTGAACCAGAGCCTGAGCCAGAGAGTCAATCTACAAGCAGATTTGGACAAAGAAGGGCTGTCCAAGGAAACTCTTAGTGGGAAGCACTGTGGTGAGCGTCTTGGCGCTATGGTTACTAGACCAAAGCAACCAACTGTCCCTGGGATGTTTACCGGAAGGGGAGCCCCTTATTTATCCGGCGAAAAGAAAGTATTTAAAGGCAAAACTCATGCAGACAGCCCAAAGAGTTTGGTACTAAGCGAGGACATGCAAAATGATAGCAATTTAATAGAGATATCCCCTGAATTAACTGTGAGTATTGCAGGCCCTGCTTCTATATCTGGGGGGCACTCTGAAATGTTAGTACAAAGTACTTCAGAAAAAGTGGGGCAACCCGAGAATTCTGGTCCTCAGGATGTTATTTCCAAAGAAGTATGTGACGCAATTAACATTACTGTCCATAAGGAGCAACCGGAGGCTACCATCCAAGCAGCCGGCAAACATCTAAAGATCCCGGATAATGGGGAAAAGTTTTATTCATTGACTGATGATTCGGATTTATCCAACTTCAGTAGCAAGGGTGGTTCTGATGAAGACTACTCAGAGGGGGACAGCGGCACCCCCCTCACTAACCCTGCCACTCAAAAACGCATACCTGTGCGCAAAAAGAAAAAGAGTATAAAGGAGTCAGATAAAGACAGGGGGCTTACGTCCGACTGCAGTCAATCTAGCCAGCTAAAGTGGGACTACTCTGCCACTCAGTTTGGGAGGAGTCTAGAGGATGAGCTCGGAGCCCCAGAGGGTATGACGAAAGATCATGGTATAATGGAACTACAAACTCAACAACCGACAATGGATCTGATATATTCAACATTGAAGCAGATGCAGATTGAGGCACGTCTTGAACATAAAAGGGCTCATTTAGCCACTAGAAAATTACAGGGTGCTGTGCGCAAAATTAGCAAAGCCTGTACCGAGACTTCAGTACGCACCACAGCTTTGGAAGAACGCGTTGTGCAACTGGAGGGCGACGTTGAAACCTCCACCCGATTAACTGAAGCTAATGATAGTAAGATGTCTGATGTTTTTTGGAAGCTGGAAGATTTTGAAAATAGACAACGCCGTACCCTAGTTGCTTTTGATGTTGCCTCTAAGCTAAACCTGGACATGGGGATGATTATGCTTGATGCGGAAAAAGCATTCGATCGTGTAACATGGGACTGTCTCTGGGCCATACTTATGGCATACAACATCCATGGTGGTTTCTATGATTGGATCAGAGCCTTGTATAAACGTCCAAGTGCCAAACTAATCTATCTACATTACCAGTCCACTCCTTTTATGATATCGAGGGGCACACGACAAGGCTGTCCTCTTTCACCTTTACTTTTTGCCCTATACATAGAGCCGTTTATAAGATCATTGCTTGCCATCTTATCTATTTCGCCAGTCTTATTAGGCCCTGGCGAATTGAAAATAACGGCTTATGCCGACGATATAGCTGTTTTCTCTACGGATCCAGTTAAAGCTATAGAGGCAATTCAAACTGAGGCTAGGATATTTGGGAACTTTTCCGGATACAAACTGAACATCAATAAGACACAGACCATCCTCAATTTTCAAACAAGTAGGGAGGTACTCGGGGCCTGCCTTGCAGCAATTTACTTAGGCGTGTGGATTACCTCAGATATGGGACAGATTATAAAGCTGAATTATAATCCCTTACTTAAATTTATGATTACTAAAATGAAGGCCTGGCATAAACTGCCTATTAGCATTATAGGCCGCTGTAATATTATTAAAATGATTGTTTTACCTAAATTTCTTTATTTATTCAGGTCAATACCATTATGAGTACCAAATTATTTTTTTTTTAAACTTGAGGGTGCTATTAGCAGCTTCATATGGGGCTATAAGCAATCAAGGCGTGCTATAAGATACCTAAAACTCCCCTTTAAATTTGGAGGATTTCAATTACCTGACTTTAAACTTTACTTTTGGGCCTCTTTCGCAGGACGTTTACGTGACCTTCTTGCCCCTAGCAGACATCACTGCTGCTATTGCATTGCCATTGGCAGCGATAGTATTATGTTTTTATATAGGATTAATGATCCAAATTATTTCAAAAGAGTACGGTTTAAGACTCTTAAAGACATAGTATATATTTGGCGTGAGATTACAGCCAACTGCTCTTTGCCCCTGATGCATCTTAGTCTACCATTGTGGAGTAATCCCATGCTTCCGGAAATATTCCATAACACTCAAGCTAAATCTTGGGACAGACACTGTATTAGCCAACTCAGGCATTTATATAATGCCAACGGGTTTCGTACGTTTAAAGATTTACAGACGCTATCCGGTATTCCCAAGAATATGTTTTATAAATATCTACATATTAGAGACTGCTTGTGGGGACGCAGAGTGATAAGAAAACCCACGGTATCGGATATACTGACTTATCTGCACTCCGATGCAAAATTGACTATCAGTAAGACCTATCAGTTATTTTCTCAAATTTGGGAGAATGATAGTCTAAAGCTAGCATCTGAATGAAGTGAGCAATTGGGTCAAGATATTAGCCCTGGAGATATCGAAGATGCACTAGAGACTTTAGATATTGCGGTACATCCTGTCAATTTAAAGTCGTTCTCCAGTCTAAATCATTTTGGGAAAGGAGTTGTACACTAAGGGGGGGGGGGTTAGATTTTCTATTCCCTCTTTGATCTAAACCATTTTGGGGAAGGTATGGGACACTGAAGGGGTTAGATTTACTATTCCAACTCCAAAATAAACAATTTTGGGGAAGGTGTTGGACACTACATGGGTAAAATGTAATCCTAGAAGACAATATATCATTTTTCAAAATAATATATAGCAATAGCAATCAAATGAATGTAACTTGGGGCTTAATTACAACTTTGGCGGGCTTGGAGTGGGCCGCCATGCCATCGCCCTGCTCCAAGACCGCCAAAGTCAGCTGGTGGCTGCTTGCCAGATTACGAGTTATTTTGTGGTCTGGTGGGCGGTCGGAGTGGCGGTCTCACCGTGGTGTAGTAGAATAGGCTCATACGTGAGCCTTTGAATTGCACCACCGTAGTCTGCCAATGCACGTTCCTGCACAGCATGGACTGTGCGAACCATGCCATGCAGGAACAGGGGTGCATTCACACATGGGGGGCACAACATGTGGCGCCCTGCATGCGCCCCTATGCACTCAAGACCGCCACGCCAATGACAGGGATCGCGGATGCCTGACAGTTGCTGCGGTCCCATGGAGGTCCAACCGCTGTACTAGTAATACAGCGGTCGGACCGCTGGTGCGGCAGTCCCCGACAGCCACCGCACCTCCACCACAAGTTTGGCGGTCCTATGAAACGCCAAACTCGTAATTAGGCCCTTACAATCCATATTTACATTTTCATAAACATTCCAAAAATAAACCATAAAACAGTATGAACTAAAATATAACAAAAATTATCAACAATATTTACAAAAAAACAAAAACAAACCTTTCACAATTATATAACTAAACTGAAAATATTCGTCATTTTAATAATAATAGTAATAATAATGATAATAATAACAAGTGATACAGTAATCAAATCAACATTTTAATCCTCTACAACACCCTTAATAACAACATAAATATAATAACATGTACAAACATATATATATAAACATAACACCAGTTGTGGAGCGCGCACTAAGGCAAAAACACAGTGGTACATGGACAAAAGGAGATTTATTAATTCATAAACCCCGCGGGACGGGTTTCGGCCGAATGATGGTCTTGTTCACACGTGTGCAATAAGTGAACAAGGTCGAAACTCCTCCGTGTATTGCCTGGAAAGGAATGATTGCCGCATGCGAATAAGAAAGGAAGCAGCTGACAACTACGGAATGCCGCGTCCCAGAGGCAAGCGGTTTCTAATCGGGTGGCAGGGGGGAGGTTTTGGGGAAATTGAACGGGTTGGAAGACGCGTGCAGTCTCACCGGGCACCCGTCAACCCCGACCGGACCGCTTTACGTCTCTGGACGGCGGTCGAACAGATTGTTACTATTTAGCTGGCTTGTATAAACTGCTCCGGAATACAATTTGCATTGACTACGTGGGCAACACCTGTATCTCTGTACACAGAAAACTTTGGAGATCGTGTCAACAATTAGGACGCGCATTATACATTATTTACTACTTACCATTAACATTTAACTCTTGTTTGGCAGTAGAAACCCTCTATCAATAGGAAGGGGTGGGGGGATCGAACAGAGCTCTACAGTCACAGCGTACTTTCACTCTCACTTTTCGTTTTTTGGCTACAAGTGTATACACAAAATGGATGAAGAATCAGAAAGACGGGCGGCAGCCCAGAGTCTTTTTGCTAGAGCTCCTAACAAACACCAACCTGCGAACACTTCTGTAATCAAAGATACCTCACTACATGATAAACTCAAAAAAGTGGAGAAACTGAAAAAATCTGAAATATCAAAGTGGTAGGAGGCCATATCCTTGCAAGATTACATCAATAAGGATATGGTCCCACGAGGTTTAAGAATATACGCCACTCCGTACTACGAATTGCCTAATCCAAAAATGCTAGAAGAATGTTCACAAAATTCTGCACAAAGCTCAAAAAATATGTTGACAATCCTTGTCAAATATGCCTGGGAAGACAGGGAAATAATACTGAAGGAATTAGAGTCATTAGAAGAAGAACTAAGGAACCACAAGGAACAGGAAACAATTAAAAAATATGTGGAAGATCTGAAAGTAAGATTGAAGCTATACAAAGACGACATAAAAGCCCGTAAACAAAGGAAACTCCATAGAGACTGTACAGATTACGAGACTGGCAGGATTCTTACTTACAGTCATAAATATGACCATCTATATGATAAACTGATGCAAGCAGAACCGATTGGCGATACAACAGATATTTTAAGCGCCAGTGACTCAATCACAAGTAGTGACGCGGAAGACTTTCAGAACCAGGCTACAAGTAGACCGGTGATAAAACAAGGGGAAGTGAGAGTCCCCACCACTTTTTTAGACGAGTATCGCCTACTGAGAACAGGACGACAAACTCCAAGAACAACACCGACTCCAAAAAACATGCCGAAGAGGCAGAGGAAAGAGAGGGAGAGGCCGGGGACAAGCTGCCGAAAAAACAAGCGGAGATGAAAGCGAGACCAACAGAGGGAACAGAAGAGGCAGAGGATGAGGAAAAGGGCCAGTGGGAAACAAGGCAACCACCTCCAAGAAACTATGATGATGGACAATGATATGGTAAGCAGAACAATCGTCAACCTATCCAATCGATCACTCACAGAATTAGAGAAAAGAACACTCTGTTTAGGCCTTTCTTTCCGCCCTTCCGACCACTTCAATTACCCTGAGACAAGAATTGACATATCCAGATATATACGCAAATTAAAACTAAAAAAATGGCATCAACTCCACAAACCAAGACAGGAAATCACAGGGAGTTTCTCCAGTACCCTTGACACCAATCCTAACGATAATATCGATGGTAACAACATACTGAGAATAAGAGATGCAAATACCCTTCTCACACTACAGGGATTACTTGTAGAGACAGGCATTGAAAAGACAGATACATTGGAGTCAATAGACATTATCACTGATCAATCAGCCTCTACGGAATTCAAACCGAAATCTAAATTCTATCCCAATCCCTCACACGACAACATTGATACATTCCACGATACCATGATGCACGATCTGATAAAGACACAACATCAGAAGAATAAAAGACCTACACAACGGAACATATCGTACACCCAGAATGAAGTAATCTCAAAGTCCTTTATTCGATCTTACTCATAAGATCATAAAAGTGTTTACAGTCACAGTTTATAAAAGTCATAGTAAAATTTATCATAAACCCAGGTGTAAAAAGAATGCAAGCATTCATTATATCATAAAATCTAATTCATCTATATGAATACAATAAAAGCATGATAAGCCATCCTGCTATATCTTAAGGGCCCAGCTGCTTTCTCTTTTTCAGGCATGCCCAGAGAAATGAGGCTAGAGAAAAACAGACGCAAGGGTTCTGCAAGGATTTGAGGAAGAACAGAGCTACACAGCAACATTTATAATTCTGACTCTTGCAAATTGGTACAATAAATTTGTGTCGTTCTTGACAATAAAAACCACAAAAAAACAAAACGTGGCGATCATTTTGTGGGGACTTGTTGTCACAAGGACATACTGAGAGATCGGAATGTTTATATTGCTTCCCTGGAAATCCTATCATCAAAGGGATCATATTTAAGCGAAATCTCAGTAAAATGTATTTGTGGTGTGAGAGTGTGACATCAGCCAAATACAGAAAACTTCCCTCCATCAACACTGGTGTTAGTTCATACAGACGAGCCATCTGGGTGTGGGAGTTTTTTTCCTTTCTCAGATATTGTGCCCTCAAAATGAATGTCTAAACCAGTTTTTGCTTAGACATGGACTTACAAGTAGAGGGGTCTTTAAAAAGGCGGCTTAAACCAATGGCAGATAATTCTGACTCCACATACTGTAGCCACTTAACCCTACTGTAATTATCTTGACAATAGAATGAGTGTTAGGAACTGTCACCCTGTGCCAGATAGAGTGCCACAGTAGGAGTGGTGCCATTTTAATCATATCAATGATGTATGGTAAAGCCAATTCCATATGTAACACATAGTTTGAATATGACTGTGGAACGGAAGTAAAAGACTTAAAAAATGTGTTCTCTATGGACTGCAGAGTATCACAGGGAGCCATCCACCATATCGCTGCACCATATACTGCTGCTGCCTTAGTATTAGCATGGTACATTTTTTTCATTGGGAACAGAGGTTTGGCTCCCAGCCTTTTGGAGAATGTTTTCAGTGCCATAAGGCTTCTCTGCATGCCCAATGCTCTTCCCCCTAGTAATTTCGACCATGATTGGTTTCTATCAAAAAGGACTCCTAAGTAGGGGAACGAGTCCACCACCTCAATCTTACCGGAGTCCATAAAAAAAGAAGGAGGTCTGTCATGTTTCCCCCCCCCCCCACAATGATAATAAAAGATTTGCTCTGGTTGACCTTTAAATCTAATGATTCCATGAAAGTTGCGTAGGCAGATATAAGATACTGGAGCCCCCTCCCAGTTCTCGCCATCAATACGTCGTCGTCTGCATATGCTTGCATTGGTAACCGCTGATGGTTAGCAAGCACAGGGACGTCCAAGGCTGCACCCTCGAGATGTTTTCTCACACCATTAGTGTAGATGGAAAATAAAAATGGTGCCAGGACGCAGCCTTGTCTTACCCCTCTCAAGATCTTAAATGAGCGGGTACACTCCCCGTTCCTCCCATAGCGGACTGAGGAGGAGGCGTCAGAATACAACTGCCTGATGAAGTCAACCAATGCCTGATCTATTCCCATCTCCTCCATTATCTGCCAGAGTCTAGGGTGGGACACGCAGTCGAAAGCTGCGGATAAGTCCATGAAGGCAAGATAGATCTTCCCACCCTTGGCTCTGACATATCTATCCATGATCAATGACAGATTCAGGCATTGGTCTATTGTTCCTTTTCCCTCTTGGAATCCATATTGGGACTCCATTAAGATGTTTTTACTCCTCGCCCATGCCTCTAATCTCGTTAAAAGTAGGCGGCCCATAAGTTTGCCGTTGTATCGATCAGCGAGATCGGTAGATAATTTTTTGGATTATTTTTGTCTCCCTTTTTATGAATGGGGACGATAATACTTGTTTTCCAGGACTTGGGGGGGCCCACTATGGCGATTTTATTAAAAACATTAGTTAAAAAGGGAACCCATATTAAAAACATTAGTTAAAAAGGGAAAGTAATCAAATCACTAGCTGAAGATGAGACCATCGTGATCCGTCCATCGGACAAAGGAGGCAACGTTGTGATATGGGACAAAGAACTCTACACACAAGAAGCTTTAAGACAACTTGAGGATGGACACTTCTATTCAAAGAGCAATGTTAGAGAGTACAACGAAAGTATCTTTAACTTTTGGGAGAGACTCAATGGCTGGAAGGAAAATGGAATACTACAATGGGAAGAATTCTGCTACTTAAAGCGTGATTTTCCAAGACTGCCAATTTTTTATCTATTACCGAAGATTCACAAGAATCCTATTGCACCACCAGGGAGACCCATTGTCTCCTCTATTGGCAGTGCTACAGAAAACATTTCTAAATATGTAGACCATTTTCTCCACCAATATGTTAACACTTTACCATCGTACGTGAAAGACACAAAAGACTTCCTAGGAAAAATATAAGGAGTAAAATGGGAGGACGATTATATTCTGATCACCATGGATGTTAATTCGTTGTATATGATTATTGACCACAATCTGGGCATCAAAGCTTGTCAACATTTCCTAGAAAACAGACCTATCCAGTACCTTGAACATACTAATATGTTATTAGAGATGATGAGATTCTGCCTCTTTAACCCCTTCGATGCTCATGATGAGCTCAGCTCGTCATGCTGCGCGGTCGCGCTGTGCGCATGACGAGCTCAGCTCGTCACGACCACACCCGCGATCGGAATGTCCAGCACCTGGGCGGAATTCCGATCGCGGCGAAGCGGTTAACAATATTTTTATGTTCAACGATGTAATATACAAACAAACACTAGGGACTGCCATGGGTACTTGCTTTGCCCCCAGCTTTGCTAATCTCTTTCTGCGGGCATGGGAAAAAGAGATCCGTGGGGAAAAAACTTTACTCCCCATGTGGAGCCAAGTTATCGTCTGGCTCCTCTACATAGGCGATCTGTTTCTGATTTAGAAAGGAAGTGAGACCAGTGCAAACAACTTTATTGAGCACATCAACACAAACAACTTAAACCTCAAACTAACACACAATATGAGCAAGGAATCAATAGAGTTTCTAGATGTAGTAGTGGTGATAGAAGGAGACAAATTTAATACTAAACTGCACCGAAAAAGCACAGCAGGGAACAGCTTACTTCATGCTCTCAGCAGCCATCCAGATGTGTTGAAATGGAGCATTCCATTTGGAGAACTGCTGAGAGCAAAAAGAAACTGCAGCTCAGTTGAATCATATGAGGCTGAGTATAGGATTATGAGAAACAGATTTAAGGAATGAGGATATCCGAATTGGGTCATAAAAAGAGCAGTGAAGAAAGTCAAATAAGTCACTAGAGACCAAACACTTCAGGAGAAACCCATGACCAAAGAGACTGAGAATGTCACGAGAGTGATCCTGACCTATAATATGGAGTCTAACCAAATAGTTAAGATCCTGAACATCAACTCGAACATTTTAAAAAGTGACCCAATTATTGAACAACAATTGCCCCAGCACCCCATGGTTACATACAGAAAAGGGAGAAGCCTCAGAGACATTTTGGTCAGAGGTGACATCACTAAGAAACAAAAAGGACCTCAACACAGCCTACAAGGATTTTTTCCTTGTGGGCACTGCAAGGCTTGCAGGTACAATTTTATGGTCAAAACGTATGAGACACCATGCACCAGCAAGAACATCAGCCAATTCTTGACATGTAGTACAACACATGTAGTCTATGTACTAGAATGCCCCTGTAAGATGAGGTATGTAGGGAGCTTGACATTTGCAGCAAGGAAAAGAATACTGGAGCACCTCAGGGCAATCAACAATAAGGACCCCCACTACCCAGTGGCTCGACACTTTGAGGAATATCATCTATCCAATAGTGCCTTACTGAGATACTTTATCATTGAACCTGTCCAACAGAAAAAGAGGGGCTGGGACAGAGTACTTCTCCTTAGAAAGAGGGAATTATGGCACATTATTGATTTACAGAGCAAGAGCCCTTGGGGCCACAATCAGGATGAGGAACTTAACATACACTTACATGAAAACTGAGGTTTTGTACTATCTGATTTGCAGAAGTAACTTAGATCCATAGACGTCTGTATTTGAGTACATGAGAATATACATAACAAATGTACACTTCTTAATGTGATATACATCATTTGTGCTTAGTATGTAACTTAACTGTATTTTAATCCTGATTTTATGTTTTCACTTTCATAGGAGGAAAGGAAGGGGCCTACTGACATTGGAAGGACTTGTAGAGGTCACCTACCCTTTTCTTCATCATCAGGAAAGGTGGTTCAGAGCACGGTGAAAGATAAGAGATTTTCACTTATTTTATTAGTATTCTTTATAATTTTGACATAGTCGTAGATTTATCTGGTATTAAGTATGCAAGAAGGTTTGAGAGAACCCTGGGTTCCAGGGCTTGTGCCTTCAAACCACTAGTTTGTAAACATAACAACTGGACGGAATAGATGAATTCAATGTTGTATTTACACGCACAGTGTAGATGTCGCAGATAGGAACAGCCATTTGACCTTTTACTACTGTATCAATACAGGTTTCATCGTGAGGTGTTTCGGCACACAGAAGTATGCAGGTGTATTTCTGGCCCATAAGAGATTTTCACAAACACACCCAATGCATTATCCTATAAGGCAGAGAAGTGCGATTAATTGGGACTAGGCGTAGAATAGTAAGAAGTAATTTTACGCTTGGAATACATTGATTGTAGCTACTAGGAATGGTCAACTTAGCGGTTTGACAATACTGGTCCCGTACATAAATATGGCCAGTGCTGTGGGTCTGTGTGGAAGCCACTGGGCACGTTATTTAGGCTGAATAATACAAGATTTCTCACTAAGAGTCGTAGAGATGGAATCCACCGGTGTCACTTATAAAAGGGATGAAGAATACACCATTTACCAGAAGCCACTGTGGCGCATTACAATTGGTAATTAGTAAGTACGATTTTCTTCACGTACAATCAAGTGAACTTAGCCACGATAATACCCGGTAGTTCCACTGACAGCAGGAAGACTTAGAGGTCGCATCACATGGCGAATCGTAGAAACGTATACAGACACATATTAGTGGTTATGATACACCTTTGTAACTCATATAACGTATACGATACAACATTGGTTCCTCTTCTTTTCTTTTCTTTTCTTTTCCTGTCTTTTCTTTTTACCTTTCTGAAAGCTATTGTGCTGTGAACAATACTGTCAGGAATTATATACTTGCACTACTATGTATATAAATACCCCGTTACAAAATGGATGCCATGTTAACTATGCAAGTGATGCCATATGACAGTAATGGTGGTCCTTTGTCTATGTCATTGAAGTTTGCAAAGGAGGTGGTTTGACAGATTAACCAGTGTGAGAGCAAGGGGACTGTGTTCCCTGAAATGCGTAACTGGAATAAAATCGAAGCTTAAATCTCCTGAGAGAGCGTTATTTCTTCATTGCTGTGCAAAAATTCACGTCCGGTGGGCTTCGCAGGTATTCACTCCAACTACCACAGGCTGAGTGGGGCAGAAGGAGCACTGTGTCTAATATATATTTATATATATATATATATATATATATATATATATATATATATATATATATATATATATGTCGGTCATCTTGCACCGTTTGTTCGGATCACTCATGGACGGGTGCTATTACCGTGGTGGTTCCCCCACGTAATATTCCAGCTAAAACTCTTTCAATCTCAAAAAAGAGTACAGCACTCGCGGGGAAAGTTACACAAGTAGTTTTTATTCCGGAACCACAACAAACGCGTTTCGGAAACTCCTTCTTCAGTGTCTACCATCCGCACTGAGAGGAGCTATTTAGATTGCCCTGCATAATGCAGACATAGACATAAAGGATGGACTCAGTAGCCCTCAACATAAGCGCCATCTTATAGTGGTATTTTCACTCGAATTTCATACAATATATCAAATCACATCACATGTGTATTCACAATTTCATGTAATAATTTAGCCGTAAATCGGCACACTTCATGCTTCCATATGTCTCCAACTGATCGGAAACTCAACCGCAAATAACGCTGCTTTTTTAAGAAAATGCATTAATATTGACGTTCATTTTCATAAAGCCATAGAATACAAATCATTATGAAATTCACAATCACGCCGTGAATCGGCATATACCACTCAGAGCACTCAATTATTCTTTACCTTGGTCTCTCATAACCTCGTAATATCTCGCCATGTAATGGCACACCATTACTGTCTATGTAAAAACAACTCATAGCAAAATAAGAAAAGAAATCAGCAGAAGTCATAAAAGTTTCTTCAGCAATCACTTATCTCCCAGGATCCTCATCTGCCTAGGTGCACTGACAGCTCTTCACCGCTATTCAGGCCATTCGGTGCCCTAGTTTGCATGTCAATAATATAGCGGGACTCTAGCCTCCTAAGCCTCTGGACTCTGTCTCCCCCCCTGGGGTTTAGTGGCACATGATCTATACTAAAGTATTGCAACAGATCCCTGTTGCTCTGATGTTTGATGGAAAAATGCCTAGCGACTGGATAGTTCAAATCTTTGTTCGCGATTGCCCGTTGGTTTTCCAATACGCGAATCTTTGCACTATGTATAGTACTGCCTATATATCTGAGCCCGCATGGGCATACCAGACAATAGACAGTATGCGTTGTATGGCAAGTCAGAAAATTCTTGAACATATTCTGTTTCTTCAACACCGCTACCTGATAGGAGAGTACCCTTTTACTATTGGCACACGCCTTACATTTCCCGCAGGGGAAGAAACCTCTCATGTCTTTAAGTGTTCCTTGTCTGCCAGGTAACTCTTCTAGATGGCTGTGGACCAACTTGTCTCGCAGTGACCTTGCCTTCCTGAATGTAACAATAGGAGCATGGGGGATATCCTTTCCTATGATGGTATCTGTTTTGAGGATATGCCAGTTTCTTCTCAACATGCCCCTGAAGGTGTTAGCATCATCCGAGTAGGTGGTAATTATTCGGAATTTGCCTTCATTACTGTCCTTGACACTGATCAGATCATCCTTTTTATCCAGAAGTTTCTTTCTAGGGATTCTCTCTACTTTCTTGAGCGTGGTTTCTAAGAGATCCCTGTTATAACCTCTGGCCAAAAACCTGGCTATGCTGTCTTTTGCTGCGGCTTTAAAATCACACTCCCTTGAACAGTTGCGTTTCAGCCTGAGGAGCTCACCGTAGGGTATGCTGTTTATTAGTTTAGGGGGGTGACTGCTGTCGGCATGTAAAATGGAATTGCCGGCAGTCGATTTTCTGTACAATTCTGTTTCCAGCACCCCTTCCTGAACATAAACCCTTAAATCAAGATAGTTCACTGCCACTGAACTAATCTCTGATGTGAACTTTAGATTCACCTCATTATTGTTTAGATGTTGTATGAATTCCTCAGCCAGACTTGACGACCCTTTCCATACAAGGAAGAGGTCGTCAATGTACCTGTGCCAGACAACTATCTCCTTGACCCATTTGTCATTTTCTTGGGTCCGGGTTACCTGCTCCTCCCACCAGCCCACGAATAAATTCGCGTAGCTGGGGGCAAAGCAGGTACCCATCGCTGTACCGGAGATCTGTCGGTAGAGGTCCCCCTGGAATAAAAAGATGTTATTCAACAGGCAAAATTCGATAAGTTCAATCAGCATGTTATTATGTTCCGCCAATTTCAAAGGTCTCTTTTTCAGAAAATACTTGATTGCATCCAGTCCGTGTTGATGGTTAATACATGTATAAAGACTCATAATATCTAGTGCAATCAACCAATATGTTGGTTCCCACTTTAGTTTACCAATCTGAATAATGAAATCCTTAGTGTCCTTGATATAAGAGGACAATTGCAGAACCGATTGAAACAGGAAATAGTCAATGAAGGTGGACAGATTCTCCGTGAGACTCCCTTTGGATGACACTATCGGTCTCCCTGGTGGACTGACATTGTTCTTATGAACTTTCGGAAGGTGATAAAATGTTGGTATCATTGGATTGGTGTTCCTTAGGAAGAAATACTCTTCGGTATCAAGCATCGATTTATGGTGCCACTTGTTGATTAAAATATGGTATTGCTTAATGCTCTCGCTGTACCTTTCTTTGTTGGTTTTTTCATAATGTCTCCCATCATTTAGTTGTCTCAACGCTTCATTGCAGTATTGATCCCTTGTCATGAGAACAATATTGCCCCCTTTATCTGAGGGTTTACAGATAAGTCCTGTATCTTTTTGTAGATTGATCAAGGTTCTTTCTTGGTCTTTGGTCATGTTCTTTTCTTTGTGCATAGATTTCATATGCTGTCTAAATTTGATGAGGTCTTAAACCACCGCATCGGAAAATGCGTTGATGGCATCAAATGGCATCTGCGGCAGGAGATTGAAAGAGTTTGAGCTGGAATATATATATATATATATATATATACATATATATATATATAATACATTTATAATTTATGTATAAATTTAAACAACTTGCACATTTAAAAAATATATATTTAGGTATTATAATTTAATTAAAAATATATATACTGACATTACCTAACATATACACAAAAGTAAAATATGTTTTAAATACCCACATCCAAAACTAAAATATATATACAAATGTAAAATTATTTAAAGATTAATATAACATTATAGTTACAATTTATCAATTGACTACATTTAGAATCTTAAAATGTTCATTTCAAAATATAACTTTTTAAATATAAATTACAAATACAATGCAAAAAAGTAAAACATTAAATAAAATATAACTCTAATAACAAACAATTTAAAAATCCCTAAACCATGTTCCTCTATACATCCAGAATCCATCTGATAAAACAATTGTAATAATTTTGTTTAAAAATAAAAAATAAAACACATACATTTAATATTTTATTAAAATATCTAATAAATAAACATTTTGAATTAACAAAATAAATGCAAATATAATGTAAAAAGTCTTGTTTAAAAAATGAAAAAGAATTTATAATTTAAGATAACATTAATAAATATTGAAATACCACATAAATATGTTTTTTCACTAGTTCCTCTTTAGGTATCATAAACCAAACATAAACATATTATAACATAAACACAAAATAATTAAATATTGACTGCATTTAATACATTTTTGAAAGAAGAACATTTTAAACATAACTTTATAACTTAAATTTAAAAAAATGCATACAATTAAAACATTATCAAAAGCAATAAAAATATTTTTACCTTTTCACACATAATACTTTAATAATTTCCCTAACATTTTCCCCTATAAACCCAACATCCCACTACTATAAATTTTATTAAACATATATTTTTATGTAAAAATGAAAACATGACTTCACTTTAAACTTCAATATAATAAACATTAGAATAACCTTCTAAAATAAATTTTCATAGCATCAAACTATTTTATAATTAAATATGAAAAATAAATGTCACTATTACCACAGCTATCTAACAAAAATATAGTCAAAAACAACATCATATACAATGGTATTTTACTAAACGCCATATTTTACATCAATATTAAAAACAAGACTAAGAGCCTGATTACGAGTTCAGCGGTCCGGGATCTGCCACACTCACGGTAGTGGTCTGACTGCCGTGAACTCGACAGTCTGACCGCCATATTACAAGATTGTCGGATTGCTTTTGCAAAGGCCCCTGGTGAACGGACAACACTGCCAGCCATCCACATACTGCCGCGGCTGGCGTCGGGGAAAAGCAGCTGTCATAGGGCGGTACTGAGGAGTTCCACCACAGCCCGTATTATGAGTTGCCTTTCCGACGAGCCGACCGCGGTGGTGGGACTGCTGTCTTCAAATCAGAGGAAACAAAGTATTTTGGGTGCATACTCACCCCTTTCCTGTTCTTCCTATCAGAGCTCTATGTGGATCCCTTTCTCCAGGTGCCCCGTTCACAGCAGCATCTTCCCCCCGAAGAATACGACCCTGTTTGCAGTGAAATACAGGTAGGTCCTTTTTGTACCACATACCCATTGCCTGGACTGCCCACATATGAACCAGACTCTGGCAATGGCTTTGTGGTATTTTTTCACATGTATCATGCATATGTGTGCATTCGACACATGTGCAGTCAAAATACTCACACTGGCTTTGATATATATGGAAAACCATTCACCACCGCCACAAGACTGCTGCAGACACACCACGGGCCCTACGGTCAACTTGTAATATGGCAGCCCGAAGACCGCCGGCACTGCGGTCTTCTAGAGGCCTTGGTCGTGGTGTTCGGGCGGTTAGACCGCCAAACTCGTAATCAGGCCATAAAAATAATATACTTACCTTCGATGTTTAGGTCCACAATATTTTTGACATCACAATATACCGGCAACAATATTTTTGTATAAAAAATATTTTTCAATATCCTGCCAAAACACCAACATTTTGTCACTCTCCAACAGCAATTCATCAGTGGCCTTTACATCCAGCTGTATACTCAATGGTTTGGATCTTTACTCAGGCCACCCATTCACATCATAATTGCAAACCTTTTAGCAATTGTCTTCTTTTTCTTATTCTGTATACCATCATTTCCCAAGCTTTGGGGCGGTAAAGTAAGAACAATAAATAAAGAGGCCTTTAAATTTTGTGTTTATCTTGTCACATTTACCGGTGCTTCAAAGACAGAGGTCAAATGTAAGGCTGTCATCTGACAAGTTATTCGTTTAACATGGGATTAGAGCTTACTTTTCTTTCTCTGACTGTAAAGCGAAAAGATTTTTTAAAATGAATTATGTGACAATCTTGCTAGAGTACAGGGAATGTGAAAGGAAATTACTATATGATGTATTTTTTTGCAACACACAACAAAGTATAAATACCTGTACATTAACTATATGCATTTAGCAGTTAGAAAAGAAAAATTGAAACAAATTGTTTTGCAATTCTGATTTGTGCTGGAAACAAAGATTTTAATAGGTTCAAAACAAATCAAGACACTTTACTTGGCGATGCACATATCATAAGTATTCACAGAAACCCGATCTTCACACATAGTCATTTGTGTGCTATATAGTTTTATCAGTAAAACTGTCTGTCTGTGCAAATTTAGTGCCCATTCAATAGTAATTGTGCTCTCTGTAAATGACAATGTGCTACCACATGATGCTTTAGTTACATTAATTAATCACCCCCCCTCATGTCTATTAAAGGGAGGTGGGTTACAAACATTTTGTTCTAAAAAGTGGTTCATAGTTCTAAAATGTTACTCAGACAATCCTCCTAAGCCAGAATCATTAACTACTGCTATGAAGCATTCGTCTTAATCTTTGCATTGTTTGTCTTGTGATGTAATATGTAAAGGAGATCTAGACAAATAAACAGCCCAAATATATGTACCTCCAGGTGTGTGTGTTGTATGTTAAAATAATATTACAATAACCTAGAGCTCAGCCTTGCTATTCTGGGTGTGTGATCATTTGTTATATTCCCTCCGAGGTTATATTACCAGATCCAAGGAACAGATAGCATAATTTGTTGGACCTGTTCTGGATGAACAAAAGTATTGGACTGAATCATTTAAAGAAGTATTCTTGGAGAAGATGTTTGTGATTAATCACGAGAACAAAGTTTCTTCCCCATAAATAACTTTGAAACCTTTCTATGGTCCAACCGCATGCTAAAAAAACTCTCTCAATAACAGAGTACATTATCTCACAGGGTTACAATGCTCCTTGTATAAACTCCTAAGATCTATGCACACTCTTAAAATCCCATTCTTCTTGAGAGTGATGACCAAAGAAGAAAACCACAAATATGATGCAATTGGTATGATCACTCCTTTCTCACACATTTGTTTAGTTCATCAGCCATGTCCTCTCTAATTCTAAATGGGATATTTCTCAGATTATGTTTGATAAATATTTACTTTTATTTTGTGCTGAAATATTTGATTGATCTAAACTTCTTTGAGAGTACTTCCTTAACTGATGTAATTCATTACTTTTGTTCACCCTGAACATTTTTACCAACTAATGTTATCTGTTCCTTGCTAATTCATCTCAATGCCATACGAAATAACCCTTGATGATACAACCCTAAAATATTGAGCACCTTCTTGGACACATACGCCATCCCATAAATCTTTCTATCTTTAAACTTGAGGACTAGTTTAAAATATCCCAACAATTCAATATTTTTGCTTTCATATGAAACAGGACATCTATCAGGTAGTTCCAACCTGTTAGAAGTTCAATGTTCTCTCAATACTACATCTATAATCATGTTCATTCTTGGTCTCGAATTTTCGAACAAATTGCGTGTTTTGTCATCCACTAATACCTCAGTCACATTCCTCTTTGATCATTAAAACATCACCCCTCAATATATTCTCTCTTGGGTCAACTTCTATGGGATCATTGGTACTATTTGTTATACAGTTGACTCTTGGATTGGTTCCTTGACACACTTTGGTGAAATGCCCTGATTATGAACTTCCTCCAGGAAAATGTGGAGGAAACCCACACCTAACATAACACAAATATTCTTCTGCTTGCAAAAAATATTTCTGTCTTCCTTACTTGCTCTCAACCCTTGATTCCCTATTCTACTTCTACTTCCCCTTGTCCAATATCATTCTTGTAAATTGCTCCTTTACTGATCCTACACTTAGGGGCTGATTACGATGTCGGTCGGAAAACCTCTGAGTGCTCGTCGGGAGGTTTCCGAACGGGGTCGGAGGCATTCCGACCAACACGGTCGGACCGCCTGATTACGATGTCAGCGGTCAGAGTGAAAACCGGCCAGTAATTCCAACATGGTTCTGACCGGCTCTCGGAGTCTTCCGGCTAGTCAGAACCGCACCGTAATCCCCTATGGACGGCGTTTCCACCATCAGGATTATGATGTCTGTTTCAGACAGTCTTTCCATGCCGGCCTTTCTGAAATGGAAAGGCTGTTGGAATGCGACTTTGGGCCCCCCTGGCAGGGCCCCCTTGCCTCCATGGCCTACGGTTGGTGGTCGAGGAGGTACTTAGGGTACCCCATCTGTAAATCCCTGCACTGTGTGGCAGGCACCATGGGTTGCCCACCATAGGGTGCAGGGTTTTACACACACACACCCATTTCTCTATGGGAGCCTATATTACGGCCGGTTTACGGCCGTAACACAAGCTCCCATAGAGAAAATGGAGTATGCGACCGGACAATCGCATCGTACCAGGCGATCAGAACCACTGACCTGAGGACGGTCGGTCCCGAGACCGAGACGGTGTCGGTTGGAGGCAACTCCGACCGACATCATAATAAGCCCCTTAGTCTGACTTCTCTAAATAATTCATTAGATGACCCCTGGCAGATTTCCAAACTTGGTTGTTTATCAACCTCATCTTCATCCTAAGTATTTTGTGAATGCTCGAAACTGTGTTTTCCACTTTATAGATGGGTCTCTGGAGTTTGAAAAAAAGGAGGTAGGTTTAAGCTACTCAGAGTGGAGTTGTGCTAAAACAGTAAATCAAAATTTGCTTGCCAAATTTCCAAAGCTTGTTTTGAAAGAAATTAAATACATGAATAAATTAAATATATTGAATACTTTACTTGTGGATAATGATGATGTCTTGTATCTATTAATGTTCTGAATGGGTGTGCATGTCACCACACAATTATTGTTATAGATGTGAAACGCTGCATAAGTGTGTGTGTCACCAATAAAATTGAGACATCACAGTGTATCTCTACGAATGGACAGGAATCACGCTTCTCGGGTATTCATGTCACGAATGTAAATCAAAATAAAGTAGCCATCTATACTGGGAATACACCCACCGCTGATGTATGTTTCCTGTTTAGGTGACAAATGTAGCACACAGGATTTCTGATAGACCTGTGACATTTGGCAGTTGCAATGTTTAATCTGATCCAATATGGCATCAGACATGTATGATCATGCTGATGTGATATAATGTCATGCCACATCACATTTGCCTCTTGAATTCTTAGGAGGATGTTGTCATGGACGCAATGATCACTAGAGCTAACAATAGAAGTAAGTACACACATGCAACATAAACAAGGATTACGTTTGTACTAGAGAGCACAAGATTACTGATAAAGCTGTATATTTAGGGTAGAGAGCACAGGACCAAGAATTATTGTTAGATCAGTGTTGCCACTTCCTTTGTGAGTACTGAATGATTGGAAAATCTTGGCCAAATCTGCTGACAACTGGAATGCGCAATGACTGTATCCGTACTCACAGAATGGAAAGGTACTTGCAGTGAGGGTGATTATTCAGTGTTATCAATCTTCTACGAAATGGTGATGAAGTCTAGAAATCTAATAACCAAAGCTGGAGATTAACTGTTGTTTGTGAGAATGTATAAACCAGAGTCCATCTGCATTGTGCCTTATTCAAATATTGTGGTGGGTCTTGGGCTGTGATGACACTCGTCACCAAATTTGTAGAAAAAGTTGTTGTACAAACAGGTAGATTCTGCAGTTTAGGTTATTCACCACAGCCCCCAGCAGTTCCCCAGGATCAATTTTTGTAATCCATGGGGAACTCAGTTTATACATTCAAAATGGAATGTTAAGATGGTGTTGCACATAGATCATTACCAAACCTGGATCAATGACATGACCCTTGAGGTAATTGAACCCCAACTTTCACTGAATGCCACCTGGATTCACCATGGACACCAACCTAACCCTCAAGGAACACCTTCCCAGAAAACAAAGGTAGCCTGGTACAAGCTCTCTCTCCTAAAGAAAGTGAAACTCACAGACCTCTGCCCCCTGTCTACCCAAGCCCCCCACTGCAGCTAGAGCATAGTCTTGAAGGACACATAGAACAACCCCCTCAACATCACCCACCCCACCTCCTCCAACAAATTAGACCACAACATCAGAAACTTCAGAAATTGGATCACCAATTATGCCAACAGCGTAGCTCCCATCGACAGCAACACACACAGAAAGTCAACCAAGCAGGCTAGCTGGTACACTGAAGACCTCAGAACCACTAAAGACACTGTAAACAACAAGAAAGGAGATGGTGCACCAGCAAGAACATGACCAACAAGACCACCATCAAGACAGCCCTTAACCTTTACCACAGACAGTCAAGAGAATCAAAGAAAAAGGCCTTAGCCTCACTGTTGGAAAATGGCCCTCTCTGCAGGGTCACCCCCAAACGTTTTGCCTTCCTCCTCCACATTTTCTGACCTCGTTTTTGTTGGCCTTAGGACTCTGAGCAATTTACCACTGCTAACATGAATATGCTCTTCTTCTAAATATTGTAATATTGGCTCATACCCAATTGGCATATTTAATTAACTTATCAGTCTCTAGTATAGTGCACTACATGAGCCCATGGCCTGTAAATTAAATGCTACTATTGGGCCTGCAGCACTGCTTGTGCCATCCACTTAAACAGCCCTCTAGCAATGTCTCAGTGCTGCCATTGCAGAGCCTGTGTGTACAGTTTACACTGTCATTTCAACATGGCAAGATAAACCTCTTGCAAGGCCCAAACCTCCCCTTTTAATACATATACACCTAAGGTAGGCCCTAGACAACCCAGAGGGCAGAGTGCAATGTATTTAAAAGGTAGGACACATACTTTTAATTTTTGCATGTCCTGGTAGTGAAAAACTCTCAAATTCGTTCTTCACTACTGCAAGGCCTATCTCTTCCATAGGATAACATTAGGAATACCTTATTCTATTGTCTAAGTGTAATTCCCAATTGTGAAGAGATTGACTTTTCAAGTTTGGGGTCTCTGAAATCACAATTTAAAACCCAAACTTATCGTGAAGTCAGATTTTAAATTGCCATTCTGAAAATGCCACTTTTAGAAAGTTGGTATTTTCTTACTTTAGCCGTTTGATGCCTGCTGCCTGTGTGTTATCACATGTCTGGTGTGGGCGACAGTTAAGCCATGTGTATCCCCCTAGACAGCCACACACAATGGGAGCTGGATGGGAGGGAGGAGCTGGATCAGCCTCACTTACACCTGAATAGGCTCGGTCCTGCCCCCACACAAAGAGCTGCAAACCCCCCTGTAGTGAGTCTAGAGCCAGGGCAGGAAGGGAAGACCTCTGTGCACTTCAAAGGCATGTCTTTGAAGTCTGAAAACACTGTCCTGGGCACACGAAATGAGGATAAAACAATGGTAGAAATGTCTCGCATTGTACCAATTTCTGTGGTCGACACCAGTGTATTGTTCAAAAGTATTTAATAATGCAACAACGAAAAACAACCAGACAACACGTGTTTCGTCACATAAGGGAACTATCCCGTGACTTCTTCAGGGCTGAGTGGCGAAGCAGAGTGACCAGACAGTGTTGCGAGGCCGGTGATAATTCCAACCCGGCCAGGGGGTCAAAGAGGACCAATCGGTCCATGTCACAGTTCCTGCTGGGAGGGTAGCCCAAATTGGTGGACCCCTATGGATGGGGCTGTAAGAAGGGCAGTATAGCCCTTAATTACAAGCGGACCTCTATATGGTTGTAACACGTCTGGGTGTGACATGTTGATGCGAGGGTGATAAAAACGAGGAAGAGTGGGACGCCTAGGGATTAGTATTCTCGTCCGTCCAGTGTCTGGAGGAGGTAAATGGGCGGGTGCGCCGTACTACTCGAGTCAGTATGGAGAAGAAGAGAAGACACTGGTTCTGTCTCGATTTCCGGATGCAGATGTCTCCCCTACTTCAAAAGCACAACTGGGTATAACTACTGGACCTCAGACACCACCACTTCAGTACACATCTGGACCTGTGAAGACTCTGCCAGGAAGAAGGACTGCTGTGCTGCTGAAAGGACTGCTACACTGCTGGACTGCTGCTCTACTGGACTTCTGCCTTGCTTTATGCCCTGCTGCCTGCTGTTCCTCTGCCTGGGTGAGAAGGACTAAACCTGTATCACTTGAACCCAGAGCGACTTCAATGGATAGGTGGCTGGCCTCTTGATCTGAAGTCTCAGGGACATTGTCAAGCACTGACCTATTTAATCCCACGGAGATGTGATGGAGGGTTGAGTCACTGGTTCCCAGCTCTGCCTGGACACCCAAGCTCTACGCGCAAACTCACGCTGATAGAGCAAGGGTGCTCTGGGGGAAGCGATGGGATGAAGAGAGAAAGAAAGATGTATATCAGTTGACCTCACGTCGTCCACGTAATCTTCTCCATTTAGGGCGTGCTGCACGCTATAATGGAAAAGATATGATTACTTCCTACAACATTATCTTGCTTGCCCTCTGTTCCCAAAATCTTATACTATACCTGTGAAAATTCCCTTTTCCACTTGGGTGGCTCTCACTCTCTCCAAATGACGTATGTTCAATACAACCTACATGAAAAAACACCTGTAGAATTGGGTAAGAACTAGCCCTGTGACCTGGGTTTACTTCTTTAATTAGTAATCTGTATCTGCTCTATGGTATCTTAGAATCCAAAGTCTTTAACTCAAATGTGTTAGAAAACAATCACACAATACGTCTTTTGGTATCGTTACATATCATGGCACAGTGGTAAGTATCATAGCATAAGCACAGAGTTAAGTATCATATCATGATATCATGAGCACAGAGGTAAGTATTACACCACAACACAGTCTCCTAGTGAAAGCATATGTTAGTCCCATATCATTTCCAAACTCAATTAACAACAGTTTCCCTTAACACTGTTAGCTACATCAGTTGCCTAAAACATAACACGAGTTACAAGGTTTCATTCACAGAAATACACTGTTACTCGTTTTGTTCTCCAAGTATTCCAAAATTATACGTTGTTCAACCATGCACTATCCCAAAGTTGGTGCAATTGAGCATTTGCTTACAATTTCAGGTTTGGGAGGTTAGGGAGCCTCACCGCTTACATATCAGGTAAGTTTTAAATCAAGCGTGTGGCACAATCAGATACTGCCTAACCCTGTTCTGAATGCTGTGTTTGTTTTTGTTTTGATTTTCAGATGCGTGCAGCCCAAGGGAATACGCTGCTGCCAAAGGAATGCCCCCGCAGAGCAGGAGAAGCAAACTGGAAACAGGTGAGACTCTCGAACAGCAAACGTGGCGTAAATAGCAGCCACACCCGACTGCACCCATCATGACTGCCGCCTCCCCGAAGTCTCAGGAGAGGGCTGAGGCCCAAGCACTGTTTATACTGGGCATTCACATGTACTCAGGAACTACGGTGCCTGATGCTGCAAGTCTGCACTGCAGCATCAGGTTTACATCATTTGGGGGCATATACTGATCCTTGTCACCATCATCTGGGGACATATGTTGGACCTTTGTACTCACCCTCAATTCTTGCAACAGTATCAATCTTTCAGTGCAATCAGTGGGGGCACACATCATTGCAAAAACAACAGTTGATGGACAGAATGCAGAACAATGTCATACATTCACCCCAGTACAGAGATCTGGGCCTAAATCCATCGTTTTTTGCTCACCATGCCATTCCAGTTTGAACCCAGCCATATGCAAATCAGTCTTGACCCTGTGCCTCGTGGGAACAGTCCAGCCCGAACTGCCAAGCCAGGTCCTCCCTGGACTGGAAACAAGCATCCTAGGACCGGTTTCGATGTTTCACCCCTCTTCAGCCAGGATAGCTTTATTCCAGTGGCATGGAGAGCACGGGACCCACGTCTGGGCATACCCGTCCCACTCGGGGTGACAAATGCAAAAACAACAGTTGATGGACAGAATGCAGAACAATGTCATACATTCACCCCAGTACAGAGATCTGGGCCTAAATCCATCGTTTTTTGCTCACCATGCCATTCCAGTTTGAACCCAGCCATATGCAAATCAGTCTTGACCCTGTGCCTCGTGGGAACAGTCCAGCCCGAACTGCCAAGCCAGGTCCTCCCTGGACTGGAAACAAGCATCCTAGGACCGGTTTCGGGGTTTCACCCTCTTCAGCCAGGATAGCTTGATTCCAGTGGCATGGAGAGCACGGGACCCACGTCTGGGCATACCCGTCCCACTCGGGGTGACAAATGCAAAAACAACAGTTGATGGACAGAATGCAAAACAATGTCATATATTCACCCCAGTACAGAGATCTGGGCCTAAATCCATCGTTTTTTTGCTCACCATGCCATTCCAGTTTGAACCCAGCCATATGCAAATCAGTCTTGACCCTGTGCCTCGTGGGAACAGTCCAGCCCGAACTGCCAAGCCAGGTCCTCCCTGGACTGGAAACAAGCATCCTAGGACCGGTATCAGGGTTTCACCCCTCTTCAGCCAGGATAGCTTGATTCCAGTGGCATGGAGAGCACGGGACCCACGTCTGGGCATACCCGTCCCACTCGGGGTGACAAATGCAAAAACAACAGTTGATGGACAGAATGTAGAACAATGTCATACATTCACCCCAGTACAGAGATCTCGGCCTAAATCCATCGTTTTTTTGCTCACCATGCCATTCCAGTTTGAACCCAGCCATATGCAAATCAGTCTTGACCCTGTGCCTTGTGGGAACAGTCCAGCCCGAACTGCCAAGCCAGGTCCTCCCTGGACTGGAAACAAGCATCCTAGGACCGGTTTCGGGGTTTCACCCCTCTTCACCCAGGATAGCCTGATTCCAGTGGCATGGAGAGCACGGGACCCACGTCTGGGCATACCCGTCCCACTCGGGGTGACAAATGCAAAAACATCATTGTCCATGCAGAGGATGCTGCTGGGGGGGGTCCGCAAGCCCGACAGTACTCCCCTTCCAAAGTGCCACTAACGGGTTTAGGTTTCTCAGGATGTCATAAGTGAAACTGGTGAGTTAAACGTGGGGCATACACGTGACACGCTGGTTTCCATGATTGGCTTTGGGGTCCATAACCCTTCCAGTCCAATAGATAATACAGTTTGCTGCTCACTCTTTTTAGTCAAGGGCAACCTTTACCTTGTATTCAGGATCATTGTCTTTCAATAATGGCAGAGGGTCTTTAGTACAGTGCATGTGTTCTGGTGCGGGCTTTAATAGGGAGACAAGAAAAACCAGATATATGGGCAAGGTAGCTGGTAAATGCAGTTTCGTTGCAACTTCATTGATTTTTTTGAGTATCTTAACAGGCCCAATGAACCATGGTTAAAATTTACATGCTTCCATTAGGTAATGTGTTTGGTTGATAACCATACTGATTGACCTTCTTGGTATTCAGGACTCGAGCGTCTTTTCTGGTCTGCATAAAGCTTATTTTGTTGTTTAGCAATGGTTAGATTTCTTTGTGCCTTTTTCTGGTTTTTCACCAATTGTTCTACAAAGTTCTGTACAGCTGGTGTAAGTGAGTGTGATAAGGTGTCTGTAGTCAACATCCATGGGTGGAAACCATAAGTACAATAAAACGGTGAGAGGTCTGTCGATGCATGGTTAACATTTTAGTATGCAAACTCAGCAGACCACAGATGTTCTGCCCAATCAACATCAGATTCCTGTAAATGAAAATTTAAGTATTGCTCCATTCACTGGTTCACCCTCTCTTTCTGACCATCAGTTTTAGAGTGATGGTAGAGGATAGGTGAACATCCATCTCCAAAAACTGCAAAGAGATTTCCAAAATTTAGAGACAAACTACATACCCCTATCTAAAATTAATACTGACGGAAGGCCGTGAAGGCGCTCTACAGACAGTAACAACTTTGTGGCCAATTGTAAGGAGGACGGTACTGCTCTGAGTGGAATAAAATGTGCCCTTTTTGTGAAATGGTCTACAACCACCAATATAGTTGCATATCTTGCCTGTGATTCAGGTAGTTCCACCTTAAAATTTTACGAGACCGTGCGCTATTTGCTACAAATTTCTTTGCGTTCTTGGACATAGATGGCCACCAGAAATGTCATTAATGCAAATCTATAGTTTTCTTTTAACCCAGGGTCCTGCAAGAACACTGGTGTGACACCAGTCTAGGGCTTTGTGTTGTAAAGATAGACTCGGAAGACAGAGCCCGTGTTTTATGTATCTAAGCCCTTCCTAAACTACGGTATCCATAGTGTAGTGTTGTAACATTTCTAGGGCTTCCTTTATTTCTTGTTCTTGATGAACCTCTTGTAAAAAGTCCACACTGAGTATGATAGCCCCTGTACGTCATCTGGAGAAATGATTAAGTGCACTTCTTTCGGTTTTTCTGCAATCATGTGTCCATATTTCGAAAGTGCACCCACCTTTCCGTTTTTATCACCAGCATGAAACTGTATCACAAAATCATAATCATTAAAAAATTGAGACCATTGCAACTACTTGACAATACCCGTGTTGACTTCATGAACTGCAGGTTCCTATGATCGGTTAAAATGGTAACTGTATGTTGACTTCCGAGGAGGTATTGCCTCCACTCCTCAGATGCTCGTTTTATGGCCATGGAGTTTTCGATCTATTATGGAATAGTTTACTTCCACAGAGTTCAGTTTGTGGGAGAAGTATGCTACGGGATGTAACTCCCTAGTGTGTTTATCTCACTGTGAAAGAACCCCTCCCACTGCCACTTGAAATGCGTCGTCTTCCACAAGGAATGGTTGGGTAGGGTCTTGGTGACTCAAGACAGAAGCTTGTATGAAATTCTCCTTCAATAGACCAAAGTCCTTTTCAGCTTCTTCCCCCATTGGAATCACACTCCTTTCGTCAGCAATTTAGTGGTTGGGAAGATTATAGTGGGAAAACGGTCTACGAACATCCTAAAAAAATTGGCAAAGCCCAGGAAACTCTGGACTTCTTTCACACTCTTGGGGGCTTCCAGTTCGTAATCACCTCAACCTTCCTTGAACCATTAGAATCCCTTCAGGAGCTAGTATGTTTCTCAGAAATTCTACTAATTGTACATGGAAACAGCATTTGTCTAACTTAGCGTAAACATAGTGTTGACTCAAGGTGTCTAAAATGACCTTCACATGGTTGACATGTTCTGCATATGAGCTAGAGTATATGAGAATGTTATCTATGTACACAATTGCACAGTGGTATATGAATTTTCTCGGTACTTCATTTATAAAATACTAGAAGTCTGCAGGGACATTGCGGAGTCCACAAGGCATCACAAGGTATTTGTATGGGCCAAATTTTGTATGAAACACCATCTTCCACTTGTCACTCTCCCAGACTCTCACAAGATGGTACACACCCGCAAATCCAGTTTGGTGTAAATTTGTATAGTCTTGATCTTGTCGAGCAAGGTGGAGATCACAGGTAAAGGATAGCTATTTTTTACAGTAATTTTATTCAGAGCCCTGTAATCAATACAATATCTGAGACCCCCACCTTCTGTAAGACAAAGAATAATGGAGAGGATGCTGGGGAAAAGGAAGGTCGTATGAATCCTATCTCTAGCATCTAGTATAGGTATGTGCGTAAATATGCTCACATTTCCTCTATCGAAAACATCCTGATAAATTTGTGGTAATTCACTACCGCCAGCCAATATCATCCCTTCAGTAGCATCAATTCCAGGTTTTCTATAGAGGGGTTTTATCCAACAATGCTCTTCACAAAACTGGGAGCATATGGTGATTTCACACGTCACACAGTCAATATGGGGGTTGTGATTTTGTAGCCATGGAATGCCTAAGACAGCCTTAAACTGTGTTGCATTAATGAGATCAAATTTTACTATCTCTTGATGTGAGCCCCGGACTAGTACTGTAACCTCATCTGTGGCATAAGTAAATGTGTCCTGAAGATAATGCACTGCCATCAATAGTTTTGACAAGTTCTGGAACTTTTTTTGTGAGAAGAGGTATACCTATTTTTTTAGCAAATGTTAAATTTAGCAAATTCCCTGTAGCTTTGGAATTCAATGGGATCGCAAGAGAGACTGCATCTGTGTCTTTATTCCACCTCAACTGAGCCAGAATATACAAATGTTTATAACCAGTTTGAGAACTGGTTTGGACTAAGGAATGGGAGACTTCATGAGAATGTGAACCTGAGCAACTAGTCTCCACCATTGTCAGGTGTATTCGTTTACAACCTCCTTCTTTTCTGTCTCATTGTCTTTTTTCTTAGGTTTAGCTAAACCATCTTTGAGAAAATTATGTTTCTTGCCACAATATAAACATAGTTTATGGTCACGTCTTCATTGTCTCTCTTCCTTGGTAAGGGGTCCCCAACACTACCTATTTGCATAGGTTCTACCTCTTTTGAGGTTTTTACACAATCATGTTTCTTCTCATGAATCACTAACACCTTGTTATCAAAGTGTCCCCTATCACTGCATTGTTCGGAAAGACGATGATCAAGTTTATCCACTAGATCTATTAATTCTTTGCAAGACTCTGGGGTGTTCACTACTTGTGTTAACAGACTTTTTAATTCATATTTAAACCCTCGATCAAATAAGGAACATCTTTTTTCAGTTGGCCATTCAGATTCTGCTACCAGGCGGTTAAAAGATGTAATCTACGTAAGCAGATCCTTATTTCCTTGCTTTAAGTTCAATAACTCTGAGTTTACTGAATGCATGAAGGTTTGTCTGTCAAAGAGTTTTTTCATTTTGGTTTTCAAGGCTTGGTGGTCATATAACAGAGGATCATTCCGTACCACTAAGGGTATTGATCATGAAATTGCTGTACCAGCAAGATAAGAAAGAATGAAGGCTACCTTGGATTGCTCATTTGGAAAAAACACCAGCCTACAAAGAAAATGTAGTTGACACTGATTTAAAAAGACCGCAAATCTATCGGGGTATCCTAAAAAATATTCTGGCGGGCCTAAAGGCATAGCAGTAGGCGTGATAAGATGGATTACCGGATTCTGACCACTCTCCCCTGACGGGGTTGGCATAGCCATCAGGAATGTGAAACTTGGAGACATAACTGCATGTGAGGTTTTAACACCAAGAAGAGTGTCCCAGGTAATTTTTGGTGGTGGACTTGGTCGACTCGTTTGTAGGCTGTCCAGCTTTTGAGTCAAAACTTGCATTTCACGTTGTAGATTCCTTAGCAAATTAGCCAGATCGGCCAATGAGATGTCTTGCGAGTCCATCACTCCCAGGTGGGATTGTACCCATGGGCTTGCAGTTCTGTCAAGCACTGTCTTGTTTGATCCCACGGAAACATTATGAAGGGTTGAGTCGCTGGTTCCCAGCTCTGGCTGGACACCCGAGCTCTCCCTTTGAAATGACGCGGATAGTGCAAAGGCATCCTGGGGGAAAGGGGATGGGATGAAGACAGAGAGATGTAGATCAGTCTACCTCACATCGTCCATGTGATGTTCTCCTTCTAGAGAATGCAGTATGCTATAAGGGAAAAGGTGTGATTGTTTCCTACAACACTATCTTGCTTGCCCTGTGTTCCCTAAACCTGTGAGGTTCTCCTTTCCCACTTGTGTGGCTCTCACTCTCTCCAAATGACGTATGTTCAATCAATCAATCACTCAATCAATCAATCAGGGGTTTGTAGAGGGTGGCTACTCACCCATGAGGTTCTCAAGGCACTGAGGGAGGGGAGGCTGCTGATCCATCCGGGTGTGGAGATTCAGTCAAAGACCCAGGTCTTGAGGTCCTTCCTGAACAGTGTCAACAACGTGGATTGCCAGAGGTGGAGGGGCAGGATGTTCCAGGTCTTGGCAGTGAGGTAGGAGAAGGATCTTCCTCTGGTACTGGTCTTGTGGATCCGTGGGACAGAGGCCAGGGCGAGTTGGGCAGAGCGGAGTTGTCTGGTGGGTGTGTGGATGGCGAGGCGGTGGTTCAGATATTCTGGTCCTGCATTGTGGAGAGCTTTGTAGGCATGTGTGAGGAGCTTGAAGGTGATTCCCTTGTTGATAAGGAGCCAGTGGAGTTGCTGGAGGTGTTGTGTTATGTGGCTGCAGCGGGAATGTCGAGAACCAGTCTGGCTGTGTCGATTTGGACGTTCTGTAGTTTCCTGAGCTGTTTCTGGGTGATGCCGGTGTAGAGTGCATTGCCGTAGTCCAGTCTACTGGTAATGAGTGCATGGGTGACCTTCTTTCTGGATTCTGTGGAAAGACATCTGTCAGTCTTTCGAAGCAGGCGGAGCGTGTGGAAACAGGATGAGAATACTGCATTGATTTGGTGGTTCATTGAGAGTGAGGAGTCCAGTATGATGCCAAGGTTGCATGTGTAGTCTGTAGGGGTGGGAGGGGTTCTTAGTGCAGTGGACCACCAGGAGTTGTCCCAGGCTGGGGTGGTGGGTCCCAGGATGAGTACTTCCGTTTTGACCAAGTTGAGCTTGAAGCAGCTGCCTTGCATCCAGGTAGTGATGCCTTCGTTCCATTGTGAAAGTTGATTCTGGTGGTTGTGGATTCGTTGGTGAGGGAGATGATCAGCTGGGTGTCGTCAGCATAGGAGACGATGTTGAGTCCGTGGATTCTGACGATGGCTGCGAGGGGAGCCACATAGATGTTGAAGAGGGTGGGTCTCAGGGAGGAACCCTGGGGTACTCCACAGCTGATCTCTGTAGGTTCTGAGAGGGATGGGGGTAGTATGACTCACTGTGTTCAGTCAGTCAGGAAGGAGTGGATCTAGTACAGTGCCTTGTCGTAGATGCAGGCGTCATGGAGTCTCGTGATTAGGGTGCGGTGGGAGATGGTTTCGAGGCGGCCGAGAGGTCCAGTAGGATGATGGCTGCGGTTTTGCCCCGGTCGATGAGGGAGTGGATGACGTCGGTGGCGGCGAGGAGTGTGGTCTCGGTGCTGTGGTTGTCACGACTTGCTCCCTGCATTCCCGTGTCCACCACCAGGGGGCTGAACTGGGGGACTTTCCAGTCCTCTAATAAACTTCCAGACCCTCCCCTGCATGCAAATCCTGACTTCCAGCCATTTGGACACTTATTGGGAACTAACATCCATTCCCAATCCATGCCGGGTTTTGTGAAGCCAGCCTACTCATGCCTGAAAACTCCATTACCCAGGATTCCCTGCTCACTGCTTAGTCTCCACCCCTGCAGGCCAAGGATGGGTGGAGGAATTCAGCTCACCTGTGGCTGGCTGCTGCTAGCCTGCTCACACCTGCTGCACATGATTACTGTGAGCTCTTTTAAGCCCCAGCTCCCTTCAGTCCAGTGTTGGTCATTGTAAGCTGTTTACCGGTGAGACCGATCCTTGTTTCCTGTGCTCCCTGAGCTTTTTGTTTCCAGTGATTCCTTAGCTATAGATAATCCTTGTTCTTTGTTTCCTGAGCTATAGCTATTCCTTGTGCCTGAATTAGCACTGCCTGCAGTGCTACCTGGTTTCCTGTGTTCCTGAGCTATAGCTATTTTCCTTATGCCTGCCTTAGCACTGCCTGCAGTGCTACCTAGTATCCTGAGCTATAGTTAGTCTCTGTTCCTTTTCCTGGGCTTCAGCTATTTCTTGTGCCTGACTTGCACTGCTTGCAGTGCGCTCTTGACTCCTTGTTTTCTGAGCTATAGCCATTTTCCTGTTTCCTGAACCAGCACTGCTTGCAGTGCTTCCTTGATTCCTGAGCCTTAACATTTCCTTGTTCCTGACCTGTAGTGCTACTTTGACTCCTGAGCCTTTGCTCAATTCTTGCCCCAGCACTGCATCCTATGCTACTTTGTTTTCTTGTTTCCTGACCCTGTACTATTCTAGTATACCCTTGTAGCCTCCCTTTCTGTATATCCTTTTCCAGTCACTGCCTTTCATCTCTTTTCCTTGGTTCCAGTTCTAGTTTGCTATCTTTCTATTTCTGCTGTCTTGCTTCTGTTGCCTTGTATGTTTGTTACCTGCTTTCTGCCAAGTGTGCCCTGTGATTTCCTTCCTTTCCTGTTAAGCACTCCTCCTTGCTAGCTCCTTGTCTATTGTGCTTGTGTTTAGTTCTACCCCTTTGATGTTACTGCCTTGCGTGTTCTTGTTTGATCGCCAGGATCCGTGGGCACAGCTGACTACCTAGGTGGTGTTTCTTGTTCACTGTGAGTATTGTCTTTGAGTTACTGTTATAACATCACCATAGGTATAAGCTCCACAGACCCTGCCTTTGTATACATATCCTATATGTGGGTATTTCCAGTCAGTATCTGTAACAGCAATTGTGGGTGATGAACTTACTGAGCTTCAGTCTTACCGTGTGGAGCTCCTGAGTGCTTTACCCCACATCCCCTTTATTGTTAACGTTGTTTCATGTTTAAGTGTATTGCACATCCGTCCTGGGTTTAAGTGATTCTGAATGCTGAGCCGCCTCTTGAGTGCCCTTCCTTTCCGAGTCTCACCCTTCTTGTTCACCTCTACAGGCTTCCCCTTTGGATCCCTTTTCTCCTCTGACTTCCTGTGTGCTCCTGGGCAGCGCTGTACTCCTCTCTGTCTTTGTTTTCTACCCTGTTCCCAGTCCTTGCCCAAGTACCTGACTGTGTTCCCCACATAGTCCCGGACAGACCCCGACAGAATGACCAACCTACATTTCCAGGGTCACTTGTGAGGTTTCTTTGCGTTCAGTTAGCTATTTTTTTTTTATTTAACCCACCCTGTCAGTTCTTGCCAAGATGTTTAGCAACAGATCCAGAAAGCCCTTAAACCCTAGAGATCAATTCCTGGAACAAAACAGACCTTTACGTGCTAAATATCATTCCCTGTGGTTGGCTGATCCTTCTATGCTAGATTTTTATTCAATCTGTGACCCTGATCTTCACCTGATGTCAGCCAGTGACTTGCAGGAGGAAAATGAATATCTGCAAATCTTGTTAGCAGCAGAAAGAACTTCAGCGTGTTGTAAGGTGCAAAGCAACTGTGAAAATGTTCACCCTAGTCCTGAAACAATAAATCCTCTTTTGAGAAATGGACATTTACGTTCACAATATTTCACTTATTGGCTTTCAAACACCTCTTTGCCAGATCCTGACTTGCTTTTCTGTTCGGATCCAGGTTTACTGTCTGTGTCAGCAGTGCAAAAGGAGAATGATACCATACTCAGCTTGCTGAATAAGAATTCTGGTTCTAGCATGTCTGCTCTCCTTTCACACAAGGTTACCCAGTTCTGTAGTCCAGTAGATATCACAGTCCCGGATACTACAAGGACCTGTGAAGAAGTCCCTACTGACAGCAGCGAATCTACCATTTACAGTCTACTACCATTCTCAGATCTGAAAGTCTATGAACCATGTGCCACTTTGCCCTTACCTTGTTTTCATGTAAAGTTTCCAGAGCTTCCAGGCTCCCTGCCTCTAGGACCAGAGCTTCCAGGCTCACTGCCTCCAGGCCCAGAGCTTCCAGGTTCCCTGCCTCCAGGCCCAGAGCTTCCAGGCTCCCTGCCTCCAGGCCCAGAGCTTCCAGGCTCCCTGCCTCCAGGACCAGAGCTTCCAGGCTCCCTGCCTCCAGGACCAGAGCTTCCAGGCTCCCTGCCTCCAGGACCAGAGCTTCCAGGCTCCCTGCCTCCAGGCCCAGAGCTTCCAGGCTCCCTGCCTCCAGGCCCAGAGCTTCCAGGCTCCCTGCCTCCAGGCCCAGAGCTTCCAGGCTCCCTGCCTCCAGGCCCAGAGCTTCCAGGCTCCCTGCCTTTTGCACCAGAGCTTCCAGGCTCCCTGCCTCCAGGCCCAGAGCTTCCAGGCTCCCTGCCTCCAGGACCAGAGCTTCCAGGCTCCCTGCCTCCAGGACCCGAGCTTCTAGGCTCCCTGCCTATCGCACCAGAGCTTCCAGGCTCCCTGCCTTTCGCACCAGAGCTTCCAGGCTCCCTGCCTTTCGCACCAGAGCTTCCAGGCTCCCTGCCTTTCGCACCAGAGCTTCCAGGCTCCCTGCCTTTCGCACCAGAGCTTCCAGGCTCCCTGCCTTTCGCACCAGAGCTTCCAGGCTCCCTGCCTCCAGGACCCGAGCTTCCAGGCTCCCTGCCTTCCGCACCAGAGCTTCCAGGCTCCCTGCCTTCCGCACCAGAGCTTCCAGGCTCCCTGCCTTCCGCACCAGAGCTTCCAGGCTCCCTGCCGTCCGCACCAGAGCTTCCAGGCTCCCTGCCGTCCGCACCAGAGCTTCCAGGCTCCCTGCCGTCCGCACCAGAGCTTCCAGGCTCCCTGCCGTCCGCACCAGAGCTTCCAGGCTCCCTGCCGTTCGCACCAGAGCTTCCAGGCTCCCTGCCATCCGCACCAGAGCTTCCAGGCTCCCTGCCTTTCGCACCAGAGCTTCCAGGCTCCCTGCCTCCAGGACCAGAGCTTCCAGGCTCCCTGCCTCCAGGACCAGAGCTTCCAGGCTCCCTGCCTCCAGGACCAGAGCTTCCAGGCTCCCTGCCTCCAGGACCAGAGCTTCCAGGCTCCCTGCCTTTTGCACCAGAGCTTCCAGGCTCCCTGCCTTTTGCACCAGAGCTTCCAGGCTCCCTGCCTTTTGCACCAGAGCTTCCAGGCTCCCTGCCTTTTGCACCAGAGCTTCCAGGCTCCCTGCCTTTTGCACCAGAGCTTCCAGGCTCCCTGCCTTTTGCACCAGAGCTTCCAGGCTCCCTGCCTCCAGGACCCGAGCTTCCAGGCTCCCTGCCTCCAGGACCCGAGCTTCCAGGCTCCCTGCCTCCAGGACCCGAGCTTCCAGGCTCCCTGCCTTCCGCACCAGAGCCTCCGGGCTCCCTGCCTTCCGCACCAGAGCCTCCGGGCTCCCTGCTAGCAGCACCAGAGCCTCCGGGCTCCCTGCCTACAGCACCAGAGCCTCCGGGCTCCCTGCCTACAGCACCAGAGCCTCCGGGCTCCCTGCCTTCAGCACCAGAGCCTTCGGGCTCCCTGCCTTCAGCACCAGAGCCTTCGGGCTCCCTGCCTTCAGCACCAGAGCCTCCGGGCTCCCTGCCTTCAGCACCAGAGCCTCCGGGCTCCCTGCCTACAGCACCAGAGCCTCCGGGCTCCCTGCCTACAGCACCAGAGCCTCCGGGCTCCCTGCCTTCAGCACCAGAGCCTCCGGGCTCCCTGCCTTCAGCACCAGAACCTCCGGGCTCCCTGCCTTCAGCACCAGAGCCTCCGGGCTCCCTGCCTGCAGCACCAGAGCCTCCGGGCTCCCTGCCTGCAGCACCAGAGCCTCCGGGCTCCCTGCCTGCAGCACCAGAGCCTCCGGGCTCCCTGCCTTCAACACCAGAGCCTCCGGGCTCCCTGCCTTCAACACCAGAGCCTCCGGGCTCCCTGCCTTCAACACCAGAGCCTCCGGGCTCCCTGCCTTCAGCACTTGAACCTTTATTTTTCCAACTTTTTGACCCAGGGCTTCCAGTTTGCCAGCCTCCAGAGTTCTCAGTACATATACATCCAGAGACTGAATCACCAGCATCAGAGACAAAACCTTCCAGAACGTCACCATTTTTCTGCAGTCCGCTGGCATCTTGCACTACATCTATGAGGGAAATGGACTTACTTCTTAGGAGCCACGGCCTTGAATCCAGTTCCAGATTCAGGGAGAGGGTCTTTGGAGGGGTGTACTGTCACGACTTGCTCCCTGCATTCCCGTGTCCACCACCAGGGGGCTGAACTGGGGGACTTTCCAGTCCTCTAATAAACTTCCAGACCCTCCCCTGCATGCAAATCCTGACTTCCAGCCATTTGGACACTTATTGGGAACTAACATCCATTCCCAATCCATGCCGGGTTTTGTGAAGCCAGCCTACTCATGCCTGAAAACTCCATTACCCAGGATTCCCTGCTCACTGCTTAGTCTCCACCCCTGCAGGCCAAGGATGGGTGGAGGAATTCAGCTCACCTGTGGCTGGCTGCTGCTAGCCTGCTCACACCTGCTGCACATGATTACTGTGAGCTCTTTTAAGCCCCAGCTCCCTTCAGTCCAGTGTTGGTCATTGTAAGCTGTTTACCGGTGAGACCGATCCTTGTTTCCTGTGCTCCCTGAGCTTTTTGTTTCCAGTGATTCCTTAGCTATAGATAATCCTTGTTCTTTTGTTTCCTGAGCTATAGCTATTCCTTGTGCCTGAATTAGCACTGCCTGCAGTGCTACCTGGTTTCCTGTGTTCCTGAGCTATAGCTATTTTCCTTATGCCTGCCTTAGCACTGCCTGCAGTGCTACCTAGTATCCTGAGCTATAGTTAGTCTCTGTTCCTTTTCCTGGGCTTCAGCTATTTCTTGTGCCTGACTTGCACTGCTTGCAGTGCGCTCTTGACTCCTTGTTTTCTGAGCTATAGCCATTTTCCTGTTTCCTGAACCAGCACTGCTTGCAGTGCTTCCTTGATTCCTGAGCCTTAACATTTCCTTGTTCCTGACCTGTAGTGCTACTTTGACTCCTGAGCCTTTGCTCAATTCTTGCCCCAGCACTGCATCCTATGCTACTTTGTTTTCTTGTTTCCTGACCCTGTACTATTCTAGTATACCCTTGTAGCCTCCCTTTCTGTATATCCTTTTCCAGTCACTGCCTTTCATCTCTTTTCCTTGGTTCCAGTTCTAGTTTGCTATCTTTCTATTTCTGCTGTCTTGCTTCTGTTGCCTTGTATGTTTGTTACCTGCTTTCTGCCAAGTGTGCCCTGTGATTTCCTTCCTTTCCTGTTAAGCACTCCTCCTTGCTAGCTCCTTGTCTATTGTGCTTGTGTTTAGTTCTACCCCTTTGATGTTACTGCCTTGCGTGTTCCTGTTTGATCGCCAGGATCCGTGGGCACAGCTGACTACCTAGGTGGTGTTTCTTGTTCACTGTGAGTATTGTCTTTGAGTTACTGTTATAACATCACCATAGGTATAAGCTCCACAGACCCTGCCTTTGTATACATATCCTATATGTGGGTATTTCCAGTCAGTATCTGTAACAGCAATTGTGGGTGATGAACTTACTGAGCTTCAGTCTTGCCGTGTGGAGCTCCTGAGTGCTTTACCCCATATCCCCTTTATTGTTAACGTTGTTTCATGTTTAAGTGTATTGCACATCCGTCCTGGGTTTAAGTGATTCTGAATGCTGAGCCGCCTCTTGAGTGCCCTTCCTTTCCGAGTCTCACCCTTCTTGTTCACCTCTACAGGCTTCCCCTTTGGATCCCTTTTCTCCTCTGACTTCCTGTGTGCTCCTGGGCAGCGCTGTACTCCTCTCTGTCTTTGTTTTCTACCCTGTTCCCAGTCCTTGCCCAAGTCCCTGACTGTGTTCCCCACATAGTCCCGGACAGACCCCGACAGTGGTTGCTTCAGAAGTCCAATTGAGAGTTGTCCAGGACAATGGTGAAATTTACAACCTACAAGAAAAAGCACCTTTGGAATTGGTTAAGAACTAGCTCAGCAACCTGGGGTTTACTTCTTAAATTCGGAACCTGTATCTGCTCTATGGTGTCTTAAAATCCAAAGTCCTTAACTCTAATGTGTTAGAAAACAATCACACAATACACCTCTTAGTATCGCTGCATATCAGGGCACATTGGCAAGTATCATAACATAAGCACAGAGTTAAGTATCATATCATGCTATCAAGATCACAAAGGTAAGTATTACACTACAACACAGTGTCTTTTTGAAAACATGTGTTAGTCCCGCATAGTTTCCAAACTTGGTTAGCAACAGTTTCCCTTAACACTGTTAGCTTCATGAGTTGCCAAAAACATAACATGAGTTACAAGGTTTCATTCACAGAAATACACTGTCACTCGATTCATTCTCCAAGTACTGAAAAATGATCTATTCTACACCCATGCACTATCTGAATGTTTGTACAATTAAGTATTTGCTTTCTTTTTCAGGTTCAGGAGGTTCTGGAGCCTCGCCACTTAAACAAACATCAGGTAAGTTTTAAATCATGCGGGCAGCGCGTTACCGACGAAACTAGTTCTGAATGCTGTGTTTCTTTTCATTTCTCAGATGAGCACAGCCCAAGGGAAGGCGCTGCTGCTGAAGGATTGCCACAGCAGAGCAGGAGATGTAAGCTGGATACAGGTGAGAGTCTCAAACAGCAAGCAGGACTTAAATAGTGGCTGCTCCCGACCGCATCCATCATGGCTGCCACATCCCTGAAGTTAGCAAAATTTAGGGGCATATACTGATCATTGGCACCATCATGTGGGGTCATATATTGGTCCTTAGTACCCACCCTCAATCCTTGCGACAGTGCAATCAGTGGGGGGAACATCATTGTCCATCCAGTGTATGGTGCCGGGGGGATCTGCAAGCCCAACAGACATAAAAGACTTCCAACCACCCTGTTTCTGCACCTGTACTCTGCCGTCTGCCCTGCCAAATGGTGCCATCCCAGTCCTTGGAAGTGGGCCTAAGGTGCTTGTTTCAGTGGAACAAATGCATCCACTGTCAAACTGACGCATCGCCACTGCTGCATGGATCAGAACCAAGGCATCGCTTCTGCTGCATGGATCAGAACTGGTGCATCAACCTCTACTATGTGGATCAACACCGACACATCACTGCTCCTGTGTGGATCAGACCCAACACATTTCCTTCGGAACCACCATTGCGCGACGTGCTTCCCAACGCAAGGTTCTCGCATCTCCGTCGACAGCAACTTCTTCGATGAAGCTGAAGCCTCCACATCGCAGCTCTTCGCTCATCGCAGCTGCCGCATTGCCACTGCTGCGTGGATCAAGACCAGTACATCACCGCCGCTGCGTGAATTGGCGCCAATGCATTGCCTCGACTGCACCACGCATCCTGGATTAAGGTACTGTGGTTCAGCGGGCCCCACTGGTCTCTGTATCCGGCCCGTGCTCTGTTGCGGTCAACCTGAACTATTGACTTTGTCCCGGTCTGGTGCGACCATATATTCCAAATAGCGTTTTTTGCTTCTTATCAATATTTTTTCCCTAAAACATTGAAATTCAGTATCTCAAGTTCTACTTATTGGATTTTTGTCATTGTGGTCTTGTTTTATTTATTACAATAACCTCTATTTTTCTAATCAGGTGTGGAACCTTTTTGTATGGTGTTTTGACTGTTTTACTGTTTGAAGTGTTGCACAAATACTTTACACATTGCCTCTAAGTTAAGCCTGACTGCTCTTTGCCGAACCACCAGTGGGTGAGCACAGGTTAATTTAGGGTTTGCCGGCTTCTTACCCTGGTTAGAATTATGGTTACTGCTTGACTAGGGCTTATACCCCAGTCAACCTACAACTCAATTTCTAACACTCATGCATCAGATCAAGCTCCAATAATGGCAAATAACTCTTCAACATCGTCAAAGAATTCTCAAACGCCTCAGCCGCAACAAACAACATTACCCCCTCACAGAAACTCTGTGACAACCTTGAAAACCTCTTCCATGACAAGATCACCAACATCTACAGAAACTTCAAACCCCAGCTCAAGGCCAATTACTTCTTCAAGCAACACAACAGCCCCCTACCACCACAAACATTCGACTAACTATATGGAGCCAGCTCGCACACAGGACTCTACCTCTATCATGAACTCGGTCCACTCAGGGTCCTCAGCAGACCCATGACCTCACCACATCTCCAACCTAGGCTAAGCCAGAGTCAGCCATATACTCACCGCCTTGTTCAACACCTCATTTACCATGGCCACCTTCCCCAAAGACTGGAAACACACAGTAGTCAACACCCTACTAAAGAAACCATCTGCAGTCCCCAGCAAACTCAACAACTGCTGACCGATCTCCCTGCTCCTGTTCCCAGCCAAAGAATTAGAAAAAGTCATCAACCAACAACTGTCCTCATATTTGGAACGGAACCTCCTACTCTACTCTCTCAATCGAGATTCCCGAGAAACCACAGCACCGCGACTGCCCTCATCGCGACTACAGATGACATCTAACCCCTACTCGCCTAAGGAGAGACTGCAACTCTGATCCTCATAGACATCTTGGCTGCCTTCAATATGGTCCCCCACCACACACTCATTGCCAGGCTGCACAACATACGCATCCAAGGAGACGCTCTGATATGGATCACCTCTTTCCTTATAGGAAGAACGCAAAAAGTCCACCTTCCTCACTTCTCCTCCGAGCCCAAGGAAATCATCGGTGGAGTACCACAAGGATCCGCGCTAAGCCCCACCATCTTCAACACTTATATGGCACTTCTGGTCCACATCGCCAAAACCCATGAACTCAACATAATATCCTATGTTGACACACAGCTCATACTCTCATTCTCCAAAGACACCACCAACACCAAGACCAACTTCCACAACTGCATGATAGACATTGCCAATTGGATTAAGGACAATTGCCAGAAGCTCAACTTGCACAAGGCTGAGGTACTGACTTTCAGAAACAAAAACTCCCCATGGGACGCATCCTTTTGGCCATCAGAACTCAGACCTACTCATACCCCCACTGACCATGCTGGGAATCTAGGCCTCATTCTGGACAACAAGCTAAACATGATGACTCAGGTCAACTCTGTCTCCGCCTCCTCCTTCTACATCCTCTGTATACTTCGTAAGATATTCAAATGGATACTGCAAAGCTCAAGTACTGCCATCACCCAAACCCTCATCCCCAGCAAACTGGACCATGGCAATGCTCCCTATGCAGGGATTGCAGCTCACCTCCTCTGACGACTACATACCATACAGAACACCACAGCCAGACTTATCTTTGATCTCCCTAGATGAACTCACATCACCCCTTACCTCAGGGACCTACACCAACTCCATGTCCAGAAAAGATACAAATTCAATATCTTGACCCAAGCATACAAAGTCCTACACAACTGCAGACCCACCTACTTGAACCACCGCCTGCTCTTCCATCAGCCCCCAGACACCTCTGCTTTGCGTCCTTTTCTCTAAGCCTCACCACCCACATCTGATGTAGCAGATGCCGAGGTCACACCTTCTCCTAACTAGCAGCGAAGAAATGGAACGACCTAGCCTTTCATCTACTGACCTCCCCATCTATTTCAGAGTTCCAAAAGTCTCTGAAGAACTGGCTTTTTGGTTAATCAACTGGACCCTGCCAGCACCTGGATACCCTCATGGGTGACAAGAAGCGCTCTACAAACGTAATGTTGATTGATTGATTGAAATTGTTTCTTCCACAAAGATACTTCAGAGCTGATGTTCAGCCCCTCATACTCTTGCATCTGAATGATGGTAGCGTACTTCTTCATGGCCTCCTAGACCCCTCACTGGCATCCCTTAAGGACATTCAACACACTCCAGCACATCTCACCCTGGGCTGAAAGACATATGATCACATCACCCCATACTGAGGAAACTCCATTGACTCACCATTCCCAGCCTGCACCATCTTCAAAACTAGTTGCATAATTTACAAAGCCATCATGACCAGTGCGGCCCCTCTGCTGGAGCCTCGAAAGGCACCAGGGACCACTTCCCCCAGACTGGCTCAATCCTTGTGTCCTGGGGAACCTACCCCTGGGACTCTGTTCCCCTGCCAGTGAGAGTATGGACAGGGAAGACCTGTCTGCTGTCACCTGGCAAGAGCTGCAGAAATACTCCAGCCTGATGGGAGCACACATTTTGATCCCTGCCCGTGCCCTTGTGGCTGGGAAACAAATGTTGCTCCCACCTGGAGGGGGTGAAGAAGAAAACCTGGTCCCGCCAGGTGGGAGAAAAGCTGACTCCTGCTGCTCCCAGGATTGGTGCATGCAGGAGACCTGGCAGGGCCACGGGTGTCATGGGCCTCCCCCACATGCCCCAACATTCAAAGTCCTGTGGGTGCCTCAGGTAGGACTGGGACACCCATCTTAGGCCCCAAGGGATGGGGTCCTCAGGGCCACTATTGGCTCAGGGAAAGGGCCTCAAGCCCTCTTCTTTCTAAATGAATTTCAGTCCTAGGAGATGGGGTCCCCAGGCCAACTATTGGCTTGGGGAGAAGGCGCTCACTCTCCTTCCCTTTAAATTAATTTCGGCCCTGGGAAATGGGGAATGGGGCAGCAATATCTCAGGGAGGGGGGGCACATAACCCCACCATATTAAATGATTTTTGACCCCAGGGATGGGGCCCCCGGGGCCAGCAATGACTTGGGGATGGGGATGCATACCCTCCTCTACTTTAAATGAATTTTGGCCAGGGGAATGGAGTCCCTGGGGCCAGCAAAGGCTTGGACATGCACATGCACTCTCCCCAATATAAATAAACACAAGAATTGCCAGCTTCCTCTGGCACCCAGGATTGGTGTTGGCAGGACAGCCGATGGGGCCACAGAGACTCTTGGGCTCTCCTGGCAGCCCCCAATGAAAATAAAATGCGGTGGGTGCCCCAGATGGGGCTGGGGAAACACACAATAAAAAAAAAAAATTCATGAAAAATATGTGGGAAATTAATAATAGGTGAGCAGAAAAAGATGCTTATTTACTATTAACTGCTCATAGCAAGGAGTGCTCCATAATGCCCTAAGGCTTCTTCGAGCACATAGTTTCTTGCTGGAACTGCCCATAGAAGAGACAGACGCACCACCAAACCTTTTTGAATGTTGTGGGGGCTACATGGAGTGCAGCAGCACCCCAGCAGCATTAAAAAATAACATTAAGTCTCCTGGGTCATTAAATCCATAAGCCTGGAAGAGCTTACTATATTTTTAAAAGCACTCTGAGCTGGAGTGTATGCCCAGCAGGGAGCTGGGTGCCATTGGGAGGGGTTGTCCAGTGAGGGGTTTGGGAGCCAGGCCCTGTGTACAACCCCATGCCATGCATAGTGATGGACATCTTACTTTGCACTAAAAAAATACATTTTAAAACTGAATATAATATAATATAATATAATTAAACATAATATAAGGTAGATAGATAGATAGATAGATAGATAGATAGATAGATAGATAGATAGATAGATTTATTTCAAGGCTGGGCTTGAGTACATTTGACACCTGTTTTGTTTCCTTTAGGGTTTTCTTAACTTTACAACTGAAGTGTAGTTTGTGAATAGAAATGGTCTTACTCTTTTTTGTGTTAGTACTAGTATGTCCCTCCATAAACTCCTACATATATTTCCCTGAGGAACACTCATTTTTGCAATATACAGATTGTGACTAGGCCCCTACGTTTTTTGCAGGGGCAAAAATCTGCACCACCTGATCTGGTTCTGTAGATCAGAACCTATGGAAATTCAAATGTGTTTTTGAGCAAGTTTAACTTAAATAGAGGTGGATGAACCAACCAATAAACAGGGAGAACTGAGCGAGAGCTGAGCCAACGGTCGGCTTGGCTCTAATAGCCCATGTACGACCCGGGCCATGCAAATATTCAGCCTGTAAGTCATGCAAAAAAATATCATGTAAAAAATCTGAATAAGTCTCTTCAGAATATAACAAAAAAAAGTGTATTTCTTTAACATGGAGAAGCATTTCACCTTAGTGCATCACATTATATGCATTTAGAGGTATTTGTTAAAACTGTTAGCTTTCAAGCACTTACCTAGAAACGAAAAGTTCATGCCCCTCACCCTGACAAGAATGCCCCTAGTAAACTAAGAGGCAAGTTAGTTGCCATGTTTACCTTACATGTGGCCTAGATTCTTATTATATGAAGAACAACATAATAGGCTATTAAATCAACTACAAGAGAAGTTTTTTGTACACCACACATCCTGAACACATGTATTTCAAGATGCTTTTAAACATGATAATGAAGAAAAATGCGGCTTGGTGGAATAAAATAATTACCTAAGATCACAACATTTGCTCAAGTGGGGAAGCAAGGATTGATCTCAGGGCCCAGATTTATCATAGGATTGTGTTGCCATTGCGTCATGCAGGGTGAGACAAGGGAAACGCAATCCTTAAGTTAGATTTACTCAGCCACCAAGCCAGCTTGCATGGCCGTGTGTTGCTTGGTAAATCTGGAGTTTAGCAAGGCAGCGCAAGTTGCTGCCTTTTGTTACTGTGCTCTAGGAAGTCATCGCATGGATGGAGAGTGGGTGTTCTTTTGCATACACCTATGCATTTTGACACATTCCCAGATGTACCAAGACAAGTAACCCTTGGAATGTGTCAAAATGCTACATCTTTCAGATAGAGGCACAATGAGGAGAAATATCTTAATTTCTCCTCGTTTTTCCTCTTTCTAAGTGTGTTGCATTATGCAACACACTTGGAAAAAGGAAAATGCCTTTAAAGATTGTTTTTGTGCAGGAAGGTTGTCCTTCCTGCACAAAAACAATCCTGCCTACAATGCAGACACCCCTGAACCATGGCGCAAGGGTGCCTGCATTGGTGGTAGGCAGCACATAGTCCACCAGCGCGGTGAGAGAGCAGGAAGGTGCCATATCTTGGTAAATATTGTGCATTCCTGTCCTCTCCATTTGACGTACTGCAGTGCAGCAAGATGTCCTGCTGCTTTGGGTCAAATAATGATAAGTATGGGCCCAGGCTTTTTGTTTTCACGTTGTCAAATGTAGCTATTCAATGGGTATCTATTTCTCTTGCCTGTTTTATATTAAAGGTCACTGTGTTGTCTTTAATTCTTGGTGTATGAATTGAAGGTAGAAGCCATGTGAAAGCTTGGTTCATTTTAGGCTCAAATGTCTAAAGCGTCCTCGGACTGAGCCAGTGAATAAACAATGTGAATCACGCATTGAATTTCTGATAGGTAGGAAATTGGTTAGAATTGATCTATTGCTACTATTCCCCAAGATCTCAGGGCTGGATCCCAAAACATTGTTGACTGATGCTAATACATTTCCGTGGTGGTAAGTAAGTCGGTTTTTCTTGCAATCACCTTTTATCTCCGTGTTATGAAAGAACATGTGTGAATGTGGTAAATTAAAGCAAGAATACTTCAGTATGATTGTTGTGTTGCCATTTGTTATGGTGCTGAGGTTTTTCTTCGTGTTTATGCTGTTGTGTTTTTGTGCTGCTTTATTGATTTGTGTTGAGGTTGTGATAGGCTGTGCTTGGTGTGTTGCATTCAGTTTTGACTGTTTTGCTGGGTTATATTTCACTTTTAGTGTTATTTTGATTTGCCTTAGTTTATCATCATGTATATTTTAGAGATATCTTCATGTTGTGCTATGGCTACACGTGGTCCTACATTTTTATGGAAAAGCAGAACATTTCCTTGAAGTTCAGTGTTAAACAAGCAAGCCATTTACCGCTGCCTCGCGTGGTAAAATGCCACTGGCTCGTACTTCAACTTTTGAAGACAGCAGTCAACCGAAAACTGTGCCGGAGGCCTGCCATAAATTAGCACGTCCATTGCCAACTTTTTGTGATGTGGACTCTCGTCTAGAATGTAAAACGTACAAGAACAAAACAAGTATTTGCCGACAAATGCTACATTTTTCGTAGTGTAAGGGGAAAGGTAATGCCGAGATTAATTGTTATACACAAAGCACCCTGCAGCAACTGGAGATCTGGGTAATTACACTCCACATAGTCGAAAACTCTAAAAGGCCTCAATGCTAAATAAAAAATAGGGTTTATTTCATAGCTAGGGTATTACAAAGTCTCAGGAATCCAAAATTATGCAGGAAAAGTAGTTTAATTGCAACACGGCTAATACATCCACCAAGGTTGATCTCCAGATGCAACTGAAGACAACCAGTGGAATTTACTGTAACAAACACTCCATAGTAATATGGAATCCTAAACAAAAGTATACAGAGCGCATGCTGGGGGAGAACAGGAACAGGGTGAATATATACACAATAATAAAATACAGAGAACAATGTAATAGAGAAAATGCAACATAGGGCTTGTGTTATCATGTGTTTTCAGTGTTGGATGTGTGATTGACAAACACACTCATTTAATATTCTTCTGCAAAGTTATGCCAGCATATTTCGTGTCTAGAGGTTAAATCTTGGTGATTATATGCCCTCTTTCTTTTAATGTTCAAATGCTCTTTGTTAAGTATTACATGTGAGTTCCGCTATGAATGAATCTAGCCCTTTCTCCTTACATTGTGTTGTCAAACATCAAGAATTACAAATGAATTCAAAGTCGAAAAACGTGTTGCTATTAAGTAACCTGACAGAGACATAGTCTGACCTCTCTTATTTCCAGTAATGCAGATATAAGGGCACAGGACACATATCGCCCCAAAAATAAATGCTTGTTTTTGAACTTGTACAGATAGTAATGCATTGGTTGAGCAAAAGCTAATATGTGTGTGTGTTTTTTCTGTGTGTGTGGTGTGCGTGTGTGTGGGTGTGTGTATAGAGACATATATTATTTATATAAAAGCAAGTCCACTCATGTTTTGCCTTCTCCTTTGCAACAAAGACTGTGGACTTGCACTAGCCCTTTGGGGTAAAAAGTACATTTATTTACGTGAGTGGCCCCAAGTTCACAGTGAATATGGCACATTTCACACAATTTTTCCACCAGAGTGCCTAAATCCACGGTCTTTCACAGGAGCAAACATGTAACAGTTTAGGGTTAGTGTATACATTATGGGGAGTGCTTATGATCCCGAGAGCACTGGGGCATGTCAGCCTGAATGGGAGGGTATAGGACTTGAAGACTGGGAGGGGAGTGTAGAGAATGTCAAGTGAATCCTACTGCCCAGATGATGTTCAATGGTGAGTCAGGTATGCTTAGGCTGGTATACAGGATATCAGGAGCATAGTCTGGCATGAAGAGTGTTGGCATTCCTCCATGAGTTCTGTGTAAAAAGCCCTTTTGTAGAAAGTACTACTAATCAGTGTACTCTTTATCTTTCCTCCTTCCAGCAGAACTAAAAAGAACCAAGGGGAAGAATAGGATGACCTCTATGGCCCTGGGAGACGGAGATGCTCAGCCTCCACCCCAGACATTCCCCTGGTGCAGGTGAGTCATGTTTGTTATTTCTTACCTACTTTTAACAATTAGTATGCATTAAGGTCTTCTGTATTTTCTAATGTTCCCTGACCTACTTTATTGTTTGCTTTAAACCAGCAAACCTCCTTGTATTTTCGTTTACATTCCCTCTGTTTCCGCTGTGGACTTTCTCATGTCTGCAGCTTTCTTCCACTCATTTTTTTTGGTACTGTGGCAGTAATCATTTCCCCACCCCTCTTTTACATATCTTGTGCTAAGGCAATAGAAGATTGTTGGTAAAGTGAATAGGAAGGAACACAGGCTCATAACATGTAGGTTGATAGGAGGCTTTGTTGAGTAAGTGGTCAATAGTACAGGAACATAGCAGGTAATGTACCCCTACAGGATGATGTGTGCATTTTACCCCAGGTCTAACTCTTGCAATGCTGACTCTAGGGAACTGCCTATCATTCAAAGGTTTTATGATAATGTGAAATGGCAGGATGTCTTATCTCCTTTCCATTACCCTCCTTTCATCATTGTTTTTCTGATCCTCTCCTAGCCAGTTCCCTCCATTATTATTTCTATTATAACGTTGAGTTGCTGACTTTTTTAAAGTTTTAAAAGAGATTTTATTTGATGAAAAGATAAAACATAATACAATATTTAAAGAAATATTACATAAGTATTGAATAATACAGCTAATTCATACAGGAATGGGGGAAAGAAAAGTGAAAGGAAGAAAAGAAAGGGAGATAGAAAGGCAAGAAGAGCAAAAAGTAAAATTCATACTAGATCTTATAAATGAAACACAACATTTATGTAACGATAATTCCTACTGTAATAACTTAGTCTCTAACCATATGATAAGATATATTTGAAAATAGCGATAACTGTAAAATCAAGGAGGTTTGGATATTTCCTCAATGCAAGGGTTATGCAAGGGTAAGTTTTTAGCTGACACATTTAAGAAGTTAGTGACAGGTAACCAAAGTATGTCTCGTTTAATAACGAGTGTAATTGGGTGGACATAAGCTCTATCCAATCTATGATTGTAGCAAACTCCATACCACCATGCTTGAAAAGAGACAGCTGAAGTATCTTTCCATTCCTTGGTAATTTGTTGAAATGCTACAGCTGTAAGTAAATCAATAATACAGACATTAGTATCATGAGAGGTTCAAACTTCTGAAATACTGCCTAGAAAAATATGTGAAAGAGAGAAAGGGATCTGAGTATGGAAAATATTATTAATTTGCTGCCATACTCTGGTCCAGAAAGTGTGAATGGAGGGGCAATCAAACAACATATGTTTAAGATCCGCTAATGGGGCGGGACAAGACCAACAAGAAGAGGAGATGCCAGGATCTATATTATGCAATTTAGCCGGAGTGATCAGAAGTCTATTGTATATGAAAAACAAAGTTTGGGTAGTATTTGCTGCCCTAGAAGACCTCCTTACTTTATTCCAGATTTTGTTCCATGCTGGAATAGGAAAAGATTCTCCCAAGTCAGATTCCCAACTACATTCTACCGCTGACTTATCACGAGTGTCAGGGATATCCGTAAATTTTTATATATTTGAGATGCCGAAGGGAAATTATGTAAAAATGATTTTGTAATAGGAGATGAAACAGTAAGCGCACAAGAAGGTACAAAAGCGTTATAAGAAGCTTGAGCAATGGCAATCAAAGACATATATTTGCAGTGGTTAATTTGTAAAATAAAAAGTGCCGGGGCTCTCATCAGGAGGCAGCGCTAACAGGAGAAATGTGCTGGTGCAAACTGGCTCCTGACTAGAGCCCCAACACTTTTTAACCTGGAGAAGACTTGGCCTAATGGGTAGAGCTGCCTATTTCGGAACTGGAAAACCCGGTTCGAGTCTCGGCGTGGCTCAACATCCTGTGTCTCTGGGGAAAATCCTGCGCCTTCTAAATAAGGGTGTCCTTAAATGGTGATATGAACACTGGTGCCGAGGATTAGGTGCCGGTGCTGAGCACCGGAAAGCACCGGCTCAAATTAAGCACTGTATATTTGGAGTAATATGAAGGAGGAAGAGAAAAACGGGATTGAATTACAGAAAAGGGGATACAGATACCATCTTGAAAGAGTTGATGCGTCCATTTAAGTCCAAAAGTTAACCAATCCTTCCAGAAAAGAGTCCTGTTATTTAATATCTTTATTATACCAGATTGGCGAATTTAGAAATTGAGTACATTCGTCTAGACCACCCGAAAAGAGAGGTTGAAAGATTTTACGGGCATTTTTGAGAATAGGAAGAGATAATGATACTGGAACTCGGAAAAGAGAAATGTATTCTTGAAAGGTAAAAGGGTGAAAAAAGGAATTTTCGACCTCCACCCACAAAGGTTGAAGAACAGAGTCATTCACATTTTCAGATAACAAAAAGGAAGAATGTTTAAGAAAAAATGAAGTATGATAAGAAGAAAAATCAGGGAAATTAACGCCACCCATGTGTTTAGGTTGTTTAAGTTTGCAAAAAGACATCCTAGCTTTTTTGTTCTGCCATAAAAAGTTTGAGAGAATACTGTAAATATTTTTATAACAAGATTTAGGAATATTAATTGGAATATTGGATAAATAAAACAGAATTATTGGAACTAGCATCATTTTTATAGAATCTAATCTACCCCACCAGGATAAAAATAGGGGATGCCAATGTGACGTGGAAGTAGTTAGTATTGATTGTAAGTTTTTGAGATTCAATTCAACCGTCTCTTTAATAGAAGGGGTGAACCATATTCCCAGATATTTGATTTTAGTTGGATTCCAATGAAAAGAAGAAGATAAGAAATCAACATGAAAGCAGTGTTTGTTTAAAGGAAGGATTTCACATTTGTCAGCATTGAGTTTATAACCTGAAACTAAAGCAAAATCTGATACTTCTGATAAAAAAGCTGGTAAGGAACTTTGTGGGTTGGAAATAAATAAGAGAATGTCGTCTGCATATACAGAAAGTTTTAAATGCTTATCACCATACGGGAAACCTGTTATGTCATTATTCAAACAAATTTTTATTAAAAAGGGTTCTAGGGCAAAGATAAATAAAAGTGGAGAAAGTGGACAACCTTGCCGAACTCCTCTGTGAAGAGGAAAAGAGGGAGATACAAGACCATTAGCCAGAATAAAAGACCTGGGAGAAGAATAGAGTAAGGAAACATAAGCGATAAATTTGGGACCAAAGCCAAACCAAACAAGTGTTGAAAAAATAAACTGCCAACTGACCCTATCAAACGCTTTTTCAGCATCTAATGAAATAGCTGCCAATGATTGTTTATGTGATTTAGATTTGCTAAGAACATTAAAAAAGAGCAGAGTATTGTCCGATAGATGTCGTCCCTTAACGAAGCCACATTGTTCTTTTCCAATTAATTGTGGAAGAATACCATCTAGACAAAGGGCAAGAATTTTCACAAATATCTTATAATCCAAAATTAATTAAAGAAATGGGTCTGTAGTTTTTACACAATGTGTGGTCCTTGTTGTCTTTAGGGAGAAGACAGATCAAAGCTTCCCGAAAAGGAACCTTCTGATTTCTGAGATGATATAAAAAAAAAAAATAGCTGATGTAATTTGGGAAGAAGAAGATGAGAAAAATGTGTGTAAAATTCAATTGTAAAGCCATCGGGTCCAGGAGCTTTCCCTTTTTTAATAGATTTGATGGCAGTAAGGATGTCCTTAATTTGTACATCTTTTTCTAAGGAAGAAAAATCTACATCATGAGAAGAGGGTGAAGGAATAGAGGATAAGTATTGCGAAATAGTATTTTGGTGAGAAGAGGATTCAGGGGTATAAAGCGTCTGGTAAATGTTAGTAAATTCTAAAAGAATATCTTCATTTTTATGAACAGTAGTGTTGGTTGAGGTTAAAATAGATTCAATTTTAGTGCGCTCTTTTTTAATCTTGAGATAATTAGCAAGAAGATTACCAGATTTATTTTGTGCACTATAATATTTAGCACTGGATTTAAGTAAATATAAATTTGCGGATTCAGTTGAACGCTTATTAAAAGCAAATTTGGCTTTAAGAAGTTCTTTCAAATCAGATTGAGCCTTTGTAGATTAGTAGGAATGTTCCAATCGCTTAATTCGTGAATCAAGCAGTTGTATGGCTTGAGAGGATGTTCTCCGTTTCTGGGCTACAAAAGAAATAATGAAGTCTCTAGAGGCAGCTTTAAAAGTATCCCAAATAAGTTGAGGAGATGCATGAGGGGATTCGTTTTCTGTAAAGAAAGTGGTTGCAAAATCTTGAAAGGCGGGTGTAAATTTTGAATCTAATAGAAGGGAATTATTAAATCTCCATCTCCTAGTTCCTTCGATGGGAGGAAGTAAATCTAAACCTAAAGAGACAGGGGCATGATCAGAAATTAATATAGATCCTATGTCAGAGTGAGAGATGTGTTGAGTAAGGGCTTTGGAAATAAAAATGTAGTCTATTCGGGATTGGGAAGAATGAGCTGGTGAGAAATAAGTGTATTCTTGAAGAGTGGGGTGACATAGTCTCCAAGAATCAACAAGGGATCTTTGAGTTATAGTAGAAGTAAATTGATTGTGTGTGTAAGAAGGAGAAAATTTAGAATTAGAACGTCTATCTAAGAAAGGATCAACAACCATGTTACAATCACCACCAAAAGTTAAATAATCGTCGGTATATGTCATCAATTTAGATAGAATCTGGGGCCAGAAGAGTCTTTCAGGGTTAGTGGGCACGTACACATTAAAAATGGTTAAAGGAATTTAGCTAATTAGCAAAGACACTGAAACCCATCTACCTTCAGAGTTGTTATCTTGTCGAATAAATTGAATATCTAAACGTTTATGGCAAAAAATAGCTACACCATTTCGCTTCCCTGAACCTGGGGATGCAAAGACATGACCTACCCATTGGCGTTGCAATTTTGCTATTTCATTATTTGTCACATGAATCTCTTGCAATAAAACAATATCACCTTTTAAACCCGCAATATGTGATAAAACCCGTTGACGTTTGATGGGAGAACCCAAACCCTTAACATTCCAAGATATAACTTTTAACGACATCTAAGTATATAGAATAAATAATAAAATTTGATAATAACAATTACAAGTGTTTAAATATAATGACACATCATGCTTCAGGTTACCAACTAGGAGGAATTCTGTAAAGAGATGATATATATAGAAAAAGAAAGTTATAAAGTAGGAAGAAAAGTTATAGGGAGTCAAAAAATGAGTTATATTGAAGAGGAAGAAGAGAGACCAGCAAATGAGATAAAAAAGGAAAGTAGGGATGTGAAGAGAGAGGAAAAAATAAGGGAAGTAAGAAAAGTAATATAGGAGACATAAGTTAAAAGAAAACAGAGCAAAAAGGAATGAAAAAATAATAAAAGAACGTACCGCAAATATACACGGAAACATGGGGATGGTGGAGCCTCTTAAGGAGAACGGCACGGTCAAGCGGGAAAACTCCAAGACGAAAAACGGGAAAGGGAGACATCATCCAGGCAAGAAAATGGGATCACATAAAGGAGGACCATGTTAAACCGCACCTAACAGTAGAAAAGAGATTGATTATAGGGAATATAATGAATCACAATAAAAAATATCAATATAAATAGAATACAGAATCATAACAAAACAACAAGAAGACAATCAAAACAACGATGAACGAGGAATCTCCATGCTTTCTTCTTTGCAGGTGTCCAAAAAATGTTGTAGACGAGCCGGATCTTCAAAGGCAGTGGTTTTATTGTTATAAGTCACCTTCATAAGACAAGGATGGAACAACCCATATCTAGCATTCAAACTGGGGAGAGCTGGCCTCATGTCCAAAAATATTTTCAGTCGGTTTGGCATAGTCCTGAGCGAAGAAGAGATGGGATCCTTGCCAGGAGATTTTCCCTTTACTTCTGGCAGCATGTAAGACTTTGAGCAGATCTGTATATTCCAAAAAGTATAAAATAACACCTCTTGGTTTAGTGGTGGAAGTTGCCGATTTTGGGATTTGCCCCAAGCGATGAGCTCTTTGGATGTTCAATTTTGGAGATTCAGGCAAACCCAAAAGAGTCAGGAGGAAGGAGTGAAAAAAAGAAAGAGGATCTATGCCTTCAAGTCCCTCCGCAAGACCATAAATGCGTAAGTTATTACGCCTAGTGCGGTTTTCCAAATTTTCCACTTGTTGTTTAAGGTGTGAAATCTCCAAATGCAGGAAGTAATTTGACTAGTAACAACTTGAACAAAGTCAACACAGGTGTGTAACATTTTGTTCCATGTGGGACCATTTATCTTCAAGACCCTGGAGACGGATATTTGTTTCCTCCATGTAAGGTTTGAGAGCACGTATCTCTTCAAGGAGTAATTCCATAGATAATGACGTTGAAGAAGTAGAAGGCGAAGGTGGGTCTTTCTTTTTTTATTAAGTTTAGAAAGCTTTATTGAAGTGTTAAGCAAAGTATAACATTAATACAGCTTATCTGATGAGGAGTGACAGTACAGAATAAACATTTGCATTAAAATAGGAAATGAATCACACCTCAGTTGTAAGAACTGTACAAAGTCAAATGCATTTTTTAAACTTATTAAAAAGAGAAGTAGAGGAAGAGAAGAGACGAAAAGAGAAGAAAGAGGGAAGAGAAGAGGAGCAGATGAGAAATTGATATCAGAAGAAACACAGAATATGTAATAATATAAACTACAATGGAAATTGAAACATGTACATACTTAGTTTTCCGACTTGGAAAGAAAGGAGGTTAAGGGTAACCATAACAAATCTTTTTTGATCAACAGAGCAGTGGAATTAGCAAAGGCACGATCAAGTCTGTGATGATGACATAGTAAATTCCACCAAGCTTGTAGTGAAATTTTTGAAGTGTCCTTCCAGTTGGTAGTTATAATTTGGAGAGTAATAGCAAAAAAATAGGTCAATAAATTTACCCACAGGACCAAGAACATCCCAAACAGGAGAGCAACTTCCCAGAAAAACATGTGAAATCTCAAAAGGAACATTAGACATTAAAATATCATTCAATTTTAACCAAACCTGAGCCCAAAAAATTTAACCCGAGGGCAGTGAAAAAACATGTGCATGAAATCACTATTATTATTAGGGCAAGACCAACACTTCGGGGAATCTAATAACTTAAATTTGTACATATCGCAAGGAGTGAGGAAAATTCTGTTATAGAAATAGTATGAAGTCTGTGTAGTGCTAGCAGAACGTGAGGCGGTATGAATCTTTTTCCATAAGGAGTTCCATGTGCGTAAAGGGATTTCTAGGGAAAGATCCTTTTCCCATGTGAGTTCTAGTTTGGATTTGGTTCTGATCTTCGCAGAGTATGATAGTATTTTATATATTGAAGAAGCACTAAATTGAGTAGAGAAATCAATGGAAGTAGGTAGTGTCTGATTAGAAATAGTGGTGCAGGGATCCTGAAGGAAGAGAGATGTGAGAGATTCCTTAAGCAGGGGATAGTGAAGGGCATGAGAGGAGGAAACGTTATAGGAGGTTTGAAGATCTGAAAAATCCATAAAAGAACCATCTCTTATTAAGTTTTGTGGTGTAATAATTCCCTTGTCAATCCATTCCTTCCAAAATAAAGTACGTTTGTTAATCTTAATGGATTTATTGTACCAAATTGGGGTGTGCAAAAAGGGGTCAGCAGACAGTAAATGTGAGTGAATCAGAGATGTGGAAAGTGAATAAAAATAGGGGAAGAGAAACGTTTCGGAGGTTGGGACAGTAAGACAGCAGAGGTAAAAGAGAAAGGAGAATACTGAGCTTGCTCCAACAATCTCCAAGCAGTTAGAGGCGGATCAGAGGTCTCAGATAAAGAAGTCCATACTTGCTTTAAAGTGAAAGCAGAGTGGTAGTGGCGAATATTAGGAAAGTTGACACCACCTAAATCTTTGGGAGATTGAAGGCGGACCAATGAAATCCTAGGTTTACGGTTGTTCCAGAGGAACTTGGAGAGAGAACTATTAATAACACGAAAAAAGGGGTTTGGAAGAGAAATGGGAAGCATGGATAAATAAAAATTTATGATAGGAAGAAGCATCATTTTGATGGTGGCTAATCTACCCCACCATGAAAGGAATAGCGGTGACCATCCCTCAGTCAGAGCAGAAATTTTCTTTAGAATGTCCGCCAGGTTGATTTTGATAGTTTCCTTAATGGTGTTAGCATATAAGATACCAAGGCATTTGATATGTCTAGAAGTCCACTCAAAACCTGTATTTGCAAACATAGAAGGGAGGCAGAATTTGTTAAGAGGTAAGATTTCAGACTTATCAACGTTTAATTTATAGCCAGATACTTTTGAGTACTCCTGCAGGAGTGAAAAAAAGCTGGCAGAGAAGTGGATGGGTTGGAAATGTATAAAAGAATATCGTCAGCATAAGCGGTGAATTTAAGGTCAAGTGATTTGAGTTGAAGACCTGAATAGTGAGGAGAGCGTCTGATTGTTTCTAAGAAGGGTTCCAACGCAAGGATAAAGAGAAGGGGAGAAAAAGGGCATCCCTGTCTAGTCCCTCTGAGAAGGGGAAATAACGAGACTGGCAACCATTTACCCAGACAGAAGTGGTCGGGACTGAATAAAGTAGTTGAATATATTGAAGGATAGGAGGGCCAAAACCATGCCATTTGAGGGCACTAAAAATAAACTTCCATTCAACCCTGTCAAACGCCTTTTCAGCATCTAATGTTATGGCGGCTAACGGAGAGTCCAATTTAGAGGCCAAATGGATAATATTAAGAAAAGTGCGTGAGTTATCTGTAATAGAGCGACCTTTGACAAATCCGGATTGGTATATATTTACAAGGTCAGGGATAACTTTATTAATTCGTATGGCGAGTAATTTTGCAAAGATTTTACAATCTGTGTTAATCAAAGAAATGGGCCTATAGTTTTTACATAAGGACAGATCTTTATCTTTTTTAGGTATCAGACAAAGCATAGCCTGGGAAAAAGTGCCTTGTGCTGCACCAGTAGTAAGAAAGTGAGTAATTAAGGAAAGGAGGTGAGGAATCAGAAGTGATTTAAATTGGAGAAAGAATCGAACAGTAAAACCATTAGGGCCCGGTGTCTTATCTTTAGGTAAAAGGGAAATAGCAGCAGTAATTTCTTGTTCGGAGTTGGGAATATTTAAAGAAGAAAGGTCGACCTGATTTTCAGGATTTTTAGGAATGCGTTGAAAAAAGAAATCGATAAGATCAATAGAAGGGGAAAATTCTGGGGTATACAGAGAGGTATAGTAGTCAGTAAAACACTCAAGAATCTTGGCATCTGAGAGATGTAAAACTCCGGAAGGATCCTTAATAGCAGCTATTTTAGATTTTTGTTTTTTAATTTTAAGGTAATTGGCTAGAGCTTTGCCGGCTTTGTTCCTTCCACCATACATTTTTGCATTGAATTTAAGGAGGTTATTACAAGCCGAATCCCATGACTGTTTGATATATTGCATTTTCGCTTTAATCAGATTGGATAATGTGTCAGGGCAAGTGGCCGAAAAATACTGGTGTTCCAACGTTTTAATTTGTTTGAGGAGAGATGTAGATTCAGAGAGAGTTTTCTTCTTTTTCCGGGACACAAAGTCTATTATAAAACCTCTGGCATATTAAATGAAATTGAGAGACAGAAGAGAGATTATGAAGAAAGAATTCTTGAGCAAAGAGCGAAAACTGTTCCACAAATTGAGAGTCCAAGAGAAGAGAATTGTTAAAGCGCCAGCGCCGAGATGAGGGTGTGGGTAAAGGGTAATCTAAATCTAAAATGATGGGGGCATGATCGGATATAAGAATGGAGCCAATCTCGATGTCATTCATGAATTGTAGGGTATGCTGAGTAAGGAAAATGTAATCTATACGGGAATGAGATTTGTGTGCAGGAGAAAAAAAGGAAAACTTAAGAGCATCCAGGTGTGAGGTTCTCCAGGCATCAACCAGTCCTCTTGTAGTAATCGCCTTGTAGAAAGTTTTTTGCATCTTGTTGGGAGTGTATCTGGCTTGAGATTTTCGGTCTAGAAAGGGATCCATGAGTTGGTTGCAGTCACCACCCACAATCAAATTGTTAGCAGAATGTGAGGAGAGAAGAGTGGAAAAATCAGACCAAAAGGATAAGTCAGTACCATTCGGGCCATATAAATTGCAAAAAGAGAGTGGAGTGTTGTTAACTGTAACGTCTAGAAGAAGCCATCTACCATTGGTATCTTTAGATTCGGTTTGTAGGTGAACAGACAACGACTTGTGGAACAAAATAACAACCCCGTTCTTATTATTATCAGCTGGGGAGCAAAAGATGTCACCCACCCAATGTTTACGTAATGAAGGCAAATCTTGTAATCTGAGGTGTGATTCTTGCAACAGAGCAATATGACATTTCAGTTTAGCCAGGTGGGACAATACTCTCTGCTTCTTAACAGGATTACGCATACCTTTTACATTCCATGAAATGATGCGGAGACTTTTCATAGGTAATGTACATAGGAGGATAAACAACCTCTAAACTTAACAAATGCAGAAAAGTTAATAAGTAAAATATGGAAATTCATTGAAAGGGAAAGTGTAAGAGACAAAGAAGATACAAGTATAGCAAAAGAGAGGGAATGGGTTAAAGAGAGTAGCAAAAAGGAAGAAGAGTACACAACATTTTTTGGTATGGCGAAGGAAATGAGCGAAAAGGTAAATGTACAAACCTTGTTATAAAAGAGTAAAAAAGGAACGAAAAACTCCGTGCAAGAAAAAGATCCAGAAGGAAGGGGAAGAAAAAGTGGAGAAAGAGAAGGGAGTGAAAATAGGGAAAAAAAGCATAATCGCCAGCTAAGAGAGGGAAAGAAAGAGATGACAAGCGAGGAGGGAAAAGAGGGAAATCGAAAAAGCAAGGGAGGATAACATAGTCTCCCAAGGAAAGATAACCAAAAGAAGATGACAAAAAACCGAGCGGCTTTAGTCCTAAAAAACAAGATGAAGAAGAACATTGACGAGTGAGGGGGGGCAGCGAGAGACAGCCACACAGGCAAAGAGACTCCGAGAAAAGTCAAGATTGCCTTCTAAAAGTAAGTAAGGAAGCAAGTATAAAAACATAAGGCAAACATTACGGAACAAAAGGAAGGGAACTTACCAAACAATGGGAAGATATTGCAGCAACATGAGTCACACATTACAGACAGGGGGGTAACAAGGGTGGAGAACAACTACAGCAGTTCCGTGCTGGGGAAACCTGGGAAATGAGAGAAATAACAGACAAGGACATAATTAGAGGTTACAAACTACATACAGAAGCATACCAAAACAGAGCAAAAAAATAACGTAAAGTAATTAAGGCTTGTTAAGTTCCATGGATTCTCCTTTATGGGCGTGGATGAACTTCCGGAGGTCGGCAGGATCTTCAAAACTGGAAGTTCTGTCTTTGTAGGTAACTTTGAAGAAGCAAGGATGTATTAACCCGTATCTGGCGTTCATAGATCTCAAGGCAGGCCTAAGGTCGAGGAATTCCTTACGCCGAGTGGCAGTTGGCTTGGAGACATCTTGACTGAAGAAAACTCTGTGACCAGACCAGAACATCTGCTTGTGCTGTTTAGCTGCGTTGAGAATTTCCACGAGATCAGAGTAGAGAAGGAAATAAGCAATTATACCTCTGGGTTTAGATGAGGAGGATGCACTCTGTGGCCCCAATCGATGAGCTCTCTGGATGTTAAAGTCTGTGGATTTTGCGCAACCAGCAATCTGAAGGACTTGAGATTTCAGAAATATAATCATATCTGATCCTTCAGAACCTTCCGGAATACCATAAATGCGTAGGTTGTTACGCCTATTACGATTTTCTAAGTCCTCTGTAGATTTCTTTAGCAAACTGACTTCTTTAGTAAGGCAGTCAACTTTGGCAATAACATCTTGAGCATCACTGACTTTTTGCTCCACATCCGAAAGCCTCAGATCTAATCCAGTCCATTTGTCATCTAACCTTTGCAGAGTAGCAGCTGTGTCAGACATAAAAGGACGAATGAGGTGCAGTTCCTCCATTATATCCTCTAATGTGAGAGGGAGCGGGGATTTTGACGGAGAGGGCGGGTCCTTCTTTGTACGTTTGCCAGGACCAGTCGCAGTGTCTTTTCGTCCACCCGCAGCACCCCCCTGGGGTTTGTGTGGATGATGGGAATCCATAATAGCAAAGGAGAGAAAGCACCAGCAGTCTAGGATTGGAAAGCAACACAGCAGGAGACGACTTTGTTAGTATACTGGAGAAGAGCCAAGAAGAAGTGACCAGCGAAATGTCTACAGATAAAAGCGGTCTGTAATCAAAAAAATTATTACTTCACTAGATACCGCCAGAATTGAACACTGTAGTTGATGACATCCGCTGTAAAAAGGAAGGGGCATATGTCCAACAGAACGCCATCTGCTTCACACAGCAGCAAGAGGATCAGTATAGATGCTGGTCTGCCTCTTTTTTTCCTTTTATGTAAGGCACAACATGGTCAGCCCGAAGGACACTCTCCACCCGGTCGAGTGGAGTACTGCGTGAAGAAAAGCACAAAATGGCAGCCGCTGCCCGGCTGAAACAAACAGAGCCGTTATTGAGGAGGACATAAGGATCAGTATACATGCTGGTCTGTCTCTTTTGATGTGAGGCACAACAAGGTCAGCATTAAATGTGGGGAATAATGCTACGCAAAAACATTATCCGGAGAACATTCTCCTGATAGTCGGATGAAGTGCTGCATGAGGCAAAATACAAAATGGCGGCCGATGTCGAGTGGAGACAAACGGGGCCGATAACGAGAAAAAGAGACCTTTCCAAGGTCTAAAAACTTGCCATCATGGTCCTGTGTTGCTCCTATGCAGGAAACCACAATTCCGGTATACAGGTGCTGCTCAGGAACGGTTCCTTCGTTTTCGAGCGGAGCTCGGATTAGCGCAGCTCTTCAAGTGGCGGCCATCTTGAATCGCCGCTGCCGCGCGCCTAGGTGGGTCTTTCTTGACACGCTTAGATGAAACAGCGGCTGAGGCAGAGGGAATTTTAGATGACTGCTTAGAAATGTTACGAGGCATAGTAGGCGTCGCACTACCTGTGTGTGGAGGACCAGAGTCTACATCCTCCATACTCTCCTGTAAAACGCTGAAAGGATTATAGTCTTCCACTGAATTGCCGTCCATAGAGTTAGCACAACTACGTGTAGAGCGCGCTTTTGCCATAGAACAAGGATAACAGCAGTTCCTGTGTGAAATTAATGAAATGCGTAATTCACATTGCCCCAGAATCTCAGGAGGTCAAGAAAAAGATAATGTTGTTATTAATTTCTTTCAAAAATCAAGTACGCTTTATGGAGCGTATGAGGAGCCAAAACAGAGGAAGATTTACATCCTTGGAAAAATAGTTTTATATGAATACTTCCTGAATGGCATATGCAGGATTAAAAATTGATGAAAGACCTGAAAATTAATCATGCGACATGAAGTAAATATTGAAAAGAGAAAAAAAAAGTGAGGAGAGAAGCCCAGGCGGCGCCGAAGAAAAAAACAAAATGGCGGCCGCATGAGAAACAAGCGCATCCGAAATGGAGAGAAAAACGGAGATGACCCTGGGCTCCTTCAAGCAGGTCAAGATGTAGCGCTGGGCTTCATGAAGAAATGCCCGCATTTCTGGGGTCCAGATAGCCGGAAAACACGCCCGGAGGAGATTCGACTCCTCACGTCGTCACGGAGCTCCGTGTACGAGCGGCCATCTTCCTTGGCTCCGAAGCCACGCCCCCTCACCCTGTACTCCTATGCCAAAGAGATCCGTTGAGTTGCTGACTAATTGATTTTTAAAATGCCAAGTAAACCTTTCAAAGTGATTCTTTGGATAGCTATAATTTCACATTGTGATTTAGCCTGTGAAAAATACTGTGATTGTTACTGATATTCTAAATATGTGCCATATATGTGCCATATGTTTTTGACTCTGCCCTGAAGTACTCCAGACCGATGCTGAGTAGACCATCTGGCTCAGGGGTGGAGGTGGCTCCTGGAATAAGAGGTGAGTCACTTTCCATTCTCAATGATAACTGATGTCTTTGTTAATGTATTCCTTTCTTGCCTGCAAGCACAGATACCAATACTTTTATATAAATTTACCAGCCTCCTATGTTTCTGTTTCAATCTCTCAACCATTGAAATTAATCAGTAGAATAAAAGGTGCCTTGTCCAGTGCCCACTCATATCTACCACCTCCCCCATTCTGTTCCAGCTAGCCCACAACTACTGTCTCAACTCAGCACAACCCACATTTCTTACACAGTTTCTGCCTAAGTGTCTACTTTTCATGGTTTCCATTAATCTTCCATCGTCTACCATCCATTAGCAACGTGACTAAGCCTACTACATGACTGATCACCCAATGTGACCACAGCCAAACTAAACCATGTCCAAGTCCTGATGTTTTATTTAGAGCTTACCCTACCCAACACTTACTTGCTCTAAAGCCCAGGAATAAAATATCTGTTCTACATTTAATAATTTTGGGTCAAAAGGTGCAAGGCCGGGCTCAGTCTTGACTTCGGGCGGGACTCATGTGCAAGTAGCATAACAGCAGGGTCATTGGAATTTATGACATGTTTTTAGTTATCCCAAAAACATATTCTGCCAAGTTGACGTTATTAATGTTGTACAATATATATAAATATAGTCAAATAAATTGTGCAGCATAAATTTGACGTGCCATCATTTTCAATGGCAATTTATAATTATATTTTGCAGCTCAGTCATGTTTTAATAACACAATAGGTGTGTTGTGAAAGTGGCTTTCATCCCGTGAATTAAGTTTAACTTTTTATCATTTTGAGAAAAATAATCTATTTTTGATTTTGGAGGTGGTAATAGATGGATTAAAACATACCACCTACTGTGTTATGTGAATTATATATGGGACAAGGGCCTTGTGATAAAGAATCACCTAAACAAATTCCAGTATCCCTAGGTGACCAGTACTGTTACTGTCTTTTTTAGGGTGTTTCATATAGCACGACTAGACCAGAAGGTATCGGAGCGCTTTACATGAGCACCAGTTGCGTTACAGATGGACACATTAATTTCTTGTTAGGCACAGGAAGGTTAAGTGATTTGCCCAGAATCACAGGAGAGGTGTCGGGCAGCGGCCAGGGCAGCTGACTTCGGAGCACAGGGTTCACGGTTCGATCCCCGGCTCCGGCGGTAGCTCAGCTCAGCACCATGTGACTCTGGGCAATAGCTCACTTAATTTCCACTCCGGCCCCCAGCGCCTTGAGACCCGTAAGGGTGAGTAGCTGCGCTATATAAAAACGGACTTACATTTTTTACAGGATGTTGAGCGTCCCTACTGAGACTTGAACCCGGTTCCCCAGCTTTGAGGTCGACCGCTCTAGCCATTAGGCCACATCCTCTCCTGTCGTTATAAAACATGTTTGAGTTAAGTACTATAATTCGTGTTCTTCTTTTCATCTTTCCTTGGATCATTCAGCTGTTCTTGTCAAAGGCCACGCCCTGGAGCCCTAGTGGGAGATTGCCATTTGGCTTTGCCTCTGAGAAATGGAGGCCATGGTGGTGGAGTTCCACCAGCTGGTGGTCCTGGAGAAAAATAGAAGGCAGCCACTACTGCCTCTAGGTCCCAGCTGGGGGGAAAGCCGACACCACCATTCTCAATATAGCAGGCAGAAGTTGAGGTCCCAAGCCACCACCAGCCCCCAGCCACAGGTGACTTCATTCTCCAACAACTCATGAAAGGCCTGGAGGAAGTGAGGGAGGGCCAGTGCCAACCCTAACAAAATCAGCAGTACTGGAGGCTATGGCATCACATTTGTTTTAGGGAGGGGGAGTTAGGATCTAAGGAGAGGGAGTGAACCTATTGCGGGAGGTAAGGGTGGGATTTAATATTTTTGGGTTAATAAAGGGGTGTGCTTTTTCCATAAATATATGTCTTTTTTTAATTTACTGCTAGGCATTACTAGTTAGTATCACTTCAATGTTAGTTAAACAGGAAGCACCACCAACGCAGTGCAAAGAAAGGCTCAGCCTCACACCTCACCCATCACAAAGCAATTGCCCAACTTTGTCCATTCCTTTCATACTCTCTTTAGTCTATGCTTACCTTAGTTTCCTTGCAACATTAGGTAGTTTACATACCTTACTTCCTCCAGGCCATGCCCCTGCAATCAGTGTTGGAAAACTGACTGTGACTATACCACCCCTGTTTAATATCTTGATCAGAATGAGCAGAACCCATCCTCCTACCAGTAATAGTAGTGGTCTTACTGGCCTTGCCCTACCATCCGTAGCTATGGACCAATAATGCTGTATGCCAACACAGAGCCAAAAATAAAAAATCAATTTTTCCCATCCTTTGAACTTTTTTTCTTACCTGAGTTGAAAAAGTGATGCCTGCTACCTCCCCCAATTGGCCCAATACCTTAAACATGGCGTTTCAAAAAGGGCCTTCTTTATGCTAGTGGTGGGTGGCCCACCGCTAAGAGGGAAAACTTCAAAGGTAAACGAAAGGTTTTTCTTATATGGAAAGATGTTAGTAATCCAGGGAAAGGATTCTCATTCTGCCTGGCAGCTAGACTAAAAGAAACACAGAGTGAGTGGAAAATCCAAGACAGAGACCATCATGATAAAACAACAACTAATAACATATTGCAGAGTTATTTACTAAAAAAAGTAAGCATAATGAAGCCTTCAAGATTCAGAACTCATCGAAAGAATACTTCAGTAGGATTCATGGTGCATAGATTTTGTTTGTAAAAAAACAAAGCAGTTACTACAATATCTAGCCTTTCACAACGATTGTTGTAATTTATTCTCTGCACTATGATTTCTCTTCTTGCCTGGCTAGGATGTAGGAGGAGTGGTAACCTCATGTAGGAAAGTAGGATCTGCTTTTATGGTTACCCCCACAATTTGCCTAGTGCTCAGCTGTTACTGACTAGTCTCACTGGGATCCTGCTAATCAGGACACCAGTCTATCTGCTTTCAATATTAAATGGTTATGACAAGTACTTAGGTACATCCCAGATTGGATACTGGGGTACCCTTATAAGTTCCTAGTACATGGTACTCAGGTGCCCAGGGCATAGGTACCCCAGAGGTCCCCCATGGGCTGAAGCATGCATAATGCCACCCATGAGAGACCTTTCAAAATGGAACTACAGGCCTGCCATTGCAGCCTGTGTAAACTGGTGCTAGCACAACTTACTAAAGATATAGGTTTCCTATATCTAGGGCCACTGCACTTAAAACCTATAAGTCACCCCATAGCAGGCCTTTGCAATCCTGAAGGCAGGGTGCTTGGTTTTAAGTGAGAGCCCATTCTCCTGGGTTGTCAGAGAAGCAGCCATATACCATTTAGAGAGGCACCGCGTAATTACGCAATGACCATCTCGAAAACGGCTGCAACGAATCCTATCATGTTTGGTATCAAACATGTTGGATTCATACCCCCTCACCGTAAACGGTGTGGGAGGTATGATTCCAAGCACTGGAAGAGCCCTCCGTTAGGCTAACAAATTTCCCAGTGCCAACCTTCTAGACCCGGACAGCACAGAATGGTTGCTGCCGACCAGAGACACATTTCTGCCCTCCTGATGCTGACCCAAGCTCGAGCAGGGGAAGGCAGAACAATAGGCATCCTGTCACAGACCACCTCACAGACAGGATTTAGTGTATTGGGACTGGGTAGGTGTGCTTGCCAGCGCCACGACATCTGCATGAGGGGCTCATTTGTGTCCCTGTGCATAGTCCAGTTCAAACCAATCCTGGGAGCCATTGGCTCCCGCTCTGGCGCGAAACTGGACAAAGGACATGGGAGTAACCTCCCCTCTGTCCAGACCCTCCCCTGGGATGGTCCCCTGAATCATCCCAACCCTTTCCTAAGGGTACTTAAGGGCTTACCTGTGGATGGGTCCCTAGATTCGTCGTGGGATAAGATTCAGATCAGACACCACTTCTTCTACCGTCTGGGCACTCTGGACTTCACTTGACTTTGTTTTGTCTCGACCTCGTCTCCCTTCCAGTCTACTGCATCGTCTCTGCCTGTGCACCATACAAGAACCTTCCAAGACCTGTGGGCATCAAAGACACTTGAAGAATCTCCCTTGGAGTGAAGGAGTCACTCCCCTGCATTCGCAGGCACCGCAACTAAGTCGACCGGTCTGCTGATTCTGAGCTCCCCCGGACTCCGTAAGGTTTTGCAACAAATGTGGTGGCTTTCCATTGCTCCTGAGGCCTGCCCTCTCACCAAGTTTGAGGCTAGTATCCCTCGTGGGGGTTGCAATAACCGAACCCCTGTGCAGTTGCAAAGGCTTATTGGCTTCCTTCCAAGAAGATCTTCGGGTTCCAAGTAGCCTCAATCTCAAACACCTCCAGTGACCAGAATCTTCAGCCACATCGCATCATGTGCACCGTGGCCTGCACCTTTTGGTGAGCTGCTCGAGGTCCTCTTGCGACGCCAGTGCCTCTGGCCTGTGGGTCCATTTAAGGGTCACACTTGTTTCTTTTGGGCTCCCCTGATTGCATGGGGCCTGCCCTGACTCTCCTGCTTTTGGTGAGCCCCCTGGACCTTGCTGGTCCCGATGTTGCTCCTTCTTCAATTCCTGCTTTGGTTGCATTTGCTAAGGCTTGTTGGTGCTCTCGCCGGACAACGACCCCTCAGCACTCGACATCCTTCATGGGACAGCTTGTGCACAGCTCCTGGTCCTCCTCAGCATCGCCTGGTCCTCACAGCTGCAGAGTCACCCATCCTGCAACACCCGACATCGGAGGGCATTCGTCTTCCAAGTCTCCTGGTCACTCCTGAGTGACATAGAGTCTGTCCCCTCTGCTTGCAGGTACCTCTCATCTTGAATCCACCATCGGATTCCACCGGACACTTTCTCCTTCTTCTGCAGCGGCACTTTCCTGAAGTCCTCCATTGGGTTCGATGGCGGTTTCCGACACCACTTCACACCTAAGCACCCGGCTTCCCTGGTGTAGGTAACGTGGGTACCAGGGTATCCATGGGTGGGGTGGTTCTCCAACCTTCTATCTTCCACGGGGTTTCTTCAGGGTCCACTGGGAAGGGTCCTTAATCTTTAAAAATCCAACTGCGACTTACCCGTAGACTTGTACGGAGCACGCGGTCGTGTTCCCACACTGAACATGCTCTCTGTGGGGTCCCAATCAACTCATCTTGGGTGGTTCCTTGGGTCCCCAGCACTTCTACATCCTCTCAACACTGTCTTTTCCCGAGTCGTGGTTCTTATACCACTTTCTTAGTATATAGTATGGTCCCCTCTGGGGTCCACTGTGTATTCTGTGCTATTTACTGTGTTTCTTTGCAAAGTATTGTGTGCATTGTGTTTATCTCTGTGTAGGAGATATCTCAACATGTTAGAGAGTATTATATAATAAATACATATTTTTATAAATACCTTGTGTGGTTCTTTTTCACTTAATCTATACTATAAGATTGCATTCTGGTAAAACAAGCTGCTTTACACTCCTTCTGGACTAAGCCTGAAGGCTGCTCTCCACACCTACCTCTTAGAGAGTTTCTAAGGTTGTCGAAGACCTCTTAAATCACCATAAGGGTTGTCTGGACTGGTGCAATGTGCCCACTTACATTACACCGCATCCTCCTGTCACAATTAGTGTAGCTTTACCCACATCCACTCCACCAACTGTGAGTTCTTTTTACCGCAAACAGTGCATAATTACACAAAGAGGAGTAATGCCATCATTTCTGGAATTTTGCGTAACAAGCATAATTTGAAATTTGTGAGAATAGTAATACACAAATTGCGCTGCTTAATTTAAATTTCATAAAGGCCTATTTAACACCCATAATTTACACCTGTGAATGGAGGCGCAGATAGTGCATGCACTCAATGACTTGAAGTTTTTTGTTCAATTACCTGACCCAACCAGCATCCCCACCTGGTTTTGAGTTACCAATTTAACTTTGAATGAGGTGTCTTTAGTTTGCTCATTTGAACAGGTGACAAAGCATTGGCTTGAATGCACTGAGCTATCATCTCACACACCTTTGATTGTGGAAACTATCACAAAGCACAAATGTAATTGTATCATAGTTACTCCTCCAGCCTGTCTGGCACTTGAGCATGTTAAAGGAATATAGCCAAAGGGATCTAGTTTAGAGTAAATTGACAATACTTCTTCATGGGATTAAATCACGGGACTGCTCCCCCTCATATTGTCTGGGATTCCTTAAAGGCATACATTCGTGGGTTGGGAATAGGTTAATACACGGAAAATTTAAAAAAAGATAAAGCACAAATGTAAACCTTAGAACGGAGCATGCAGCAGTGCTATGAAAGCTTACTAAGAAGTCCCTCGGCTGTTAATCAAAGAAAGCTTGATCAGGATAAACGGGTGTTAAGTGAGGCATATTATCTAAAACGTGAAACCTTAAACTGCACCTATATGTGAAAGGTATATGAGGAAAGTAATTTCACAGGGAGATTTCTCGCATGGCAGGTCCGGGAACAAGCTGCGAGTAATCGGATCAATGCTTTGAAATCCCCTGTTACTGGCATGCAGAGCTAGGACTCGGCCAGCATTGGTGAAATAATGCTGGAACAGTACAGGCGTATTTACGGACAAAAACAATCGATTAATAATGAGTCTCTTGAGACGTTCCTTCGGTAACAGAATATCCCGGCACAGTCTGAGATCGAGGGGGTAAATATTATGCGCTCCTTTTCTAAAGAACAACTGGCGGAGGTTATTAGGAACCTCCCCAATGGCAAAGCCTGGTGACCTGATGGTCTACCAGCAGAATTTTTGTAAGCTTTCTCAGGGGATCTACTTGAATACTTTCTATTGGTTGTCAATATAATGCTAGAGGGGGGCCCGATACCAGCATCATTTCACAAAGGGAATGTGGTAAGCTTTTTAAAAAAGGGGACGGACGGTGAGGATCCCAACTCATATCATCCAATTACACTATTGAACTCAGATTACAAAATTATCACAAAACCTTTAGCTAACAGATTCAACACAATAGCACCAAATCTGATCCATACTGATCAAAATGGTTTTATTGCAGGAAGACAGCTAGGGATGAACTCACACTATTTAGCCGAAGCACTAGATTACTTTGAGACCAAGAATATACTGGCCCTGGTGCTCTTGCTGGACGTTGAGAAGGCATTTGACCTCGTGGTCTGGGAGACGTTATTTCATATCTTGTCTAGAACCGGCATATCCCCCTAGATCACGGGGCTGATACAAAGAATGTACCACAATGCAGAAGTCAGCATTATTGTCAATACTGCAGAGGTAGGAAAAATCAGTGTTAAGCGAGGGACCAGACAATGATGCCTGCTGTCCCCTGTTTTATTTGCCTTTTTCATCGAGTCACTGGCCATTGCAATCCAAGACAATGCAGATATTCGCCCCCCTTTGCCATCTATGGGGAAATTAAAACTATATGCAGATGATATTATGTTAATTCTCGACTGTGATAAGGGGGTCCAGGTGAAAGTTTTTGAGATTTTCGCACATTATGAAGGTCTCGGCTGGTATAAAATTAAAAAAAAGAAAAAAGAAATAATACTATGTGATGTAAGCCAGACGCTCTACATATAGATATTGCCTCATGCGCGAATTCTCAACCAAAAAGATATTTAGAAATTAAGTTCTCACCATAGATTGCTAATTTATATGATTTAAATTTCTCTGATTAAGATGTCTGTTCTCCCGTTATTCAATTTTTTATTTTCAGCTATTCTGTATGTCTTAGCTGCATCTTTTTTTAAAAAGGTCAAGTCCATGTTTACATCCTTCATCTGGGAAAAAAGCCCCCCAAATTGCATTAAGAACTTTATATGAGGAATTAGAGAAAGGTGGGCTAGCGCTCCCTAATGTTAGGGATTATTATTTTGCATACTTTGCACAATATATGTCTACGTTTAAATTAGAATTGCATACAGGAATATTTGTAAACTATTTTATGGTGTTAATTTGCATGTAGCACAAGATATGTAATCCACTACAAATAACGAAATCACCCCAAAAATAATCTGTTATAAAAGCATGCAGTGGTTTTTCGCAAACGTCAGGATTTTTAGAAGATCTTAACATTGCAACTCCCTTATCCGACCTCGCTTCTGAATCAAGGATTAAAGTTTCATCTGAAATAACCCAAAAATGGGTCAAAGCTGGGTTTAGGAAAATCTCTGACTTTATTGTGATTGAAAGGTCGCTCAATATTTCCGAAATCCACAATTTAATTCAAACGATTTCCTTCTCCTTGGCTCTTATAGAATGCTCTACAAATCTCTTAGTAATTTGGATCTGGTTCAGATAAACTGGAGTAAAAATATGGTGCTCATACTATTTGAAGCAGATGTTGATAAGAGACCCAGGGAATGGAAAAAACTTTTGGCTTCCACAAAAGGTCCGGACTTTACTCGGAAAGCAATGACAAAATGGGAAAAACATGAAGGGTTGGAATTAACAGTTAGAATGTGGACTGAGGTTAATAAACGTAATTTTAGTGTGTTACGCGGAGCTAATTGGCGCTGGATGCTATTTTTTAGCAAATGGCTGCAATACAGAAACCCACAGTTTCTTTCCCAGATTAACCCTACCAGTCTAGTCATTGCTGTTTAAATCAGTTGGCAGCTAATTGGACGCATATCACTCAGTGCCCTTCGGTTCAGGGGTCCTGGAAAGAAATATTTCGGTATTTGGAGGTCGAATGCCCAATTAAACTGGCATCAAAAAGCTGGCTGAAAGTTCTGGGATATGATCTATCTCTTCGCCTATCTGATAAATGGGTGAAACTAGTATACATTGCAATGGCGGTGGCCAAGTCTCTTCTGCTTCAAAAATGGCGATCACATCAGGTTCCAACTATGTGTGAGTGGGTTCAGAAAATGAAGCAAGCCAGAAATAGTGAACGGCTAGATGCAATGCGAAATGGGGGGATTAGGACATTTGAAAAGCTGTGGGAACGGTTTTTTGACTAAATATTAAGGCTAGATCAAATTTTCATTTCATACTATTTATTCCTTTTGTATTTTAGAGAGATGCACACTGTCTATTTCAAGGGGTTGCTATTATGATTATATATACATTTTAGGATTGGCCTTTTGCACATTTGCACATTCTTTTCAAGTTTGTACTTTAAGCCCTTTATGCACTTTAATCACTCTTTATCGCAAAAATCGGTACTGTATCTTGTCTCTAAATGATTCTTAAAGCAATGTTATTCCTGTTCTTACCCTGCTCTGTATATTTTTATATTCCTGAATATGTATGCTGTATTTATTGATTAGTGGTGCATAACCAAGAAATGATACTGTGTTATATGGATGGATTTGAAATTTTGGTGGATCTCAATAATAAAAAAATAAATACCTCTTCATAGAAAAACATTGTTCTTGGAGCTTTAAATCAATCACAGTGGTTTGCCACATGAGCACTATAAAAATGGCTTAAGGTGTGTCTTGGTTACACAAGGTGCAAAATCTTGTGATTTTTCTTTGGTCATCATTTTACTGCTCTATCATTTACTACCGAAAAGAAAGGTCCATCATTTTTAGGAAGGATAGTTTCAGATGAACACCAACCCTTATTATAGTAAATGATAGTATCTTCTAGGAACAATGCCCACTAACCGAGGCCTTCCATGGGACCCAGAGTAAAAGGTTTTCACTTTACAGTTTAAACATAGATGGCATTGACACTTGCATACATTGCCAAGAAGCATTTACCGACATCTTCTATACTCTGAGGTTAAAGCCCCTGATTAAAAATGTGTCACACTTACATTTTATAAAATTGTTTAATGTCTCCTTGTCCTCAGTTGACAAAGGGCTTCAACAAAGTATTGACAGATTAAGGGTCGGATTTCTATTATGGCAGTTTTACCTCTGGCTGTCAGGGTGGTTGAGAACATTTCGTCTGCCAATCTAATGGACAGAGGACTGTCATATTTAGAGGTCACCACTGGCCCAAAGGTGATGGCTATGTGTTGGTTGCTCCTGTGAAGGTACTGAAAGTTTGGTGCATGGCCCATCTTTTAGGTAGCCGGGCACCAATCTTTTTTTCTTTTTCACAAACTCTCACAGCAAGAGTTTGTTTATGAAAAACAAAACAACTAATAGCCCCCACAGCTTGTGAGTTTTTTCCCAGGGTGTGAGGAGCCATTTTTGTTTTTTGTGACCAGGGTTTACCTGACAGTGACAGATGAAAATAAAGGACATGAGACCATCCACTCTAAATAGGGAAGGCAGTCTGATGCCCTTACTCCGATGGCCCATACTCCATCGGGCCATCAGAGGAAGATTTCAGATGGTGGAGCAAGCAGGAGCACCTCCGTCACAACATTGAAGTCCTACCTGATTAATAATGAAGCAGGCAGAGCAAGGGTTTGGCAAACAGAGTACTCTTTGTGACAGAGTTCCCTGCCTGCCAAAACTCTAAATAGGCCATAAGTTCATCATTGCTGGACTTGGCCCTCACTGCAGGGTCACCTGCAAATATGTGCTTTCATCCCTCCTGTTTTCTAAATTTGTTTTTGCTGCCATTTGGTCTCTGTGCACTTTTCCACTGCTAACCAGTGCTAAAGTGTATGTGCTCTCTCCTATACCTTGGTAAAACTGGCCCTCACCTGATTGGCATATTTAATTTACTAGTAAGTCCTTAGTAAAGTGGTATTATATTGATTCAGGGCCTGTAAATTAAATGCTACTAGTGGGCCTGAAGCACTCATTGTACCATCTACTAAAGTAGCACTTTAAAACATGCCTCAGTCCTGCCATTGCAGCCTGTAGTGCAGTTTTAAAACGCCAATTTCACCAGGAAAAATGAAATATTTCCCGGTCCAAACCTTCCTTTTTAATATATGTAAGTCAACCCTAAGGTAGACTCTGAACAGCCCATAGGGCATGGTACATGTATTTAAAAAGTTGGACATGTGTTTACACGTTTTACATGTCCTGGTAGTGAAAAACTCCTAAATTAATTTGTTCATGCTGTAAGGCCTACCTCTTCCATTGGACAACATTGGATTACCTTGTTACATCTAATAGGTGCTCACTTTTGATTGGGAGCAGGCAGAAATATGATGTTTAGACTCCACTGAATTGCAATATAAAATCCTCAATAATGGAAATATCGGATTTTAAGTCGCAATTCTAAAAATGGCACTTTAGAAAGTTGGAATTTTCTTGTACTAACAATTTGTGCCTCTGCCAGTGTCCTGGGTCACATGACTGTGAATGGCTCTGCTGTTGGGCTTTGTGTATTCCTCCCAGACAGTGAGACAACAGGGGAATAAGTGTAGGAAGGATGGACCATTCTGCCAAGATGGCTGTGGGTGGAGCGGTTCCCTGCCTAACTTATACTTTGAATGGCTTGCCTCCAGCACACAAAAAGGACACTGATACCAGCCTTTTGTCGTCCCATACTTCTTGGAATCTTAACAGGAGAAGAGAAGAACTTTCTATAACCAGACATGGGGTTGTATAGGGAATCCCCCACTTCAAAGCTTGGCAACAGGTATAAATATTGGACCCACAGAACACCTCTTCAGGACACTTCTGGACCTGCAGATATTATAGAAGAAGGATTGCCTTGTACCCCACAAGACTGCCATGTTGCTCAAGCCTGTCTTTTTTCCCCAGAGGACTGCCCTGCTGCTTGATGCCTGCCTTGTTCATCAGAGTATTGTCCTGGTGCTACCAGATGACTGTCCTACTGCTTGAGACCTGCCATGTTCCCCAGAGGTGTGCCCTGCTACTTGAGGCCTGCCTTGTTCCCCAGAGGACTGCCCTGCTGCTTTAGGAATTCCAAGAACTCTGAGAAAAAGCATGGACCTGCTCCCTTCATCCCAGGCTAGCCTGAGTGACTCCAAGAGTCTGTTGGCTCTTCTGAGCTACAGGGACAAATAAGCTCCAGAGGCCTCCCTGCAACTACCCATCTGGACTGCTGCACTGGACCTGCAACTGAGCTGCCTGAGCACTGCCATCCTATGTTGGAACAAGTTCCTGATCCCCAAGAGGTGCCTCCCCAGGACCTGCCCCCTTAACTGCTATCACTTAAGGTCCTCCTCTGAAGAAGGGTGAAATCCTAAAGTTTTGGGCTCTTTGCAACCACCAATGCACCCGTTTGCACAGAGTCTCTTTCACCCATGACAACCACCAACCTGAAGCTCCGGTGAACCCATCTCTTTCCGGTATAGCGATGACCGTCCACGACGTCAGGCCTGCTCTTTGCACTACAGAGTCAACCATCTGTGATGCTCTCCCTGCTTCAATACTTTGCACCAGACTTTGAGAATGTAACTTTTTGTATCTAGCCCATGCTTCATCACTGTCAGCTTAAACCAATGACTTTCCACTGGTCTAGCACGACCAGATGATCACGACTGGTGTTTTGTGCTTTCAGGCATTTACTTTCCTAAAATTTTTAATTGTTCATTTCTACTTCTACTGATTGGATTTTTGTTGTTCTCGTAACATTTTATTTATTAAAAGTTTCTCTATTTTTCTAAATTGGTTTGGGATTTTTATTGTGCTCCATAAACATTTAACACAGTGCCTCTAAGTTAAGCCTGACTGCTTTCGTGCCAAGCTACCAGAGAGTTAAGCACAGATTAATTTAGTGACTTTAGTAGTCACCCTGACAAGGATTGTGGTTGTAACTTGAGAAGGGTTCTCATCCCTTTCAACCAATTACCCAATTTCTTACAGGTATGTTACAGATGCATACTTCAGTTATCCATGAGCATTTGAAATCCTGCAAGCAATATTCATGCTATGGGTCTATTCTCACCTTTAATGTGGGTACGTTAAATTGGGAGGAATATGTTATTATTAAAATGGTTTATTATCCCATTTTGTTTATGATTGTATGCTAGTAATTTGTAACAATTTAGGGGGCTATTCTGGGGGAAGGGTCAGGTATTCTAACTTTTCTCTAAACTGATTTGTACAAGCTGCTGCCCTTTATGTTACTATTGTTACCAGTCTAGCTTTTAGTGTTTCTGGCTTAGAGTGAATTTGTTCCTGAAGAGAATGGGTTTCAAGCAGGTGTTGTGTGCTTTTTCTGATTCTGCATTTTATTCCTCAGTGTCATTGTAATACATTTATGTGTCATTGTGTGGAACATCACAGAGTCTGTCTCCTTAGAGGAGTTTTTGAATTTCATTTACTTGTGTAAGTACAAACATGATTCATGCTGTGGTGATGTGGGAGTTGATGGTTTTGGGTCTCATGGTTGGGATGGTGCCAATGACTGCAGTTCTTTAGGCATTGGTCTTATACTGAGTCTCTACATTACCATTCTAGGCTAATAATTAAAACTCTTCAGGTTAGCACATTGTTCAACGAGCTTCAGCTGTAATTGGAAGGAGTGAGTAAATACGAGGGTTGACTTACAGGTGATTGATGGCTATCGAGAAGACAGCTTTAAGAGTTATTTTTTTGGGGCTGAAAGGCAGTAGAAGGAGACATGATGGATAGAAAAGGGAATATTATGTCTGTAAAGTGGAGTACACATGTTTTGAGAGATTTCCTAAAGCATTTTAGCCTGCTGCAGATGGTAATAGCAGTTGTTAAAGGACCCAAACTTGAGTTATAGGCCCAAAGTCACAGGCGAGGGCCTATAATGAGGGTGAGAGCCTGTAGTAATCGTTATAACCCAAGGAAAAGGGAGCTAATCTTTCCATGCACTGGAGGTAGAATGCATATTAAAAAACAGGACACAGAAAGTCAAACATCAGAGTCTTGGATAAAAGGGTCTGTACCAGTCATTACTGGCCCTGATCCACTTCTTTGTCTTCATTGGAGCTCTCAACATTCCAGTGTTCTAATATTATGTTATTATGCACTCAGATGATGTAGGTGAGAAGTTTTTTGCCAAAATCCTGACTGCTAGAATAAATATGTCTTCTCAAAACATAAGAGGCAACAGGCTGGGGTTTTCTGTAACAGGCAGCAACCTGGTAGTGAAGCATAAATACTTGATCAAACAGCAGGAACAGGAGGAATTTGTCATTATCTCATGTGCTGAGAATGATCCTTTGTCCATGTTACACTTCACAGACTTGGGTTTCGTACCCAATTCCAAGAATGAATTTCCACTCTTTAAGAAAGTCATGCTTCCTACATGGTAAATAGTTTTGTGTCCATGGAAAGTTCTTTGGATGAGACATTGGGTCAGAATACCTTTGGTACCCTTTTTTGTTTGCCTATGTTAGTGAGACATTTAAGCATGAGTAAGTGTCAACAGTTATACTCACAGGATTAATTTAGGGCCTGATTCAGAAAGGTCCTCCGCACTCGTGGCAGAGGCCTTGCAGTCGTGGGAGGCCCTTAGTTTTCCTACCAACAGTTTTGCCCATTTCTCACACTATTGAATCTGTACCTGAGTACACTATCTGTCTCCAGTTCTAAAATAGATAAAATGATATTCAGCACTTACATGCTATAAAGTTGAACTCAAAAATATCTTCTGTGCATAATAATTGGGAAGATTCATGACGAGGAAGCCTTATGTCCCTTCCCTCTTTTAGTGGGGTGACCACTGTTACAGCGTAAATGCTGATTATTCTTTACACAACAGAAAAATAGGCCTGGGCAGAGCTAGTGGACTTGTGCACCGTGGAACTCTGTGAAGTGGTCAAAAAACACAGCAGCGCTACGTGGAGTTCCATGAGTGGGTGGAGCTGTTCGGCGCACCCATTCGAGTTGTTTCTATCTCTTATGCAGTCAGAGGTGCATTTTCATGCCAGAAATCATGCGCAGATGGTGCCATACAGTTTGCATGGGTGCAGCCATTTTGTTTTCTGTTCTGATAATGGTGCTGGGCCTGTTTTTCCAATTCTTACTCAATCTTTTCAATCCTCCCACATCTAACTTAGCTACCTTTATTTGTATTCATTGTATTAGTGTGTGTTTTTGTGTCTGTGTATTTTATGGGGTTTTTTAAATGTTTTTTGTGACTTTTTGTATTTTTGTATTTTTGTTTATTTTTCCCTTTATTTCCTTATTTCTTCATTCCTTCCTTCCTTTTCCTGTTTTTTTTTTTTTTTTACACCATACCCAGCACCATGGTGGAGCAGGGAGACCAGGGGAGCAGCGGTGCCAGGTTCCCCCTAACAGTGAGCAGGAGCCGCTTACCTTGCAGATGGCGGGGTTGCCAAGTGGTGCAGCCCAGCACAATCTTTTGCACGACAGAGGTGGTAGCACTCATTTATTCCGTGCAGCACCACCTCCCTGCCATTCTGGCAGCAGGTGGAAGGCCTTGTATCGGGTACCCCCTGCAGAAGCATCGGTTGCATTGGGGAGGGTGCTTCACCCAAATATAGTGCACCCAGCAGCAGCTGATGCACCGCTAGGCGGATATCCTGGACTGGGAGCAGGACCTGCATGACCTACTAGGCGTCGAGATTGCAGGGCTCAATAAGTAAATATTTGTTGTGCTTGTGTTCTACAATGCTAAACACTTTTTATCCAAATAGCATGGTGCTAAAAATCAGAGGTAAGTTACATTTAATTTACATTAAGAATATTATGGGACCCAGTTTGAGTTGGGCAGGTGCTCCCTAATCATACTCATAGGTACTTGCTTTGGCTGACATTATTTAAGAAGCCATCGCAGATTCCTCTGTCCTCCTGCCACCATAGAGAATTAGAGATATCAGTGAGTTAGCATTCTCAGTGACTTTTCTTTATGTATCTCATATAGTCCCAAGCAATCGCACAATGATGCGTAGTATGCATCTATGCATTGCAAAAAAGGGAGACTGAGTTGGTCCATGAAGGGGGTTGATAAATGAGAATAGAACCAAAGATCATACATTGCAATGCTTTAGTTCCAAATGTAGTTTTGGGATTAGTATGGTCAACTCGGCGATAGTAAATTGTATTGATACTCGTACTATAGGCGATATGATTTAGAAAAGTATAATGTTACCTGGTTTGCCTGTCATAACAATTTTGTGGAGCTTAACTGTACCATTAATCTATTTTTCTTTATTCCTTACATCAGTACCCAAGGGCAAGAAGAGAGGCATCATGGAGGCGGGTCCAGGAGGAGCTGATGAGGAGGCACCTACCGCCAGTGCCACTGCGAAGGGCTCTGCTCACCCCAGTAAGTCCTATTATTTCTTATTATTATTTTCCTAGCTGTCACCTCTGCCCACTTTTTTATACTACTTTTAATTTTGCCTTGTTTATTTTTTTATACAGTCTCCTTTTTCCCAACTCCCCTATCAAATTTTTGTTTAATACTTGTAATCCCTGCATTATCCTTTTTTTCTATATTTCATGTTTTTGTGTAGCTGACTTTCTCCTGTCTGTCTGTACTAGTCTGTAGTTTTCTTTTGCTTTGTTAGCAATCTTTCCCTCTCCCCTATATATCTTTAGGTACTGTTGTAAGACTAAGAACAGATTTTTGGTATTCTACTGTCTTCTGTGAAGATTGCTGGTCCAAGTAAGCAAGATAGTATTATAAATACTATTCACCAAACATGTGTTTTTGAGAAGGCTTTCCTTTTCTTGCTCATGCTCTAACAGTTAACGAGAGAGTGGCCATGGTCATGAACCACCCCAGCCCCCAATGTTGTGCTGTGCAATTCATTTATACAGTATACCAGCAGTTTCAGTGACAGTGCAGCATGGCTAGAAAGTATGTTGTCCCATTACATTTGCCAACCAGCACCATTTGACCATAATTCCACCCCTTTATTGCACTGCAATGACTCAGAGTCCAGCACCTTGTTTTTTAACTTACGCCACGTTTTTAGCTTGAGTCACATGATTGGTATGATTTACACCACTTGGTAAGCACTTAATATGTGTATTATCAGTAGGCACTTCTGCTCACCAGAGCAGTCACCATTGATCTTCATTTAAGTATGACAGCAGAATACTAGTATATGTTCACGATTGTATTTAAGACCTATCTTGTTCTTGAATCTTTATCTCCCCTGCAGGTTGCCCACTGAACCCGCGGGTACATATCCCGCAAATCCACAAAGTGGTAGGTAGGTTCCCACCTTACCACTGGGTGTAGATAAGTTTCACATTAAGGTCCTGAAGAATCGCCACTGATCCCCCAGACAAATAGGCGAGAAACATGTTGACCCACCAGGAGTACAGCGCCATTACCGTGACCCATTACAGTCAGATAGTCGCTCCTCCCCCCCCTTTTTTAATCAGGCAGGGACCCTGCTAGAATAAAGTTGGTTCCATAGGACCCCTGACCTGTTTTAACCATCCTACTCACTACTACATCCAAACACACTAGGGCCCTCACACCCACGGCACCTAACGGCAAGGAACAAAAGATCTCCGATAAAGAGCCCCTTTATGGGTGCCCGTCGGGTATTGCAGCGCCGACCCGACGAGGAGCAGGCCCATATGATGAAGCATGACACCTAGCTTGCTGGGTGTGTGAGGGCACTAGTTCCAAAAGGAGGAATTCCTCTCCTCCCACTACCCAACTGACAGGTCAGCCTGCCACTGTGACTATAACTAGGCCTCTGCCCAAGATTTTTAATGAACCAAGGAACTTCGTACCCTACTTCTTTCTTCTCAGAGTCATCATCATCATAGGCTATAGGTCTACCCCTCCATTATGAAAATCTTTTAGCTGGCTTGACTACCTGGCTTTTCTAACATTGTCAACCAACAAAATGCCCAGAGTGATATTTGATAGAAGATACTGCTAACCGAAATGTAGTGATGAATTGCGGTTGTATTTTGAATAAAAAAATTAAGGGGAGACATAGCTGGCATCTAAAAAATGTGTAATGTTTTTTTCTAGACTGACAGACCACCAGTGCTGGCTCAAATTCTGCTGCTGGAGAAGAGTCGGTTGGAGGGAGAGAAGTGGCAGCAGGGACGGGCAGTGCTAAGTCTCCAATCACAATGCTTGCTTATGGACAATTACTATTATACTCAATAGCTGCAAAGGGCATCATTATGACTCGTGATCATGAACCCCCCACTTTAGCAGCTACAGCGGTGGTTGAGTTCTTGACCTCTTCTATCTGCAACTCTGCAAAGGCTCACATAATAAACTTTAAAAATGATGGCTTGATGGAAATGGGAAAGAACAAGGGGCATGCTGCTCACCTACTTTGCTTACGTGGTTTTATGATTATCAAAGCTATGGTTCAACGTGGGGAGTATTTTAATTTTAATCTACTCCCTTTACTCACTGTATTTGTTCAGCAAAGCAGATATGCATCCCACCCATTATCATTCATCATCCCCCTCCCTGCCCATGGCATTTCGACACTGATGACCCAAGTTCAGTATGGTTCAATTCATGACTGCAGTGTTAGCTGGGCAATGTGCGTCTGCTTCGGTTAATGCAGCATTTACAAAGTTTTCAATGCATTGCAAACTGAACACACAAGGTGTGTTTCCCTTTGCCCACTCAGGCACCTCTTAATACTTCACTCCTTCATTCTTTCCTGAGTTCTTATGTCTCCGCCTACCACAAACAATTGAAAAATCCTTTCTTGGCATGTGCCACATTTTTATAGCGATGTGAAGTGATTCATAAACATGTTTCATGGTTTCCCATAACAGATTTATGCCTTTTCAAACCTTTCCCTTTCAACTTTCATCAAATACAGTGACTAAATAAGCCAAAGCTTACTCATATAACGATGTTCAGTGATACCCCACTTTTCTGCAGCAAAAGCTCTATGTACCCAGCCTAATCCCTCTACCCTACCCTGCAGTAGAGTAAATCAAGTTTCCTTTCCTTACTGCCCAGGAAATGAATCTGTTGAAAATAATTTGTGGTGGAGGGCGAGGCCAGTGAGTAAAGTGGGACTAAGTACCTGATTTCAGGTTGGCATATGGGATACTCTGTGACGAACGCACCAAATACAATCTATACATCGTGTTCCTTTCCCTGTAGTGCAGTGCATCGTTTTCTCCACCGTCTGCTTACGGCATACAGGATATCCGTGTTTTATACATGATGTGTGTGGCATACTATCTTATTTATTGTTCATCTGCCTCTTTGGAGTCAGGGTAGAATGTGAAAGGCATTTGGAGAAGAGCAGGGCCATTGGAATTAAAGTAAGATAATTTACCACTACAGCTGCCCCAGCTGCAGACTAGGTAGTAAAGTACCCGACATGCTGGCTAGCATGCCTACATTAATTTAGTACAACAGCTTGTACTCCATAGCGCAAAATGCAGTACTCATTAATGAGAGGTAATTTATTTTTCCACACTAAGGGGCCCATTACGATGTCGGGCGGAAGCACTACCGCCGTGCCATCGGAGGCAAAAACTGCTAGTTACCGTCCGCCAGCTACGGCCCACACGCCTGCCAAATTAGGATGTGAAAAGTCAGCCAAACACCGCCCGTAAACCAGCTACGCCGCCCGCCATCAAAGTGCGCCCGTCCACGTAGCGGCGCGAGCCAATGGAGACACACCGTCCGACGAAATGATGTACCGCCCGGCGTACAAATTACGATGCCACAACCAAACAGCTCCCCCGGCAAAGAGACACCGCACGAGATACCAAGGCGGAAACCCGACTGCTGAGTACGGAGACCAAAAAGGCGGCCCACCCCGAAATGAATCCTGCACTCCAGGCCATCCCCATGCTGTACCTGATGCACCACCTAGGAGTGAACGCGCCACGGCGACGCAGGTAGGCAGACACACAACAAGGGCACGCAAACTCTGCACACAATGCAAGGGCGGAAAAACTGTACAAGGGCCCCCGAGACACCCCTGTGTGGACAGGACACATCCACCACTGTACCCACACATGTCCCACCTGTCAAAATGAAACAACTCGCAACATCCTGGGCACCCACTACCCGGGACCAGGAAGTGACATCCCCATCACGGCACCACAGCACAGCGGCGATGACGCAAGTACACATGCGCACAACGCAGAGGCCAACGACAGCGCCATGCATGGGCTGCACAGAAACACCACAGTGCCACAACTACACACCCCACACACCAGCCCCACCCTGAAGGCACATGTCACGTGGCCTCCCTGCATCAGTCATGTCCCCAACCGACAACTCACAGTTGGCAACAGGATGTCACACAAGTGTCCCGAACAGGGGAGTAATGTGATGGCAAAATAGGACACATCCTTGTGTGCAAAACATGGAGAAGCACACGGCGGCTGCCACATAACAGCGCAGAATATGGACACCGTCAGTAAAAGGCACGCCAGTCTCATCCAAAAATACCTATACCATCCTGCTCGCAACATCAAGCCATGCAATGTACAAAATTGAAAAACCCTGCTGCCTGAGAACAGGTGTTCCCAATTACTACACCCACACAGAAGCCCCAATGTATAGCGGAAACGCAGTGTCCCGCCCACACATGGGAGAGCAGATAGCACTGAATGGCCTTCCATTCCTACTCTGAAATCACATTGCAACAATTTATGCAGGAGAATGGATCTATTGTACCAACAAGAAGCCAAACAGAGCCATGCAGAGTAAACAGCCCACTGGCAGATAGCGCCCAACATGAAAGAAAGTTAATAACACAAAAAAAATACATACCACTCCTCCATGTGGGTCAAATGCAAGTAATCTTGAAAGAGTCAGACACCAATGGCCTTGACCATTCATTGAAGCATGTGGGATGAGGGCCTGTGTCCTCCGCCCAAGCTATAACCCAAGTCCTGCCGCCGTACATCCATTCCAGTATTCCCAGCATCGTCGGAGGTTGCACTCTGCTGACTGCTCAGGCAGCAGGAGCACACCATCACATCACCCTTCAGCAAAATGGCTGTTGCACCACTGCTTCCCAACTACGCCGGACAGATGCAGCTGTACATTGAGAGCCTGCTACAGATAGTGGGCTGTGAAAATCTGGCAATGCTGAACGTAACTTACCGAGTAACTTACCGCATAGCAATGTTCAGCTGCGTCATCCCCGTTTTCTACTGTCGGAGGTGTCCGTTCCACTGTCCTGTGGATCTATGTCTCTCCAACCCGGCATGTCCAAAGGCGGACTTGGTACACTTGTTTGCACCCCTGGACACCCACAACAGGATCTGTTCAGTGTATGGGGGCATGGCGTATTTGGCTGCAATCGGACACACACTGCAATGGGACCAGTGTGCCTCCACACAACGTATTCTGGATCACAATTTCATCGAATGTCATCCAACATGTCCCATCAGGCTTCTACAACGGACAACTTACGATGAACACGTTGGCAGCCACCATCCGCTTCATTGGATGGCATCCATGTTTACCACCAATTCCATGGATGCCCTGCTGGAAGGTATCGCAAACCTGACAACTTGTCAATTCATCGGTCCCCGACTCAATACCCCCAATTGAACAATGATGTTCAACACCGTACCTATGCTTGGCTTTCGCACGGACTGGGCAGTTAGCTGTACAACAACTTTACCATACAATCTGCAACAAACACCTTACCATCAACTCCACTGCCATGACATCGGACATTTTCGGGACATGCACTCTGTTCCTCAACATATCCCGTATCTCTGCATGAACAGGGAGAGGCAGAGGTATGGGACTTGTGTACAGTAACCACATGGCCAATACTGCACGAACAACTATGCCATAATATGTATTCAGCGCACCTGAACACATGCACCTGTCAGTGCACACTTATCTGTCTGCTGTATTACGTGAGAACTGTCACTACACCATCGTCTGTACTTCCGTGCCCAGACTTTAGCATGGACAACAAATGCAACCCCTTACAACATGGCCCTAGTCATTGTGTCATGTTCAGTAGCCACCACATTGCAACAACTAGTGAGACGCTGCTGCATGCATGTAGGCGCATGCTCTGATGTCACCTCTGACGCAGGTGTGTCAGAGTTACTATTGTAGTAAACCTGTACCATGGAACTGAGATGTACTGTGCCTATGATGTCAAGCTGTCTGGTAGGCAAAATGAATACTGTCTGTGTCAAAGTCTAGAGCTCATCAGTAATTAGCAAATGTACTTTAGCATAGCAAGGGCAAGGCAGTTGTAACTCTGAAGCATTCATTCCACAGTCAACAACTAATCACATCTACCCGTAACCCCTTTTGTATGTGTAATCATGCTAAGTATATCCTCCACATGCATTTTGCTGCCAGTAGTGTCCACTATACTGTATCACAGAGGAAGTAAGTCCAAATACATGCCTCGAAGCAAATATGTGACTCTGTAGAATTATTTTACGAAGACAAGTACGAATGAGAGAGGATGAGAGTGTGTGAAGTACACGAGAGTCGTGAGATGACCATGTAGTCTAGTGTCATCGGATGTCAATGCATGAGAGTTGCCGCAACAGTGGACCTAGTGAAATACTACAGCTCGTGGGCCTGGACTTGTCAGACTCTGATGTGGCCCAACAGATCATCACATGAACACTGACGGCCTGGGCACTACAAAGCACAGTCGTACATATGTGTATAATTAGCTTCACAGTCTGACATCACACTCATCAAGCAAAAGTAGGAGCCACGCAAAAGCATGCTACAGCAATGCATGACAAAACACACACACGATATCAGTGTGGGTGGGCAGGACTGCACAGTGAGTAAGAACTGCAGAAATTCACATACATGCTCAATTGAACAAGGCACAATCTTGACAGTCACACACCCTGCAGACACACAATGTCCGAAACATATCAAGTAGGAGTCATCCTGAACTGCAAGGACACACCCACACACTGCACACTGTGCAACATACAACACACACATGTGAACACATTCGCAGACCTGAACACGGATACAAACATCCACTATGGGCCTGGGTAACACGTGTGTAGTCGACATTCCCAGAGCGCACACACACACCAACACTACCCCAAAGTCACACCACTCACAACACACACACCTACACCTCCCAAATGCACACATTGAAAGTAAGCGATGTGCCCAGGCCCAAGGTTCATCACAAGACTAACATACACCTACACTGCTGGCCACACAGCAAGTAAGCTCACACATACCCGCATACTCTGCACATGCTACCTGTCATCATGTGGCTAGACTCACACCCTGTGCTTTCCTTGCACGCAAACATGACACGGATACATACTCCCTGAAATACCACCAAATACATGCAGACAATCCGTGTCACAAAAATACATATACATCACACACACAAGTAGCAGAGTCTGAAAGAAGTGAAGTCCCTGCCACGTGTACAACACATTGGAATGTGAGACCAGACATTGCAATTGTTGAGGTACCATACACGGCATGTGCCTCACTTAACCATGCACACACATCAACAACTGCAATAATCAACTACACAGACACAACCGACTACAGGAACAACAGCATCCAGTCACAGATTACATAGACATGCAGCAAAATTGTTCAACACCAGGGACAGTGGCCAGACCGATGTGCAGAGTAGTGACACGAAAAGCTGCGTATGCAATGTGTGTGAGTGTACCCTGACATGGCTACCAACACCGCCATGGCAGTCACAATAGCCATCACAGCCACCACTGTGTCACAGGTAGATGTGTGAGTGTGCCTACCATTCAAACAGGATGCCAGTTAGACTCGGTGCTGTCTGTCTGCTACGGGACAGTTGGAGGTCCGCCCCTGAGAGAGAAGCACAACTGTGGAAGACACACATGTGGCATGTGAAGCGGGAGTTCCGCATGGGCCAGGTGGGTGGGTGGCACGGGTAGGTGCACACATGCATTGTTGAAACAGACTGTGTGGGGAGGATTCCGGAGGGCTATATTTCCACTGTGTTGGGTATTTGGAAAGCCCACCTGTCTGGGGATGAATGTGAACTCGTGTGGGCACAACAGGCGGGCACACGATCAATGCTGCATCAGGTGTAGACGTTAGCCCTCCCTCTGGGGACATGCTGGATACTGCTGTGCATCTGCCAGGCCCTTGCCAAGGCACTCACATCCCCTGTCCACCAGGTGTACCCCCTACATTGTCCGCCTGCACAGGCTACCCAGGGCACGGGATGGCAGTGGAGCTTGGTGGGTGGGAGGTCATGGCGCCCTTCTCCTGGTCACATCTCGCAGGCAACACATTCTCATTGTGCAGCATGGCACAAGTCCTAAATAAGTAGTGGGGGGACGCAGACGTCACGACAGGAAGTGACGTCACGAAAGGTGGCTTGCACCATCAGACTTATTGCCTCCCTTCCCCCACCCGTTACATGCGATTGCAACAGAGAAGCCAGCGCGTGCACAAGCAGCTCCGAGCTCGCCCCAGAGAGGCCAAAGCGTGAATGTGTGGCTCCATTTGCTCCAGTTATCGGGCCCGCGGTAAAATTAGTGGTCGTACGCCGTCCACCAGCGTGGTACCCCGACTCGAGACCTGGTGTGCAGGCAAATTGTCCTATTGTTTTTGCGATATGTGTGAGTTGCATGACACTCGTTGGCGGGGGATGGCTTGGAGGCCCGTCACCCTGAGACCCATGTCTCACCACATGGGTCCCTTGTCAATGGCAGCGGTTGTAATGACTATGCGCGCCGGGGTGGGTCTACCTTTCGTCTGGGATCGTGTTTGCGGCCTGGCCCGCTAGGGCAGCTACAGCCTCTGTGTGTTGCATGTGGTGTATCCGGACTCCGGAGGCTGTCATGCATTGTCACTGTTGTCCAGGTCTCGAGTCGGGGTACCACGCGGGTGGACGGCGTCCCACCACTTATTTTACCGCGAGACAGATAACTGGGGCAAATGGACCCACACATTCACTCTTTGGCCCCTCTGGGGCGAGATCGGAGCTGCTTGTGCACGCGCTGGCTTCTCAGATGCAATCACATATTGGGGTGAGCGAGGGGAGGCAATGAGTCTGACGGTGCAAGCCACCTTCCCTGATGTCACTTCCTGTCGTGATGTCAGCGTCCCCCACTTCTTCTTTTTAGGACTCGTGCCCTGCTGTTGTCAGATGTGCCACTTCCCAGGGGGGTGGAGAAAGGGTCAGGAATGTCAGCCTGAGATTGGCCCAGTTGAAGGCCCACCTTGACTGGGGGGGACAACCATTGGACAGTCTGGTGTAGCCCACCCACGCGTACATGTGGGCCCTCCATGAACTATGTCACCTGCGGCAAAGTGATGTCATGGGCAATGACGTTATTGAGGAGAGCTGTCTGTCCCACGCAGAGATGGCGCATCAGCTCAACAGACCCAGCACTGAGGGCAGCAGGGGTCACATGTGCAATGGCAGCTGTGCCTGGTGTGAAGGACACTCTATCCTTCATCCCTGTGCCGACACGTGTTGCACCAGTGGAAGTAGATGGGAGGGCGGGCATTGGCCTCCGCGTGGCTGAAGAGGAGCCAGAGTCCACGTCCCCTGTGTTAGCAAACATGGATGCATCACCTCTGTCCTCAGATGACGCCGAAATTGCCGTCTCGGCCTGTGATTCATCCAGCACACGTCTGGCACCTCCGAGGCGCTGGTCACATCTGTCTCACTCAGCACCTGTGCAGCTGCTACATCCGATGCCACACCACTGTTGACCGTCCCCTGTCCCTCAGCACCCACGGGAGATGCCACATGAGAGAGAGCGAGGTGGCCTCACTCATCTGGCATCAATTAAACAGACATGTGCAAGGGAAGCAGCACAGAACATCCCCAAATACACATGTTGCACGATCCCTGTGCAATTGCATACAGCCACCACAATCAACACGTAATGGCTGGCGTACAGTAAATGAAGCCGCTAATAAGTGGCACATGTGTTGTGCACATAGCACTACACCCGGCCTGTGTCACCCTGCGACCATAGCCACAAATCGCGGTGTGCACACCCACTGTCCTGATGGTGGCAAGGATGACCACTACGTAATTAGGCCAAAGACATACCTGCATGGAGCAGAATCTGAAACCACTCACACAGAATGCAACATGACAGGCCACAATGGCCATGAACCCATGCCATCCACCTGTCGTTCACACGAGCACAACTGCTGTTGCACAGTGTGCCGGATGTGTAAGTACCAGAGATATGAGGTGAGGCATCGCACACATATGACCGAACGAAATCAGACTAGGCACAGTGCCTATAACATACATGTGAATTGCCACTCCAGCCTACTACAGGTTGTTCCTGAGGGCTACGACTCTGAGTGCATTGAGAATGCAGAGTGCTCAAATTACATCTTGAGCCTCAGGACTAGCATATGCATGTCAGATGCACACAGCACAGAGTACACTTACAACCCACTGCTTCACACTACAAACATCACATTACCCAGATTATGGGTAGGCTGTGGACACATGCTGCCTCTCACAGCAAAAGACACCATCCCACAATACTGTACACTTGCTTGCTGCTGATGCCCCTACAAACATGCATCCGGCACAGGCTGTGTGACTGTCAAGATGCAGACCATTACTGGTGAAATGCAGCGCCGTGCTGACCTGACAATACGAGGAGGCATCCCCCGATTCGTTATCGCCACGTAGTAGCTCATCCGGCAGATGACGTCACACCCTTTGTGGAATTGGCTGCACTGTCGGTCACACATACACAGAGGCATCAACTTGGTTGCAATGGCTCATCACAAGCCCTTGGGCTGGAGGACTTCCAACTGCAGGGATGGTACACAAGAGGCTTGGAATATCACTCATACACTTCTCAACATCTCCCACATCCACCAATCACAGTGGCATGCTGCTGACCCATCCCAAATACTCAGAGACGTGCAACAGAGCCAAGAAGTAATCGGACATGGCCTAACAGCATGTGTACACCACACGTGAATGCATGCTGGTGGGAGTGTGTACACAGTACCTGTCCATCCCATTCACATGCAGGTTGCCAGCACATTGAGCAATGTGTAGTCTGCCCACATCTACTGTCCATTGTCAGGTGGACCAACACATAGATCCCAAGGCAACACATCTTTGTGGGTGGACTCACTGTGTCCAACACTGCGCAGCCCTCAACGTACTCACCCTGTGAATGGCTCACCCCGCAATGGAGGTCACATTCAGTGCCACTATCTCTCACACACATCCCTATCACAAGGCATGGTGTGTCCAATCGACAGGGCTGAGTTTGCGCATTTCAGGAGAGTGCTGAACAAAAGACACATGTAACCCACTGTACAGTCAGTGTTGTCTCCTTCTAGGATTGTGCGGTCAATGTGCAGCCCAGGTCTGCTGAGACTGAGAAGGCCAGCAGGGACCCAGCCAGCCATTCTCACAGGCAATAACTGCCCTGAGTCCTGCATTGCCAAGTGGCTGCGTCACTGGATGTCTGACATGAAAATGCCATGTACCACCACTCGGGAGGGACATGCATGGGAAAGCGCCAGAGAGCCTACATACCCCTTCCACCTGTAGTAAGCATGGTGAGCAGTGCATGTTGGAACCCCACAGGCTCTGACTCATAGTGCTGCGGATCAACGACATGTGTGTCCCCCACATGCACTCCCACACACACTGTAGTTGTCTTTCACACACAACTTTTGCTATAAATAGCCTTGGGCAGTGTGCAGGAGCTCGGAATCCAGGATCTCCAGCTCCTCGCCGGTGAGTGGACCTGGACATATCTTCAGAGTCGTCGACATGTAGGTGGACATGTGGCAGCAGCGGCAGGTGTTGTTGAGGGATGCCAGGCAGCAGTCCCTGGAAGCTGTGGTAATGCCGGTCTCCCTCCCACACTCATATAGCCCCCTGGGGCTGTTTCAGTGGGTCCAAGCTGCTGCAATTGGTGTACCATGTCTGCCTACTTCAAATGCACACAATGGCCTGCTCCGACCTGTCCCGGTACGCTTACCTCTATAGTCGTACACGCAGGGTGCAACCGCGAGGGCCATTGGAGTTGGCCTCAAGGGCCTGGCCCATGGCGGGTACAGTCCGCTGGTGCCATGTGGACTCCACAGTTCAATGTGCGCCATGCATTTGCAGGTGTGGCCATGACTTGTGTGTGGGAGCATGTCCACACTAGACAGGGCCACTTCATGCTGTGTGCATAGGCATTGACGGACAGTGCTCAGCCTCCACATGTCTGTTGGCACATCATCATGTACACATTAGCATGGGAGCATGGGATGTGCATATGCACACACATGCCATATTTCTCAATGTACATCTCCCACTTGGCACGTGCCACGTTACGTGTCACTTGTGATGTGTATTTGCATTCACACAGCTGTGTTGTCATGGAGTTGTCAATGTGTACACCTGTCAATGTGTGTTGGAGGTGTGATACGTACAGTGCTGTACATTGGGTGAACTAGGGACATCATTGACTGTCTCATATCCCGTTGTGCAACAGGACCCACTTGTTTGGGCCGCTCAGCCTGTGTACATTGTGTTGTTGGTGTGTGCCATACTCACCCAGCCTCGGTAGCTGTGTCAGGCACAGCAGCTAGGTATATTGCCGTGGTGTTGCCGCTTCCCACATATGCAGTCTGAAATCATCATCATGCCTTACAAGCTATTATGGCCTAAATCCACATGTGCATGCTCATAGCAATGGTTTGTGTCAGTGGACATTGCAATTGGTAAGGGGACCTGTGTAAGAGTATTGTAGCTGTGCTGTTCCTACTTGTCAGCTGTTCTGTGATTCTATTGCTTTGTCAGTAATTTTAGTTTTGTGTATGTGAAAATGCCATGTGTTGTGTTGCATTGACATGTGTCCACTTCCATCTGTCCTAGGAGGAGACCAAACATACATCGCCCCTTCCAATTGCTGGCAGACATGGAGGATGTTGAGGTAATCCGGAAATTCCATCTGGACCGACCACCCTGCATCACCTATGTGCCTTGTTGGAACCCCACCTTCGTCCTCGCAGGGTGTATCCAACTGCATTCACCCCCACGGCTAAGGTGATGGCTGCACTGCATTTTTTCACCACCGGATCATTCCAACACACAGTGGGCAGTGGAGGTGGGATGTCCCAGCCCATTTTCAGCATGGTGCTACGGGATGTCCTGTCAGCTATGATACTGTACAGGAACCGTTACATTCGATTCCCCAGGGCTCGTGATTTGGCGGCAGTGAAGGGTGGTTTCTATGCCCTTGGACGGATCCCACACGTTGTTGGTGCAATTGATTGCACCCATGTTGGCCTTGTTGCACCACAGGCTATGGAGCACATTTATCGGAATCGCAAGCATTTCCACTCCCTGAATGTGCAAGTGGTGTGCCTGGCGGACATGGTCATCACACACGTGTGTGCGAAGTTTCCAGGATCCGCACATGACTCGCACATCATGCGCAACAGCATCCTTCCACGTCTGATGACCAATCTGCAACAGGACCGTGCATGGATTGTTGGTGAGTATGCATACTCGTGTAGCGTTCTGGGTGTGACATGCTGTCTTGTATCCTGTTGAAATTGCAACGATTCTCTGTGTTTCTCACACCCAGGTGACTCAGCATATCCTAACGGGCCTTGGCTGCTGAGCCCATTACGTCATCCTCGGACACCAGCTGATGTCAGATACAATGAGGCACATGGGAGGGCCAGACGTGTGGTGGAGCGGACTTTTGGACTCTTGATGTCCAGATTCAGATGCCTGGACCGCACCGGGGGTGCACTGGCGTACTCACCACAGAAGGTGTGCCAGATAGTTGTGGCATGCTGCATGCTGCACAATCTGGCGATTCGCAGGCAGATCCCCCTGATAGTGGATGACGGTGATCAGCCAGGGCCCCCGCCTGCAGACCAGGACGGGTCCAGTGACGAGGACAGTGGAGAGGAGGAAGCTGTGAATGTGCGTCAGCAGCTCATCGCCCGCTACTTCACTTGACGGTGAGTGACCATGTACGACGGCTGATGTTGCTGTAGTTGTGTAGGTGTATGTGTGCATTGTCACGGCGGCCTATTGTTCACTGAGTGCTGTGTGGCAATGGTCCATGTCCAGGGTAGTATGCCACTGACAGTGGATGTAGCATTGTGCCCTGTTGCTCTGTGAGATGTGTGTACATTGCTTAAACTTGATGACAAGTACTGTGTGATGAGTGTGTGACACACACATTCAATGGACTCTTGTTCTGTTTTTCACCCCTAGGTCCCTACAGCCTCTCCTGGCCTATCGACATACCACACTCCAGATGCATTTCTGATCATGGTGACGGTTGCACATCCTTGAATAAACACAGAGCAGATACAACAGAATGTGATCCAGGTGTATTTATTTAAGCGGTGACATGTGATTGTGGGCAAGGTGATCACAAAAGTTGTGCATGCTGAAACAATGAGTTGACGGTCATGACTGCGTGATGGTCAAGGTGTACCCATGTTGTTCTATGTCCACAGTCCAACAGACACATGCCATTCACATGGCAGTGTGGGGTAGGATCGTAGTCCAAGGGAATGCAGTAGGTGGCCACCGTGGCTGGCTGACTCACTGGCGTTTGGAGCGTGCGAAGTCCTCTATGGACACCTGTTTCCTCTTCAGACGGCCCCTTCCACGTTTGGGAGGGGGGGTTGTGTTGGTGGGCTGCTGGTGGACGCAGGGGAACTGGATGTTGCACGGCCCTGCGCCACAGCAGGTGGTGGCGGAGGTGGTGTGGCTGGCCTTGATTGGGCCCTCACCACCACCACTAGCTGGCCCATGAGGTCGACAAGTTGGTCCATACGGGTCACGAATTGGCCCATATGGGCGTCCATGGACGTCAACACCCCAAGGACTTCCCGCGTGTCGGCAGATGACCTGGCCCATTGTCCTTGGGCCTCTTCATAGGCCCCAAGGACTCTGGCAATTTGCGGCAGGGCTTGGCTCCCAGGCTCTGATGGCATTGGCCTGACCCTGCTCCTCCCACCAGAACTGCTGCCACCGACCTGCCCACTCGCCACATTGGTCACCCCGGGCCTCGGTCTGGCTCCCAGGGTCGAGCCCGACGGGCGTACCACCCCTTGCGCAGGTTGAGTGGTCAGGGAGGGCCTGGTGGTGGTGGTGGTGGTTGCGGCGGTGGTGTTGGCCGCACTGACCATGGCAGCAGGGGTCTGGGACTGGTAAGCAGCCCTGGGTGATGGGTTGGTGGGTAGGGGGGCCTGGGGAGTGGTTGAGCCCTGCCACACCAGATGTGCCTTGTCGGGGGTCCTTGTCCGAAGAGGTGTCCAGGTCTTCCACATCCGTGAGTCCGGGTAGGGGGCTTGTGGACTGGCTGTGCCAGCTGCTGTCTCCCTCTCCAGCATCGAGCTGGTCGGCACCTGTGGGGCGGATAAGATAGGTTATTGTGTTGCACCTTGCAAAGTTTGTATTAGTTGTCTGACATTCACAGTTTGTGCACTGTTGTGCACTGATTTCCCAGATGCGTGTGTGTGGATATACAATGTGTGTATGCGTGGGCAAGGCAATGGAATTGTGTGATGTGATCATATGGCATGGGACGGATTTGGAATGCCAATGGGGGTGTGTTGCTGCACCTACATTTTGTGGCTTGGGTGTATACGGGGTACAGCACCATCAACGCTTTTGTGATGTAATATGGTTTTGGGGGTCATATGAAACGCTTCGGCACGCAGATTGAAAATGGGGTACAGCCCCATCAACGCTTTGGTGATGAAATATGGTTTGGTGGTACGTAATGTGACATTTGGGTGCAGAAGGGGACATGTGGTTTGGCCACACGACACTACAGGGGCAAAGGTGTGTGTATGTCTGACACAGTCAGCATATCTGCTCAGTGTTGTCATTTTGGGACATTACGCTGCAAGCATTGTAGTGAGTGAGTACTGGTTGTGTGCCACACGACGTATTGCAGATGGGACAATTCCTTGGTGTGCGTGCTACCCTCAGCCATGTGCAGCAATGCAGTCCTCTTGGGGTGTTGACTATATTCGGTATGTTGTACATCACAGTGTGACACAAGCGCTTCAGACACTGCAGACACATGTGTGGTCATCTGCAAGATTCTTTGCTGCACTGCTGTATATGGGTCAGCTGTTTGGATGATATACCTTTCATGACACTGGGGCTGAGAGATGAGATGGGTGACATTTTGAATGTGCATTGTGTAGCTGTGGGGTTCATGGGTCCAGTGGTGTATGTCACATTACTGGGGTTCCACTCTGTTACATTGAGACAAGATGGACTTACATGGGTGATATTGTACAATGTCAACGGAAAAAGCAGATACAACTACATGGACTAGACTTCGGTGGTGTTGCTGATGTGTGTGATGAGTGGCACAGTGCACGCCATGTGGGTCAGTACTCCAGTGAGACTTGTGCATGCAGACGTGACTCCTTACGTGTTACTGTATTTGAGATGGCTCATGTGGGCTATGACTCTGTAATTCATGTCCGTGTGCACATTAGTCACATGATTATGACAGGGAGCAGTGCTATCTGTTCCTCTGCTACGTGACATGTCCCAAATGTTATTCGTAATACAGTCCTCATGCCTACAGACACCCCGCCCTGTACAGTAGTCTACCTACTTGTTGGTTTGGAGGGCGCAATGCAATGGATGCCACATGGTTATGAGAGGGAGGGGTGCTCCATCTTGCTGGTCTGTGGGAGTGGGGGCGGTGTTGTGAGTTGTGGTGATGGCTTACCACCCACAGACACCCCTCCATGTAGGGAAAGATATCTACCTGTCGGGTGAAGGTGTGCAATGCAATGGATGACACATGGGTGTGGGGAGTGCTCCATCTTGCTGCGCTGTAGGACTAGGGGCCTGGTGGGTGTTGTACTTCAGCAGTACCCCCTCCGACCCACGGACTTTGTGTTAAGGCTACTTACCTGTTACTTGTTGGTTAGTGCAGCTATGGCTGACACATGAGTGTGGGTGTGGGCGGTGCTCCTTCTGGCGCATCTGGAGTACAAGGGGACCTGGTGGGAGTTGCGGTGCTGGCTGACTGTACACATGCCCCCATGGTTTTGTTAGTTGGTCGCTTTGGGCTGAGTGTGTGGGAGTGTCTGTTGCATGTGTGAGTGATGTCTTGTGGATTGTGTACTGTGTACTGGACATGGGGGTGTTTGGCCCTCGGAGCTGTGGCATTCTGGTAGTGCATGACAGTACATAGCGATGTGCTGGTATACATTTGTTTGTACTTACCAGCCTCCACTCCCCCTGGTATTCCGGTGAGACTCTCCAGATGTAGGATGCCTCGCACCTTCTCCTCCCATGCCTTGAAGGTCTTGAATAGCGCGGGATTTCCTCCGCCAGTCCTGTCAGCCAGCTGACGATTCTTGGCCTCCTTCTTCCTGACCATGCTTTTCAGGTCGTGCCACCTCTTTGTGATTTCAGCTCGGTTGCATGGCACGTTCCCAACTGCATTCACCTGGTCTACGATCTTGCTCCACATTCTGTTTCTGGTGGCTACTGGTGTCTGTTGGACCTGGTTCCCATAGATTTGTGGGTGCACCTTGATGATCTCGTCGACCATGACCGTCAGCTCAGTGGCAGTGTACTTAGGCATTCTTTGTGTTGCCATGGTGTGTGGTTTGGTATTTGTGGTGCTGGTGCGGTGGGTGTGTGGTGTGTGATGTGCAGGGGGTTAGTGTGGCCGGTGTTTGGTGGTGGTGGTGGTGGTGGTGGTGGGTGTGATGGGTGCGTGCGTGTGGTGTGCTGCTTTCCTTTGTGGCTCTCTGTGGTCTCTGCTCTCGTCTTCGCTTTGTAGTGGTGCAAGGGATTGTGGTCTGTGAAGGGGCAGCTTTTGTACTTACCTATGTGGGTGTGTCATGATGGGCTGTCGTTTTCAGGTGTGTTGTGGCTGGTGTTCTGGTATTTGTAGTTTTTTTGTTTTGCCAGGGGGGATGTGTCTTTGGGATGTGTTCTGTGTTTGGGTATTTGGGCGTGGGTTGCTGTGTGGACTTGTTGGCCATGTTGTGTGTGTTTCTTTGGCTCCGTGGATGGTTTCTGTGCACGGACGTGGCCGCCAGGGCTTCCGCCGTGTCAGTTTTCATCACTGTTGTTAACGATGGCGGGCGGGGAATATGTGGATTTACCGCGCTCATGTCGGGGAGATCATAATTTCACGGCCGGTGTCTCGATCGTCAGAGCGGGCGGTTTTGGGTTGTCGTGCGGGTTTGCGTCCGTGGCGGATGGATAATCTTCTACTCGGAAATGGACGGGCGGTATTTTGTGTGTTTTTAACGCCGCGGGCGGAGGCCGGTTCGCGACATCGTGATTGCTCGGTCGGTATTCACACGGTGTAGGCGAGCGGTTTTTTAAGGCTATGGTAGATGGCGGATTTTTTACCGCCGGTTATCGTAATGGACACCTAAGTATGTACTGCTACTGTGCCACCCAATATTTAATTTTAAATAAGTATTTACTCAGAGCATTGGTTACAATTTGTGTTTTGCTTTTCTCCTGATATAGTTACACCTGCTGGTCCACCACTACCACCAACTAGCAAGGAGATAGCAGCCCAGCTGTGGTGGCAGAAGCTGCAGGCCATCTAGTCAGAATACCAGTGGCTGGTGATCCTGGAGGAGGAAGAGGTGGTAGTAGTTGCAGTGCTTAATTTGTAAAATATTAAGTGCCAGGGCTCTGACCAGGAGGCCACTGCAGCCTGCACCACTCATCGCCCTTGTCATCGCTGCCAAAACAACTACTAACCATCTCTCTCACATGTAAATGCGACAGTTCAGATTATTCCAGGTCCCCAAAGCTAAAGGAATGGCTGAGGAGGCAGGTATTAGCAATTTTAATGTATATTGTAGTCCTTAACTACTGTTGTTCTGCTCATCTCTAAATTAGATGAGCAGTGCCACCATGTGGTTGACTGTTCTAAGTATGGTGTTGACAATTAGGTGCCGGTGCCGAGCACCAGAAACCAATTAAGTGCCGGTGCTGAGCACCGGAAAGCACCGGCTCAAATTAAGCACTGAGTAGCTGCCTCTGACCCAGACCCCAGTTCACCAAGCAAGCCACAGCCTCCAGCCTCCTGGTCAATACATCACTATCACTGTCACTAGCTAGGGTCCCTAACTGCAACTGCTGCCTGTGGCCAACCCTCCTGCTCATTCCAGCGCATCATCCTGCAGCAGACTGACTGTTTGGAATGCCGGTTGGAGAGCCATTTGGGGAGGATTGAGCAGAGTCTGGTTCTGCTCTGGAACAGAATTTACAATACCCTGTTCTAAGCACTTTTTAAATTTTTTACTTTGGAGGGAGTGTTGTGGGTGGAGAGGTTAAGAAGGGATTTGGGATTGGTGTTTTGGGCTTTTTCTTCTTTGAAGACTGGTTGGGGATGGGTTGATTTGTTTGGGGAGAGGGGTGGACCTGTTATTTGTAGAGAGGGTGCTTTTTCTTCTTGACTGTTCAAATTTAGAGAAAAAATATTTTTTATATCATACTTTATGCATTACTTTGCACTGCTGCCTTTTTGCAAAGCCTGTTTGTTTACAGTATTTCTCAAAGTGTATGCCAGTTAGGAGGGCATGCTGCAGTTCCTTATATTGCCTATAGAAAGATAAACAATTACTTATAGTTATCTCATCTGCAGTGCTGTACAAGTTGGTTATGTACTAAGGGCCAGATGTACGACCATTTGGAATTGCGACTCGCAAATTGCGAAAAACAGCGAGTCACAATTTGCGACTCGCAATTCCAAATGTACAACAGTGTCAGAGACACTGTTAGCGATTCCCAATGGGGTCGCAAAATGCGAGGCTCATCATTATTCTTGAGGCACTCGCATTTTGCGACCCCATTGAGAATGGCTGGCCCTCCCAGGGATGGTGGCCTGCTGGGCTCAGCAGACCACTATGTCTGGAACTGCTTTTAAATATTTTTGCATGTATTTGCAAAGGGGAAGGGGTCCCCTGGGGACCCCTTTCCATTTGCGACTGCATTACCACTTACTTGAAGTAGGTGGTAAATTGCGACTGTTTTGCGACCGCAATTGCGGTTGCAAAACAGTCATACATAGGGCTCAGAGTCGCAATTAGGAAGGGACGCCCTTGAAATGCCCCTTCCTAATTTATGAGTTGCAAATGCTATTTAGCGAGTTGCAAATAAATTGAGACTCGCTAAATAGCGTTTGTACATGGCCCTGTAGGGTTTTTGCATGCGCAAACAGGTTGCAGACCCGTTTCCGCATGCAAAAACGGGTCGTACATCTGGCCCTAAGTACAGTAGTTGACTTCACCCCGAAGTTCTCTTACCTGAATAGATGAAGTGATGGCTGGCGGCTACTCCCTCCGTCAATCTTCCAACACCTTACTGGAGGGTTTCCCAAGGTGCCTTCTTTATGATAGAGGTAGTATATTAACAGGGAAGGTATCACACCAAGGTACCACTCCCACCTAGGTGAACTCCAACTGTTGGATTAATCAAAAGGATCACAGTCAACTAAATTGAACGAAAAAGTCAAACAAAACCTTATGCACACTCTACCCACATAAGTTATATATCACAGGTTTTTCACAGTTTAGTGATCACCAAGCTTATATTTGTAAAAAAATCCAATTTCCACACAAAAGTTATAATCATCCAAATCTTGGACTCCAGAGATCTTTTATTCGTAGATCGTTTTCAGTGTTCAAATTGAAAGAAAAACTGAGTTAGTAGATTATACATATACATTTATATTATAGCTTTAGAAAGACTGAGGATAGACTACTACCACCATGACACATCAAAAAATACCACATATTATAACACAAACTAGCAATAGTAAGTTATTCTGGGTAATGGTTAGCATGGAATTTGATAAGCAAAGTTATGAAATCCTCAATTCAGGAAAAATTACTCAAGGTTAAGCTTTTTATTTACACATAGCAAAGGCCTGAATGATGATGTTGACATTGAGGAATGATGTTATGACTTATGTGTGGCTGGGTAAGTGGGGCTGGTATGGTCTATTGCTCAGGTAATTGAAGATCCCACAATGAGTTGGTGTTGCATTTAACCACATCTGCCTCACCAAGTGTGTGATCTATTTAGTGTAAATAAAGTAACCCTGGGCAAAGCACTACGCTACGCTCGCGTAGTTTGCGAAGTTTGCGCTACTTCGCACAACGCGAATTGCACGTAGCACAGTGCAAACACGCGTAGCGTAGCGTAGCGTAGTGCAGCGGTCATTTTTGCTTGCTCGCGGTCCTCAACGTCAAGTTGGCGACCGCGAGCAAGCAAAATGACATCCCGGCGAGATTCTCAACGCAGGGAGGTCAGGTTTCTCATTGCGAGTGGTCGCGTATGCTCGCGACCGCTCGCGATGAGAAACTACCAGTTCGCGTTGAGAAAGCTGCCGCTCAAGTAAAAATCTACTCGAGCGGCAGTAAAAGACAGCTCGCACTGTGCAAGATGCCGTTTTCAATGATTGCACAGTGCGGACAAGCATCCGGCACTGTGCAATCATTGCGAACAGTGGACTACGCAGTTCGCGTAGTGCTACGCGTAGTTCGCGTAGTGCGAACTGCACTTTGCGTAGCTTCGCGTAGCGCTACTTCGCGAACTACGCCCAGGCTTAAAATAAAGACACACCTCCAAAAAAATCACAGAGCATGGGGAAGAGGGCTAAGGGTTTGATGAATGAATGGGAAAGGGGATTTGGGAAAAGGTGTGACAGTGACAAACACAACAGAAGAACAATATCAATCTGGACAATGAGCAGCATATCATCATCATCAATCTGTTGTAGGAGACAAAGGAATGAGTATGACACAGCTCAGTTAAATGCATTGGAAGCAGTCCTTCCCCCCCAGAGACCCAAATTATTAGATATCAAAATGTTCTCTTTTCTAGGTTTGAAAAAATCTAATAATGGAGGAGTGAATTGAACCCACCCAGTTCTAAAAATATGATTGTTAAAAAAAATTATACTGTATTGCCAAATTGCCAAATAGGCATTCTTCCCTGGAATGTCCGTCACTCTTGGGTGCCTGTCTGAACCGGTCCGGTAGGTAAGCAGGAGTATTGAGCTCAGCTTTTGTCTTTTGTTCATGAAGGAGAGGAGAAGGTCTGCAGATTGTTAAACAGAAACTGTATTGTAGAGTCACAAAGAAGGACAGAAGGAAGTTAATCTTCATGAGGAGTCTACCAAGAAGACTCAGAGCAAAAAACAAGAGTATTTGGAGTTTCATTTTACCACCAGTGCAGCACAAACACTCAGCAGTATTTCCCAAATCAACTCACCTCTCTCCATTCCATATAGCTGAGTACTAGTATTGCAGGCCAGTCACCTGAACTCTAGGCAGTTCAGATGGGGCAATGTTAGTCCCCAAGTCCTAATGGGACCTAACGCGGTAGCAATGAACTACAAACTGCACCCACTCGAATTCTTAAGAGGAAGGGGGTTGGGATGAGATACAGAAGAGAAATAATGGTGATCTAGTAGCGCTGCTTCTTTAGGCCACAAACTGCTGGGCTCAGGGTAGACAGGGCCTTGATGCAAGATTGTGAGGACTGGGGTAGGTGATATGGATGCAGGCTTCAGTTCTGCAATAGAAAGCTCAATTAGATGATTCCATAACAGTACTCTGCATTAATGTACATACACGCTTTCAGATACGTGCACAGAAACCCAGAATCTGTGCACATAACAACTATTCTAGTAGGATGCCTTATTCTGCATTTACTCATATACAGAAATACTCCTTGAGCTTTTAGCTTGTATTTTAGCAGTAACTCTTAGTATGTCACCAAAGAATGCACATTAAATCCTGCAGATTGATTAAGGTTTGTGGATTACCAATGCCAAAGTCCTTGCCTTTACAGTTAAATTCTCAAGTCCAAAGGCTGAAAATCACCCTTTCAAATGTGTCTCATTTAGAAGGCACAACTACTACATGAAATACATCTTTCCTGTATTGCTAATACTTGCTCAAAATGCTTTTCAGTTTAAGCACTGACTGAATGCTGTGCCCAAAAGCTTTCAAGGCCAAGAGCTGCCTGAATACATGTAATATACTTAAAGGTAAAGTATGTTACCTTGATACAGCTGTTCATGTAAGGAGAGGAGTCTGCGCAGGGAGCATGGGTTTAACCATGAGTCACCTTGTGTGTTGTGCTTCGCTTATAGGAAATACAGTGTTTGCAGAAGCACAGCGAAAGCAGGAATAGAAGCACCGGAGGAAGAGAGAAGATGTGATGCTGGATGCGTAACTGGAGCCAAAGAATGCCAATGCTGAAGTCAGCTGGAGCCAGCTAAGCGCTTGACAGGAACTAATGAAGCCAAGCGGTGGGTTTCCCTTTGAAGTCTAAAACGTCCTTCTTCTAGCTTTTGATAAGGTAGTCCCGCCCTGAGTCCTTCCATCCTCCTCCTGACTCCAACTAACTCCGTTCCAGTCTCGACCCAGCAAGATAGGTGTGTAGTGCACTACTGTTGAAGAACAAGTAGAGAAACAGAATTGCAATATTTTGTATAGATTTGTGTTTGTTAACTAAAAAAGTGACATGTCTGGTCTTTGAAGAACCCAATAAAAGGAGTGACTGTACAGGAATATTTTCACTAAGTGAGTTTGTAAAGGCCAATCACCTTCAGGAAAAATTATCACCTATCAGGCACCAAACAATGCAAATCATCAAAATCAAATTTACTATTAATTGAACACTCGCCATCACTGTCTGTCACCACATAAAGCATCAATGATCACTCACAAACACTCACTCATTAATGCAATAGTTGTAGTCACCTCTTCCAATCCAAGCACTGGTAGGTTAGGTAGTAGGTGCACAATTGTATCTTTGATGCAGGCAACACATTGGAATTTGGTATTGTCACTCTTGTAAATCAATGATCTCCTGGGGCAGCCCTGCTAAGTTATGCAAATTAAAGGATAGGAATGCAAAGGTGGCAGTCATTGTCTTCAATGTCATGAAGGAATTGTGGAGGCTTCTTCACTGCACACTGGTCCAAGTCCAATCTGGCCATATATGTGACAAAAAAATGGTTGGGCATTATAAATCTGACATAAACATGATGTTTGCAGCTGCTTACGGCCAGTAGTAGTGGGGAGGGAGGATTAAAGAAAAGAAAAGAAAAATGGAAAAGAGCACTTACCTGCCGGCCAGCTGGCTGGCCACCGCCTCCCCTCCGTCCTCTCCGTCCTCTGCTTCTGTGTGGACCAGAAGCACACAGGCTCCCAGACTCCCCTAAGTCAATCACAACTATGCTGTTAACCGCGTTGTGATTGGTCTGAGCACTGTGTATTGGTGCTCAGACAGACAGTGGGAGCATGTGCATGTTACCCACACAGGCTGTGTATTACAGGCCGGTGGAGAACATGCTAAGTGTGCATGACTGTTTGGCCGGCCGAAGACAGCCACGAAACCATCATGCATACTTCTAAAATGCCCCAATCACTCCTCCCCCTGCTCTGTGAGCAGCCCAGCCCCACCCACCCCTCCAAACTGCTTGAGCACGGAAAAATAAAATGATAATAAGTGTGTTATTATCATTGTATTTTAATTTTTTTGCAGTGCTGAAAAGCAGTGGGTCGATGCTCCTCCGCCTTAGCGGAGGAGCCCCCCCTGTAAGCTACTTTTTGTTTTTGCAAAGAAAGAAGTTCAACAAGAAATAACTGAATAGTTCTATGGTGGCACTGGCATACTCAGTCCGGGAAGAAGAGTTTTCCTTCAAACTCAAGTGGTTCACCCAGAAGTTGGTCAGCTAACACACTTGATTCTGACCAATATGCCTCCTCCTCCTCTTGTGCTGTTTCAGGAATGGTGTAATTGCGTGGTATGAAATGTTGGTTCATTTTAATCATGGTCAATCTCTCCATGTTTTGAGGTGAGATACTGGCCACTCTCACTGTAACAACTATGCCAGCTGCACTGAACACACACTCAGCAGATACACTGGGGACAGGACATGCAGGATACTTTCTTGTCAGACTGCTGAGCTCTGGCCATTGGTGCATCTTCCCATACAAATACATCAATGGGTTTTGATCCACATAGACCTCTTTTGGGTCATCCAGATCCTCCTGAACATCCTGGGAATGGTCTTTTGACTTCGCCTCTGCACTGGACTTCAGCACTGCCATTTGATACCAAGTCAATGCAGAGGTTGTGGAAGATTCTTGTGTTCCTGTTCTTGTCGCTGGTCTTGGCTGCTGTGAGATGATAGGACTGCCCACTCTGTAAGTTGAAGGCAGCACCCTAGAACTGTGGAGCAGGACTCTAAATTCCAGCCATTCTTCTTCCAGGTCTCAGGCTTGCTCAACAATCCACCTCTTATATTTTGGATCATCCCCTTCAGAAAAAGGAATGAAAGTGGGCAGAATTTTTTTGTACCGTAGGTCAAGTAGAGTGGCACAGTTGTTCTCTTTGGATGAGATGATGTCATATTGCAGCCTTGTATTACAAGCCAAGCGATGAATTAATCTCTCAACCAAGGCATGTGTTTCTATGTTTTCGTTCACACTTGCAAGTGCAAACCTTTAAGACACTTTCTTTAGCTGTTCCTGTAGCAGATGCAACAATGGGATAGCTTGGCCCATCATATTGTCCTCCTTGCTAACTTCCCATGTGGAAACCTCAAGGGAGTAGCATCTGTGTCAGGCATTTCAATAGAACCATTTGTGTGCATCCATGGTCATACCTTTGCCAATTGCATCCCCTCCTCTTTAAATGATATAGTCATGGATTGGTCTGTACTGCTCAAACAAATGTTGCAACATGTAATAGGTTGAGTTCCAGTGTGTTGGCACCTCCTCTATCAGGGCTTTAGTTGGTACTCTATTAGCATGCTGAATAATCCTCAACTGCTTCCTGGCTTTAAATAAAAGGCTGAAATTAGTGCAGAGCCTTCTGAGGATGATCAGTATTTTGCTGACTTGGTCTTCCTTTTTCAGAAAGTTTTACACAACCAGGTTGATGCAATGCGCCAAACACAGGACCCCGAAATAGCCACCATCTGCCATTGCCTTGAATATGTTGCTGCCATTTTCCATGGCAACAAATCCAAAGCCATTCAGACACCTTGCTGTTAAATTCATCCAAAATGTTTGCAGCTGTATTTGATTTCTCTTTAGCAAACATGGCTAATGGTGCATGCCACTGAATGCTCTTAAAACTTTCTTCAGGGCAAAGACCTGCAGATAGCTTTTGCTTTACCCCCGCAAACAAGATCCAGTGTGCAGTGATGCACATCTAATCAGTCCCCTGACAACTGGTCCACATGTCCGTCGTCAGGTGGATAGCGTGAACAACACTTTGCTGCAAAGCTTGTCCAACCAATTGCAGCACATCTTGATGCAGTGTTGGAACAGCAACTCTGGCAAAATATGTATGACTTCAAACCTTCTATTATTGGTAGATGGCTGCCAGAAATTCTAAGAATCCCACTCCTTCCACAAAAGAAAAAGAGAGGAGGTCCAGCGCTACAATTCGTGCCACCTTTTTAGTGTACAAATGTGCCTTTGGGTGGTTGCGCTCATAGGGCCCCTACTGCCTAAACATGTCCGTAATAGTAGCCTGGATTTTCTTCCTTTCTGGGGACACAGACGCAGTTGACTTTCAAGAAGTAGGTGGTGGAAGACTCAATGTGCATTGTGCTGGGCTAGTCACTGTATGCTGAGCTGTCTCCATCTGACTCTGACTCTTCTTGTGCCATTGTGAGGTTGCTGAGGCGGGTGATTATGCTGGTGAACAACTGGGGACAGGGCTGCTTTACGTGAGGATGTCACCCTCTTATTCCTCATCAGCTTCCACCGTGACAGTACTTATACTTGATGTTTCCCGGCTTTACTTACCTTCACCACCACAATCACATTCAGCAATTTTTTAAGGTGCTCTTCTCACCAGATTGCCTGATGCTTTTTCATATGAGCTATTTGGCCTCCAGTACCTTAATGTGAACCAGGCTTACTTCGACAAACATTTGTGTGGCAAATGGTGCACATTACAGTGCGCTCCCCCTCTTTCCTAAGCCTAAAAAAGTCCCTGACTGGGGAGTAATTTTTTACTGGGCCACTGCCAATGCCTGAAGAAGAACTGGAGGTAGGTGGGTGTGTCATCAATTGCCTCTCTGCAGTGTATACTTCTAATAAGGTAGGGGTTGGCGCAGGTCTCAGCTGAGACTTCACAACTCTGGGAGCTGGTGGTGCTATCTGTGCCACATCCATAGGAGCAAGTTAAATAGTAATGTCAGATTCTTCAATGCCTGCTTCCACAATGATTAGCTCATCATCGTCATCTTCCTCATCATCCCCTTACATAATTCTGAGGCTTTCAGAAACTTTTCTTTTCCCTTGCCTCTCCTGACGTCTACCGTACTCTGCTGGGGTCCAGTCCATGTCCCTATCATCATCATTGGAAGTGATGCTTGGAGAAGATGGTGGATTAATACACTTCATTTTCCTTGTTGGAGCTCTGGGAGCCTTTGATTGTAAAAGAGTAGCTTATTGCTCGACAGGCTTGAAGATGTACTATTGCTGGCTGCGGCTGCTGTCCAGTTTGCTCTGTTTCCTGAAATTATTGGGTACTACTTTACGAAATTCAGCATCACTGCTCGTTGATGTTGCCATGACTGCAGTGGTAGCCTCACTGACAGACATGGCCTTGGGCTTAGGTTGGGTAGTGCTGCTGATGAGGGAGTGCTGCTCCCAGGTTCCTCCCCTGAGGCCCGTTCGGCAGGCAAAGCTGCTTCTTCTCACTGACCACTTTCTTGGGAGCAATTTTCTTTGGGGCCATCTTGAAGCTCTCAGTTGACAGTGGCGCTAAGCTGCACAAGCGGAAGAGATTGGAGGAATGAACAGGCCTTTTCTTTGGCAGTACTGCAGGTGATGTCTGTTCTTCTCTTGTGTACCTAAAAGCAGCCAAGCAAGAAAAACATTTATTGAAACCTGGTATTGTTGCAGCTTGAATTAGTATAGACAAAGGCAATATTAGTGTGTTTGGTTACTTAGGGAAAAATAAATCAACCACTTTAAAGCCAAACCACACCACCATACCATACATTTAATTTACAATCAGGATATCACAACTTACAGATATAGCTCTTTGCTTTATGTCCATCTATTCTAAAGGAGACACCTGTGGCACTCAAGGAAGTGCATAGGTAAATGGAATAATAATCTTTCAAAATAATGACGGTTAGTGTGTGCCTTTAGCAGGCAATGTGGTCCAAGGGGAAATAGAATAATTATTTAAAAAAAAAAGTGAATGACGCTGCTGTGTCTGCACTCTGTAACGCACCACAGCTAGGGTGTCCAGGATGAATTATACCTAAAAAATGGAATGCTGTTGCGTGGCTGTACGCCTATGGAAAATGGATCGGTGGAGGTGAAGGACACATTTTTTTTATTTAAAAAACAAAATACAAAAATTGCAAATTAACTTAAAAATTTGAAATGAATGATTATTTAGAATATAGGAAAATAGTTCTAGTTACCTTGTAAGAGTGATAATCGAGTTTCCTTTAGTGGAGCAGACAGATTTAATTGTTGAAATCCCTTGCATATTGTATTGTGTATTTGCTTAGAAAATGCACCGAAGAAAATTGTAAAGGAGGGTGAGTTGCTGCAAGGAGTGAGAATGATGTCACAGTGTTTATCTTGCTGTGATTGGTCGGTTGGTGCAAAGCCACAATGGGATTGGTTGACTATGTCATAGGAAATTGTGCTGTAATTGATTGTGATTGCCAAACTGGAGAATTGTGGGAGAATTTAGTTTCCTGGTTTTGGGGAAAACAATTGTAAAATAGGAAATTGGATAAAAATGAATTTTTTAAAGCTTTATAAAAATGAGTACAAGGAGATGTAACCATACCTCTTAGAACAGGAGAAGACATACCACCTGAGGGTACGCCAGGATACACCGTATTTTGAATTAGACACAATTTTATCCTAGAAGCAGAATGGTTCAGAGCCTACCTTTTTAAGTCCCCACATCAAGTAAGCCTCCTGAAATAAGTTACAAAGCTTCTGAAATGACTGTGCCTATGAGAATTACAGTTCATGATATGCCCATATTAAATACTCAACCTGTAACAAGTAGAAAATTGACCAATGGAGATTTGCATTCAAATACTCCAAGGCAACAATCTTGATTTACTCCTCAAGAATTAAATGATTGGCTCAAAGGATTCAATACCCCAATTTATAATCAAAGTTCTGAAACTGTTCCAGTTCCAGGAAAGGGAAGAACATTAGATGTGGCCAACTGAAAGTTAGCATTAGAAGAAATGGAACTCTTAGTTCATCTTGATTAGATACCTACCAGGAGGAGGAACTATTATTTCTATGTAAATATATTATCCGACGAGCTAGACAGGCACACAAAAAGCTGATTGAATTGGCTCAGAAATATGAAACTGATGTTCAAAGATCGAACGTTTTGCAAAAGACATACAGATGAGACTTTAGTGACAGAGATTTTACTACCATGAGGCCAGCTTCAATTAAATTACAGATTAAGGAATTAATTACACTGATCAAGAAATGGAGTAAAAGTAGAAATGGGACGGTAGATAGTCAAAAAAGAAGGAACCACAGAGAGTTAGGATGCAGATACCTCTAGTTGTAATTGACTTAGGAGACAGGGAAATAATGATGCTTCCTATGAGGGAAGTACCCAGTGGAGGGTATGTGCCTTGGACTAGGGCTGATATTTTGTCAATAATAAATTAATTCCCTAAATTAAGAGATAATCCAGTAAACTTATACAGAAAGATTGTGCGGTCTGTGAACATTTTGAAAGTCCTGCTGATAGATTTGGTTCCTGGAGACTTGCGGACAGAATATAAAATTTCTGTAGATTGGTCTGGAACAGAACCAGAGAGATATCCTAGAACTGGTGCCCCATCTCCATTAGTATTGAAGTGATTACTTTCCTGAAACCAAGATTTATCCTAAAGAGATTAAGTGGTTAAAAATTGACAGACCGACACAGGAACTTAAAGAATCAGTTCATGTCTATTATGAGAGACTGATACAGGTTTTCCAAAAGTATAGTGGTATGGAAAATGTAGCTGAGAAAGATATGGGACATTTTGTTTGCAGATTTGTGAATGGTTTTAGACCTGAAATTTTTTCCAAGATTCATCAGCATTTACTTTGCTGGCAGAGCAGACAGTTTGATGAAATTTTGCGTTACACAAAGTATTGCAGATATGAATTAGAGGTGAAACAGAAGAAATTGAAGGTAAAATTTATGTTAGCCCAGACGAAAGAAGTACAAATAGGCCAGAATCCTTTGGGTTTTGTCAACACAGTTCCAGCGCAAGGGGGATTTAATTCAGCTCCTGATATGCAGGGTGTTAATGGTTTTCAACAGCAGAATATTCAGACACAAGGTAGAGGTCATGGTGTTCCAGTAGATTCTAGAAAGGATGTTGGTGTGTCAGCTTTGAAAAAACAAACCCATGTCACGTGTGCAGAAAATTTGGGCATTGGATATGTGAGTGTAGGTTTAATGTGAACAATGCTGGAAATCAGATACTGAATGGAGGGTATGCACAATCTCAGGGAAATAACATTGTCCAGACTCAACAGACACAAAGACAGAGAGTTAAAAATCCTAATATATCCCTATCAATGCAGATACCACAAGCTCCGATGTCTCAACAGAATGTTCAGGTACAAAGGTACAATATGAATCAGAGTTAGCAGACAAACATAAACTCTTTCCCAAATCAAAATGCATCACAAGATTTTTTTTTTTTCGAACAGAGGATTTCAATCAAGACCCATCAGCCTGACCGTGCCTGAGGAGGGAGGAGGACTGCGTGCTTGAGGCAGCCTTAGAGGTAGACCAGAGTGGTCCATATGTGGCTGGAGAGGAAATGGGAGTCATGTCTCGTTCCTCGTTGACACTGGTGCTACCTGATCTACTGTAAGAACAGCAAAGGTTCCTAACCTACCCCTCTTGGGAGAAAATATCCACGGTGTAGGATTGTCAAATAAAAAATTGTCCACCCTAATTTCTGAAGCAGTTACTGTAAAAATAGAGTGCTTTGAGGATAGATATCGATTTGCAGTGTGTGATTCAAATCCGGTGAATCTACTTGGATGTGACATATTGTGCAAACTTAATTGTTCTATTGCACTCCAAAATGTATTGAATTTCATACCAATGATGAGGATGTTGTTTTTTAACTCACCCGATAGAGTTCTGATATGGGAATGTACCCTCTCCTAACGAGAGATGACTTTCTCATTGAATTGAGAGACACCATGTAACCTAAAGTCTGGAACTTCACAGGTAAATATATCGGAGTAATCAAAGGTGTTGAACCAGTCCATATCACTGTCAAACCAAATGCCGAGTTTCTGAGTAACCCACAATACAATTTAACCTCCGATACTATTGCGGGTATTACTCCTGTGATCGACTCAATGATTGAGCAAGGGAGCCTAAAGAAGATAATGGGGAGTCCATGTAACTCTCCCATTATGGGCTTGCAGAAGCCGAATGGCAAGTATTGTATTGTGCAGGATTTGCGGAATGTAAATGCAATAGTTGTTCAATCTTGTCCTGTGGTACCAAATCCAGCAGTGATATCATTTCAGATTCCATGCGAGGTCAAATGATTTCAATCATTAACTTGAGGCAGGCCTTTTTCTCTATCCCTTTTCATGAGGATAGCCAGTTTCTCTTTGCTTTCCATTTTGGCAATCGTGTTTTGGCATGCTGCTGAATCCCACAAGGGTATACAGAAAGCCCCTCAATCTTCAATCAAATTCTTAAAAAGAATCTTGAGTCTCTGATAATGTCAAATCATTCAGTGCTAGTACAGTATATTGATGACCTGTTGATGGCGTCAAACACTAAGGAAACTTGCAAGATTGATACTATTGCCCTCCTAAATCATCTGGCTGAAAATGGGCATATAGCATCACCGACTAAGAGACAGTTTTGCCAAACTGAAGCCCTTTACTTAGGACAACAAATAAGTCAACATGTTCTTAAGAAAGTGGGCTACTGTCGACCATGGATTCCAAACATTTCTTTCACAGCAAAACCTCTTTAGAGGTTGACGCACAAAGACATGGCTGGTCGGGTACCTTGGGGTGACAGTTGTATGACTGTCTTCACTGAGTGGCGAGAATGCCATTGTAGGGCAATGGCTTTGGAAATGACTGATTATAGCAAATGCTTTGTGTTGTTTTATAGTGAAAGGGAAGGCTACACTCTTTCAGTACTGACACAGATGCATGGAAGTAATCGCAGACCTGCTGCCTACTACTTGGTGACTCTTGATCCTGTTGCTGCTGCTTTGCCTGAATGTTTGAAAGTGGTTGCATTTGCATATGTGAGTCTTGACCAGTGTGAAAGCATAGTCATGGGACATCCACTGACGGTGTTTGTGCCCCACTCAGTGGAAATACTGTTGACCCACTCTTGGACACAGCATCTAACCAATAGTAGATTACCGAAGTATTAACAAATACTTCTGTGCGCAGAAAATATAACTCTTAAAAAATGCACTATTCTCAATCCATCCACTTCCTGGAAATGGAACCATTACTGATGAAGTTGAAAATTACTGCTTGGATGTGACTGAGTTATGCACGAAGCCAAGACATGATATACAGGATGAACCGTTGCCTGAATCTGATCATGTGTTGATGGTTCCTCTTTGCGAGACAATAAAGGATATCGGAAAGCTGCTTATGCCATTTGTGCAGTTACAGGAGTTGTAGCAGCATCATGGTTGCAAGGAGTGTATTCAGCACAGGTTGCTTAATTGATTTCCTTGACACAGGCTTGATAAAAGAACAATTGATGGATGGAAAGCTAAACATTGCTTTTCAGGCTTATGAGGCATTTATTGGGCTAATCAAAAGTACGTAAATAACCTATCGAATAGATTTATTTTTGGATACTTTACACCTGAGAGTGGATCATGGCTATATAACAGAGACCCATTGAATTTTACAAAGCGGACACGCAAATTACGCGGTCCAGTCACTATAGAGTGTGTGCTTTATGGTAAGTGTTTTCTCTGTATCGTGTCCTGTCTCAAATTCGCCGGCATAACACAGCACCAGTCTGAGAATGTAAAAGATAAGAAGAAGAGAAAAATATATCACGCAAAAATATATCACTTTCCCTTACAAGTGAACATCACAAAGGGTGCTGGGTATCTGTGTTATGTAATTTTTAACCATGTTCTTGTTCTTCTAGAAGCCATATCAGCTATAATACCTATTGGGGTATAGTATACAATGCATGTATAATGCTATGTGCACAATGTAGTGTTTAATTCTTAATGTCACACGTTTCATCCTTATACATTTTTGAGTGTAGAAGGGATCTCCTTTAGGTCCTGATGAGAAGCCAGGGGAGGGCTTCGAAACATGTCGACACAGGAAGTACTGCCCATTAAAGCATAGTACTTCCATCTTATTCCCCATTTTTAATAATATCAGCTCAAAGGAACATTAAATTATTTTTCCGTAGAGCCAGATATTTTTTAATCATACATCACTTTCACTCACTCCTGACCCTTCCACTCACATCAGTACACCACACATAGTATTGTCAAAAAACCAGTGCTCCCACATAGTCGTAGGTCGCGGCACGCCCCATCCCGCAGCGGGACGGGAAGACCCCGATGATGAAGCATGCCACCAAGGGCCCTTTTGGTGGGTGAGGGGTATTTTAACAAAGCTGTGTGATTTCCATCCATTTAGGAGACACACCAGTTTGGAAGAACACTACCTTACTTTTTCACGAGGGTGGATCCCTTTGTTTGACAATTTTCACTGATAGTCAGTACGGCTTTGGAGTCGTACATGACTTCGGGCAATTGTGGTCACAGTGTGGGTCAATGACTTCCTCCGGATCACCTATATGAAATGGAGAAAGTGTGAGAAACCATTTGCAGTCCCTACAATTGCCTGCCCAAATTGCAGTAGTCACGAGCATAGCTCATAGGCAAGACACTGACTACATGACAGTTGGCAATAGATACACTAACGAAATTGCTAAATACGGTGCATTAAACTCCCATACTTTTAATAGGGATTTAAATAATGAAACATCAGACATCACAAATTGCAACCTATTGTTGACTGCTATAGACACATGGGAAGAGGTTAGAAGAGGTTAGAAGTTTGCAGGAAGAAGTAACTGAAGCTGAACAGCAGAGTTGGGTGTGAGCTGGATGCACCAAAAGGGAAGATGAAGTTTGGGTTTACACTGATGGCAGACCTGTATTACCTGATAGTATTCTCACACCTATGGCTAGACATTATCATGGTCCTGCACATGTGGGAAGAGATGCAATGATGTGCCTCTTTCGACAAGTGTGGTTCAATTCCAGATTCAGATTGATTGCTGAGAATCTGTGCCATCGCTGTGTAGTGTGGCAACAACAAAACGCTAGACTGTCGCCCCATGAAGTCATCATGGGCCGAGTGATGAGACAGCCAGCTGTTCCTGAAAACGCTCTCATCAACAGTACAGATGACTTAATATTGGACCATTGCAAAGGTTTGGCTGATGTGGTATTTTCTGTCTCACCAGGTTGGAGAGGCTGCCCTTGAGACTCAACAGGAGCAGTGCCATGACCTCAGTCCTGGTGACTGGGTAATTTTGAAGAAGCATGTGTGGATGTTGTGCTTGGAACCCCATTGGAGAGGGCCCTACCATGTGATCCCAGGCACCACCACTGCTGTGAAGTGTGGAGGTCTTCCAAATTGGGTACACGCTGCACATACTTGCAGAGTCTCATGTCCCCTTGATGATACAACAACACCTGTTCCCGATGTGCTGGTGGTTACAGAAAGTCAGAGGGAGCCGGTTAGTTAAGCTGTTGGGGACCAGCAAGCAGCTGGAACAGCACTTATTTTGCCTGAAGGGGGTCTGAGAGAGTCAACTATTGTCAGTACCAAAGGTTCCTAGCCAGTAGAGTTGACTACGAGAGATACAGGTCTTAATCAAGGGTGTAGTGTAGCAAGAAAGTGAGTTCTACCCAGATACTGTTGGCACAGAAGAGGTGAAATACTGAGACACAGCCTAATTGAAGGACAAGTGTGAGTACCACAAACCATTCCTGAACGTTTCCAGCAGTCCGATCAGAGTGACAGTTATGATGAACTGTAAGGAGATCAAAAAGAGCTAGAGTACCCAACCAAAAATACTCATCACATGAATGAGCTTATCTGGTGGCAAATGAATGGAAACAGGAGTTTTCTGCCTTTTGCTTTAATACTAGTCCACTGGAACCTCCTTGAAACAAACTTTGTTGTGCATTTGAATTTCAATCTTGGTGCATCACTTGAAGGACTGGCACAATTTATCCTAAATATACTAATCAGCAAAGCTGATCTGCATATTTTTCTATACTGAACAGAAACATTGAACTATGCCATGGTATTTTTGTGCTGAACTTTGTTGAACTGCTCAAACCACTAGCTGCTATTTATAATATTTTAGTTAAATGGTCTGAATTGGGAAAAGCATGAACCCTACCGCTGAAATCTCTCTTAGATGCAAATGTGTATATGCATGAATCTTTTCTGTTATCGCCTTGATATTAATTGCATTGCTTATTTTAAACTTGCCACATTATCTACCTGTAGAAGATCGTAAGCTTACAACTTCTTTCCATTAAAAAGAAAGTTATGCTAAAATACATTTTTTGCTTCACTTTTACATCTTTGATCTAGTAGAGAAGCTATCAGATTATGAAAACAAATTACACCACTAGGATTTTTTTTCATCTTTTAAATGGGATAATATAAAGTCGGGCAATTATCCTCTTCACTTGAGTTGATCTGAAGCAGGGAAACCAAACGTCTCTATAGTAATTATGTTGAAGAACTTGCAATTTCCTTTTGTTGTGCTGATGGTACAAGATTCCATTTCAATGACCCATAAATTGGTTGTTCGGAGAATAAAAGCAGTTGAGTTGGAGGCAGTGTTTCCCAAAAATTAAGTTTGTGCTTTTGGTTAAAATAATTGAACTATTTATTTGGCAGTCATAATTGTGAAAGCTTTTGCAGAAGATTGCCATTTTCTTTACAGTTTTTAAAAGCAAAAATCAAAATGCAATCTCGCAGAAAGAGCAGAATATGTTAAGATGCTGCATTTCAAGATCATGCAGGTTTTATTTAAGGCATCAGCTCCATAATATCGCATATTATTTTAGTTGTTTAAAAAATCAATACTGATCACATTTCTGTCAATTGTAATTATAATTCTATTGGAAAGTGCGTGAAGGAGATACACAATGGAACAACACATGCAGAGGTTTTGTGTGTGTATGTGTGTGTGGTGAGGTGGAGGATGTGCACGTGGAAGCAGAAGCCGAAAGTGAAAAGATAGCAATGGTGATGAAGCAAATGAAGTGTCACTCTCTCAGAAAGAGATAGAGACACTTCAGAAACATGTGGGGGGGGGCATAAGTGACCAGTGCAGCAAGAGAGACATTGCAGAGGCAAGTGATGTAAAGGGAAGAATGGGAATTATTACTCATTTTACAATACTGAATAAAAATCATTGGGTATAAGAACTAGTAAAGGCAGTACGGCTGTCTTTAAGTGTGTTAGTTTTGTTGTGTGTTGATATGAGCTAACAGAAAATACACCTATAGGCACCCAAATGCTGGTCAGGTGGCATGCTATGTCAATCACAGGAATCTAGACCCTCTACTTTTTCACTCCACATAAAGCACTAATACCAAGTGTCTTTTCAGCCAATGGCACACCAATGAAAACAACAAATGCTGTTAAAAGAATATAGTGAAAAAGCAGAAATCCTTTTCCGAAGGATAGCCCTGAAAGTTCCACCAATTGCAATATAAACAGTTCAGAAATACAAAGATACACTGTTTAAGGAGAACCTTACGCAGTGTGTTTATGTACTACCTCAGCTTCCTTTGGGGTAAAGGGGATCACATAGGATCTCTTGAGCAATTTCACTTCTAACACCGCATCCTAATACCTTCATAGGCTTTGAAATTGGGCCTAATTCTCAAAGTTTTTCATAAATCTGCATTCTTAGAAGTATTCAAATAATATGACTGATGGTTATAGATTTGCAGTTATCCCGTATCGAAACTCAGCAATAGTTTGCCTGCATTCCAGCGTACTACTGAGTGAGGCATGTTTTTTTTATAGGCTTCTACTTCTTAATGTATATGGAGCAGAATTATGCATTGTGGAAAGGCAGCCGATGTGAAAATGCACATTATTTTCTAGACAAGGAATACATTTTCCACATGAATAACTCCTTCCTTCTATACCACCAAAACGTTTAGGAATGTCCTCCCCTACTCAAGCCCTCTTTTGGAATAAACCTTTTTTATTTATTTTATTTATTTTAAGCCAAAAGTAAGACAAACATTATGTAAATAACATTAGAAGTGTAGACTATTCAAAGAAAATCTCTATTATAACCAAATAGTAGTCAAGTAGAAAAGACAACAACTAGATCGAATAAGGAAAAAAGGAAAAAAAAAGAACCAATCATGACAACATTTTGAGAAGAGACGATAAGGTTTCCCCCTCCCCGAAAGAAATAAAAGAGAGAAAAAAAGAAAGAAAAAATCATAGAGCCATGAGAGAGAATATAATGGGTGAGCAGCACCTTGTTGCTCCCATAGACAATCAGTCCAGATCCGATTGAATTTGAGCCAAGAGCGCAGCCCTCTAGCTTTAGCCAAGGCAAGTTTCATCTCATAGACCTGTGTGGTAATACCCATAATTCATTAACAGTAGGGCTGACATTATCTACCCAGCCTCTAGCAATACATAACCGGGCACATACGATAACAATAGTTGCCAGCAGACTCCGACCACCAGCGACCTCACTTCTAATCCCTAGGAATATTTCTTTATCGGTAAGCTGAAAATTTGGGCCGAGAAGTGAGCTGAGAATACTGGAGACCACACTTCAAAACCCGTCAAGCTTAGGACAGTCGACAAACATGTGCCTGAGGTCTGCAGCATATACATGGCATTTCGGGCAAAATGATTTTTCTGAAAATCGGGAGGCCCACTTAGACATAAACTCAGGTGTGTACTACAACATATATACTACCCGATACTGTTGCAACTTTAAATTGACCGATGTTACCCCTTGGTCTAATACATCCATGCACTCCTGTATGTCCTCTATCGCTATTTCAGCCCGTAGAAACCGGATTAGTTTAGCTGCGATCAGCAAACTATCATCATTGACGTGAGCCAGGGATTTCTGATAGGCTGAGCCGATAGCCCCTCGGCCGAGACATGTATATATTCTGATAAGTATTTCTGACGGGTTTGGCATTGTTAATAGCTTTTTGCCATGTGTGAAAAAGTCCCTAACCTGTAAGTATTTAAAAAACGTATTTTGCAAAAGACCAAACTCATCTTTATGCGCGGCAAAAGAGCAAAACCCCCGTCCATCGTAAAGTTGACCCAGCAGGGTAATACCCTTACATTGCCAGTCTTTCCCAATGCAGTCCTGGAATATACTAGGCAGCACATGATTACCCCATAGCACCGTGTATTGATGCAACACCGGAAGAGAGTATTGCTTACATATGTCTAACCAGATCCGAGTTATATCTTTGATTACCTTAAACTTTACCCGTTTAAAGTAGTTAGGGTCAGAAGTTTTAGACAGCGTGAACCCCACCGACGGACCGCAGGCAAACTGATAACATAGCAATGTTGGCATCAAGCCCACAGGGCAAACCGCCAATCCAACCGACGAAAGACGCCCAAAAGTAAAGCTGGAAGTCTGGGAGCTTGAAACCCCCTTGTGCATAGGTTAATTTCATAAACTTGATTGCCCGCCGGGCGCGCCTATATGCCCATATGAAGCTACCTATGACACTGTTTAATTTCTTTAAAAAAGACGAAGGGACCCGCAATGGTATAGAGCGAAATAAATATAGAAATTTGGAGAGGATATTCATTGTTATAACGTTACACCTCCCATAGATACTTAGCGGGAGCCGGTGCCAGCTACGCAATTTAGCCGACACAGTTTTCAAGAGGGGGCCGTAGTTTAGTGTTACAATATCATCGACCTGACTACTGAGACATACCCTGAGATAAGTTGCAGTCCGTGTGACCCCTAATGCTGGGGACAAGGCTTCAGATTGAAAGTTGACAATTGTCTGAGTTTTGGCTAAGTTCAACTTGTAGCCTGAAAAGGAACTGAATAACTCAGCCTCTTGCATAATATGTGTAATGGCTTTGCCAGGATTGACAGAGAAGACTGCGATATCGTCAGCGTACCCCGTGACCTTGAGTTCCATACCATTAAGTCATACGGGGGAGATCCCTCCATTGAGCAGCAGATGCCTTATATATGGCTCGATGTAGAGGACAAATAGCAGAGGTGACAATGGGCATCCCTGCCGTGTCCCCCGTTGGACGGCAAGGATAGCAGATGTCAAGCCATTCAATTTGATTGTAGCAACCGACTTCTTATACAACTTCTGTACAGCAGAAATGAACCTGGGACCAAAGCCGAATGACATCATGGTAAGCCATAAGGCCTCCCAAGTCACTCTATCGAACGCCTTTTCCGCATCGAGCATAACTATGCCCATCTGTATATTAAGTTTGCGCGAGACGTCGAAAGCAGCTATGGCAGTACTAATATGGGCCGTTGTATCTCTACCAGGAACGAAGCCGTGCTGTTGCACTGATACTAGCTTATGGATGAGGGGGGCTAAGCGGGAAGCCAAAATCTTAGAGAAAATCTTGGCATCCGCATTAATTAACGATATCGGATGATAAGAACTTCTATCGTCAATCGGCTTCCCCTTTTTAGGGAAAACCACAATATTAGTTACACTTCATGAGTTGGGAGCATCACCCCCATTAGTGATGTCAGAACTCAACTGCATATAGACAGTAGCCAATAGATCCTGAAAGACCTGATAAAATTCGAGCGGGATGGCATCTTTGCTAGCCGCTTTGCCAGAGGGTAAGGACTTGATAGCTTCTTCGACCTCGGTCAACGTAATCTCTATCTGTAGTTCTTTGTCGTCCAGAGAATCCAAGCGGGGCAAATGGCTCGCCTGCAGATATTCATAACAGGTATGTTGGCAGAATTAGGGGGCAGATGAATATAGATTAGCATAATACAGCCTAAATTGCTCCACTATGTCCTGTGGTGAAGGTCTGGCCACCCTCCCCTCTAATAGTTTTGACATTGGTCCTGGCCTTTTGGTTGGCAATCTGAAGGGCCAACACCCGCCCCACCCTCTCCCCGTATTCATATTGCAGAGTTTTGTGCTTATGATAATTAGACGCAATCTGATCCACTAACCCTCTATTGATTTTTGATCTAATTTTTAACATCTGAAGATAATTTAGCTGAGCCCCGGGATCCCTGACAGCGATTGCCCCAGCGTGCTGATGCTCTAAATCTAAGTGCTCTTGCAGAGCCTGTTGAACCACATCTGCAGACCGTCGGTTTTGAACCAGGATAAAACGCAAAGTCTCCCCCCTGACGAACGCTTTCATACAATCCCATACACTTGAAATGTTAGCCGTGCCGAGGTTGTTATTCAAATACTCCTTCAGAGCCCTTCTAATATATACCAAGTATTCAAGGTTGCTAAGTAAGTGTCTAGGGAATGAGAAAGCCCAGGGTTTTTTTCTAGCTCCGAGTTGTCTCTGTAAAGTCAGCATGACAGGGTTGTGATCCAATTTAATCTTAGGGCAGACCTCCACCGAAGCATTCTCTGGAATAAATCTAAATCATTTCCAAGGTGGAAATTGGTTGGGCAGGTATCTGTGAAACTCACAAGTTGGTGGGCATTCCCAAGTCTTTAAGATAAACCATGCCTTGGATCTCCCAAAACCCACATCTTGCTTGGGATTTACTACTAGATAAAAGTACACAGTCAATTCTAACTTCTATGCAGTGGTAAGCCATTTTCCCTGACAGGTGTCCTTTTGTGGATGACTTACAGGTATAATTGAAGCCATCCTTCACTGTAAATATAGGTTTATAACCACAAATAGCTCTGTAATTCAGGCCCAAATTATTGAGACCCTGATATTTTTTCACATATTTGCTAAGTGATAGGATAATGGTTGGCCCTTGTCGTATATAGCTGCCTTCAGCACTGACCACATAATTGGTTTCATTAATGCTTTGTATTAATATCTCAATGATAATTCACATAGGTTTTATCAATAGCTTACTAGTAACCTATTTGTTTGATTCACTTTTCATGATCAGATGATGCATGTTTAATTTGTGTACTTCCATAAAACAGAATGATGCATTAGTATATGTAGGTTATGATAACAGGTGACAGAATGTTTAATTTCTGCAAATGCTACTGATATTATTGGTTATAGATGAGCCCAAATCTCTTTGTGTGGAATTGGTAATGCTGGATTTAACCGCAATTGGATCTCCCAAAACCCACATCTTGCTTGGGATTTACTACTAGATAAAAGTACACAGTCAATTCTAACTTCTATGCAGTGGTAAGCCATTTTCCCTGACAGGTGTCCTTTTGTGGATGACTTACAGGTATAATTGAAGCCATCCTTCACTGTAAATATAGGTTTATAACCACAAATAGCTCTGTAATTCAGGCCCAAATTATTGAGACCCTGATATTTTTTCACATATTTGCTAAGTGATAGGATAATGGTTGGCCCTTGTCGTATATAGCTGCCTTCAGCACTGACCACATAATTGGTTTCATTAATGCTTTGTATTAATATCTCAATGATAATTCACATAGGTTTTATCAAGAGCCCAAATCTCTTTGTGTGGAATTGGTAATGCTGAATTTAACCGCAATAGAAAAAGGCAAGTGCTAGAAATGGGATTCCTGGTGGGTTAAAGTATGCACCCAGGCCAGGCAGGAACCACCACTCTAGTCAGGGTAAGCTTAGATACACACTAATGGATAATCTGTGCGCACGCTCTGGTAGCTTGGCACAGAGCAGTCAGCCTTATTTAAAGCAGCAATGTGTAAAGTATTTGTGCAACACACACACACACTAACACAATAAATGCACTACAAAAAAGACTCCACACAGGTGTAGAAGAATAGAGAATATTTATCTGAGAAGAATGAGACTGAAATGACACAAATCCAATCAGTAGAAGTTGATATATGATTTTTTAAAGATAACATGCAAAAATAGTGCCTAGAAGTCACCAGCGGTCAAAAGGTCACTTATCATTACAATTCCAAACATTTGAAACATGAAAAAGCTACTCCTCTCTGATCAGGAATTATAGCTTAAAATGTTTTAAGGAATTCCCAATGCTAGCCTACAAGAGGAGTAGACCTCACAGTAGTGAAAAATGAAATAGGCTGTTTGTTACTACCAGGACATGCAAAACATAAAGGTACATGTCCTACCTTTTATTTGCATAGCACCCAGTCCTTAGGGTTAATTAGGGCCTACCGTAGGGGTGACGTATATGTAATAAAAGGGAAGTTTAAGGCTTGGCAAGTAGTTTTAATGCCAAGTCGAAGTGGCAGTAAACTGCACACACAGGTACTGCACTGGCAGGTATGAGACAGGTTTGAAAAGCTACTTCTGTGGGTGGTACACTCAGTGCTGCAGCTCACTAGTAGCATTTGAAGTACAGACCCTGGGTATATCACTTTTTAAGGGACTTACCAGTACATCAAATATGCCAGTCAGGTATACACCAATGTCATCATGTTTCGGGTAGAAGCACAAAAAATCTTTGAAAACAGGAGGTAAAAGGCAAAATGTCTAGGGGAAGAACACCCTAAAGATGCCGGGTCTAATAGCAATGCCCATAAAAAGACTGAAAAGTTACAAAAAGATATCAAAAGATACAGTAAGGAATGGACATATCCTTATCTGAGGGAAGACTTCTATCATCCTCAGGGCCCGAATAAACCTTCTGCTAAAAGAACTACTTTTTCAGACACAAATTCGGACACGGATAGTGACCAAACATCAGATAATTCATATCATCGTCACTACGACAATCAGCCCTCTACTTCACATCAAGCTTTTTTAGAGCAAGACCGGAGGGACACAGGACCCCCCAGGAGACAACGAGTCTCGAAATGAGGATGGTTCCGCAATTAATACACTCCAGGGTACCGACAAACGAGGAACCAATACTACGAATGATAGAGTCCTCCCAAACAATTCCAATATTTAATCTTTCCAAACATACATCATCAGAATCAGAGATCTTGGTTTGTCATCCGATCTTTCATTGAGATAATTTGTTAGAACATTAAGACTGAAGAACGTCTTTGCCTCCCATGAAGCCACACATTCTGCTGATGTCACAGGTCTACACAATCCTTCCACCTTCTTTTCTCATAACTCAATGGTCTCTAAAGAGGTCTTGATGTTTGAGAATGCTATCCTACCAGAGGTGGAAAACCTTTTTAAAAACTCACATTATGTGAAATTAAGTTTTTCAAAAGACCAACATTTAGCCTTACAAAATGTGCAGACTATTTCTGATACCATCATAAAGCCTGCAGATAAAGGTGGGGGTATGGTCCTTTGGGATAAAGATTCCAACAGAACTGAGATGCTGAAACAACTCTCAATAGTGGATCATTACAAAAAACCCACTAAAAATCCTACAACTGAATTAACTGCAACCATCCCAAAACTTAGTCGTAATGGCTTAGATGGAGGATGGCTCAGTGACAAAGAAGCTTCTTTTCTAATCAACATGGCACCCACAATACCCGTAAGTTATATTTTACCCAAAATTCATAAGAATTCGACTACACCACCTGGACGTCCTATCGTCTCAGGATGTAATTCGATACTTAAACCTCTTGCACAATATGCAGACTTTTTTATACGACCATTTGCTACTGAACAACCATCTTATATAAGAGACACCATAGCAGTGATTAACATAGTTGAAAATTATCCCTTTGATCCCACCCATGAATTGTTAGTAACCATGGACATCGAAAGTTTATACAAGAACATACCTCAGAATGAAATATTAACTATTCTGAAAGAACTGCTGGAATCAAGACCTCAGCAACACAATGTACCTACTTCCTACATAATGGAATGCATCAAGATATCTCTGTGCAGAAATTTCTTTTTGTTTGAAGATGACTTCTATCAACAGGTTAAAGGAGTAGCAATGGGTGCAGTTTACGCCCCAGACATAGCAAATATCTATGTGTCTTGCTTTGAGAAGCAACGGATTTACAATACAACAAATACTTTTTCATCTCACATCATCAGATGGCTCAGATATATCGATGATTTTTTTTGATATGGAGAGGCAGTTCCGATAGTCTTAACAGTTTTCATGCCTGGATTAATTCTTTGAAACCAAATCTCAAATTCACTGTGGAGTTTGATCAATATCAAATGAACTCTCTAGATATCACACTGGAAGTCAATGAGAATAACCAATTATAGACTACGTTATTCACCAAACCTACAGCGAGGAATACATTGCTTCAATACAATAGTCATCACCTGCAAGCGTTAAAGGATAGTTTACCCTGTGAACAGTTTCTGCGGTTGAGCAGAAACTGTTCAAGAAAAGAAGACTACTTCTGTGAAGCAAAGAAACTCAAAGACAAACTTAAAACTTGTGGCTATCCTGCCAGACTTCTCAAGAAATCCATGAAACGAGCTTGGTACAATAATTGAGAAGCTCTTCTTGAGGTAGGGAGATGGTCAAGGCAACCACAATTGGTATGTGTTTCAACTTTTGAAACACATTCTAACAAAATCAAAAAGATACTCAGAAAACACTGGACATTGTTAAAGAGTTTACCTGGATTGAAACAGAAACCTCTGTTTACATTCAAAAGAGGCTCTAATCTCAAAGACCGTCTTGTACATGCTTATGATGCTCCTACAAAAGCTACTGTAAACAACATGTTCCAACTGACACCGGTAGTAGGGCACTACAAATGTAACACATGTGTTGCATGTAATACCACAAAAACCACCAAGACATTTCAGATCAATGGCCAGTAAGTCACTTTTAAACATTTCTCTAATTGCAACATTAGTAACGTAGTATATTGCATTAGATGCCCATGTGGTTTACACTATATACGTAAAACTTCCCAACAGGTCAAAAAAAGAATCCTACAACATCAGTCCAGAATACGTTGTAAAGTGGAAAATGCCCCCTTAGCAGAACACTACACTAAACTGAAACACACTGAAAAAGACATGATCTGGTGGGTGATTGAAGTGGTCAAACCATATAAGAGAAAACCGAATGTGGATCATGTATTGACAATAAAAGAGAATTGTTGAATTTGTTGAACAGATAATGTAACAAAGGGTTTAAATTTGGCAGTTGAATGGCATACATTAACATCTATAATGTAATATCATGTACACATCCAGCCAATAACAGTCTGTGTCACCCATGTTGCATAGTCCCTGTTTTTCAAAAATATGATATTGTGTCCTGGTACATGGACCTTGACTGCTGTACTTTGGAAACACTGTTCATTATTTTGTAAAGTTAGTGTATTATTTCATCTGAAGTTATATGTGAAGTAACATGAGAGATAGAGCTGAATATGAATAATCTTACAAACTGATTGGTGAATAAGTAATTGTACATGAATTGCTTCACTTATATGGGATTTTCAACACTATCCATCCACTGAAGCTGTCCTTTCCTTGAGCATGGGTGTTTCACTGTCTCTAAAGTATAAGGCAGAATTATGCCACTCTTGGGCACTTCATTAATTCTTTATGCCTATTTTCTTTTTAAACTTCATGATGTCTACATCTTTAGAGCTGCAAGGTAAGTTCACTTTTGAATGTTTAAATTATTCCATCCTATTGAGACATAGTGGATTGACTGGCATAAAATGAGCACCCGATTTATCTATACGAGAGCAGACTCAACAAACTGACAATCTGTCCAAGATGTCCGCTGTTTTACTAGACTGATTGCGGCTTGTTTAAAACACTTTGCCCTTTGTTTAAAGATGACGGCTTGCATGTTTCTGTATTCGAACTGTAAAGAGTGTTCTCGCTCTTTAAGCGTATTTCACTAAGAGGTGTACCTTAACAATCAGACCTTTTTAGAACTTGAGTCAGATTTGCTATTCCTTAAAACTCAGCCAAGATGGCCGCCGACCTCTGCAAAATTACTTTACGTTTAATCAGTTTGGTCAGAGACATCCGGAAGTTTTTATTAACCTCCCGTTTCTATACCAGGTCCCTCATTCTGACCTGCAAAGTGGCGGTAGCCAGACGGACTTCAGCAACTCTTGACAAAGTAAGTTCAGTGAGATGTGAGACATGTGTGTAGGAAGGTAGGATCTGACTGCATAGTTACCCCCACTTTTTGCCTGGTGTTTTGCTGGTTTTTGACTCGTCTGACTGGGATCCTGCTAAACAGGACCCCAGTCTATCTGCTTTCTCCTCTAAATTGTCACACATGTACTTTGGTACACTCCAGATTGGATACTGGGGTACCCTTATAAGTCCCTAGTATATGGTACCCATGTTCCCAGGGCATAGGTACCCCAGAGGCCTCCAATGGGCTGAAGCATGTATTATGCCACCCATGAGAGGCAATGCAAAATGGAACTCCAGGTCTGCTACAGCAGCCTGTGTAAGATGGTGCTTGCACCACTTACTTTAGATATAGGTTCACTATATCTATAGGTCACTACACTTAAAACTTATAAGTCACCCCTATAACAGGCCTTATCAATCCTGAAGGCAGGGTGCTGGGTTTTTAGTGAGAGGGTGCCCCTGCATGAGCAGAGCCTCTCTGCAGCCTGCTGAGACCATTCTCCCAGGTTGTCTGTGACTCAGCCGGACATATAGGTAGAGGTGCATTATAACCTCATGGTAAATGCTATCTCGAAAACGGCTGCATAGAAACATATCATGTTTGGTAGCAAACACCTTGGAATCATACCTCCACACCGGTAACCAGTGTGGGAGGTATGATTCCACCCTTCTGAAGCAAGCTTCGTGGGGTCACTGGTCTATCCGGTGCCAGCCTTCTCGACCCGGTCAGCACAAAATGGATGCTGCCGACCAAAGACACACTTCTGCCCTCCTGCTGCTGAGCCAAGCTCGAGCAGGGGAAGGCAGCACAATAGGCTTCCTGTCACAGGGAGGTGTAACCACCTCCCAGATAGGATTTAGTGTATTGGGGCTGGGTGGGTGCACTCTGAGAGTGCCTGAAAGTCTGCACCCAGGGCACATTTGGTGTCCCTGTGCATAGTCCAGCTCAAACCAGTTCTGGGAGCCATTGGCTCCTGCTCTGGCGCGAAACTGACCAAAGGACACGGGTGTAACCCCCCTCTGTCCTGACCCTCCCCTAGGAGGGTCCCCCAAATCTGTCCAACCCTCTCCCGTGGGTACATAAGGGCTTACCTGGATGTAAGAATTTAGATTTTATGTGGACAAGATTCTACAAGAAGAAACCACTGACTTTCGACCGTCTGGACTTCGCTGGACTTCAACTGGGCCCGACTTCGTCTCCCTCTCTGTCCAAAGCTTTGTCTGTGCCCTTGATTCATACAGGCTCCGTGTAGGACATGTGGTGCACTAAGGACACCTGAAGAATCTCCCTTGAAGTGAAGGAGTCACTCCCCTGCCCTAGCAGGCACCATAATGCAACTGACCGGTCTGCTGCTCCTGAGCTCCTGCGGACTCTGAAGATTTAAGCAACACAGGAGGTGGGGTTTCGAGGGTCCCTGAGGTTGATCTGCCCTCTCAGCAATTTTGAGGCCAGTATCCCTCGTGGGAACTGCATAACCTGAACCCCTGTGCACTGCGTCCATTTGCAATTGCATATGCTTGTTGGCAATTCCCGAGCTTGTGCATTAGACTCCCTGTAGTCCTGACCCTGAGAAATATTTGCCTCAAAGAACTTTGGCCTCCTCGCACCGAGTGCTCCGTGGGCTGGTACTTTGCAATGTTGCCTGAGGTCCCCTTGCGACTCCTGGTCCTTCGGCCTGTGGGTCTCTCTGAGGGTCATCTTGATTTCTGTTGGGCTTTCCTGGTTGCTCCAGATGTGCCCTGACTCCCCATTGCTTGGTGAGTCCCCTGAACCTTGCTGGTCCACACCGTAACCTGTTTGACCTTCCTTTGTGGGTTGCTTTTTCCAAGGCTTGTTGGTGCTCCAACTGGACACCGACCCCTCAGCACTCGACATCCTTTGTGGGACAGCTCACCTCTGGCTCCTGGTTGTCCTCAACATCTCCTGGTCCTCGTGGCTGCAGAGTCAAGAATCCCTTCTTCGCACCTGAAGCAACCGACATCGGTGGGCATTGGTCTACCGAGCCCCTGGTCACTCTGAAGTGACCCAGACTCTGTCCCCTCTGCTTTCAGGTTCCTTCCTTCCCGAATCCAGGCTTGGATTCCACCGGACCCCTTTTACCTTCACGGCAGCAGTACTTCTTCACAGCCCTCCATTGAGAATGACAGCAGTTTCCGACGCCACTCCAGACCTATGCACCCGGCTCCTCTGGGATAGGTAACTCGGGTACTACGGTATCCACGGGTGGGGTGGCTCTTCAAACTCTTAAGTTCCAAAGGGTTCGCTCGAAGTCCTTCTAGAAGGGTCCTTAAACTTTAAAAGTGTAACCGCGACTTCCCCATAGAATTGTACGGAGCCCGCGGTCGTGTTCACACACTGCACCTGCCCTCCGTGGGGTCCCTATCTACTCACCTTGGGTGGTTTCTTGGGGTGCCAGCGATTCTACGTGTTCCAGACCTTGTCTTGATCCCAGTCGTGACTGTTATACCACTATTTTAGTATATGGTTTGGTCTCCCCCTGCAGACCACTGTGTATTGTGCTACTTACAACTGTTCTATTGATCTTGTATTGTGTGCTTTGTGTTCTATCCTCGTGTAGAGGATAGTAGAGAGTGTTATATTAATAAATACATATTTTTATATAACTACTGTGTGGTTCTCCTTTCATTTAGTCAATATAGGAGGTGATATTCTGGTAAAACAAGCTGCTTTACATTCCTTCAAGATTAAGCCTGAAGGCTACTCTACACAGCTACCACTAGGATAGCTTTCTAAAGGTTATCTTTGACCTCATACATCATAAGGGTCGTTTGGACTGGTGCAAAGTGCCCACTTTAATTAGTGGACAGCATATACCAGGCCAACTTCTCACAACGTGTGCACATTTATTTGCTTGGGTACATATTACACTCCTTGTCTTTTGCTTATAAGAAATAAGAGATGACTTGCTCACTCTATATTGTTCAATTTTTGTTCTGTAGTGCAAGGGTTGCCTTGTGCAACATCATCTGCATTTGGACGTGAATCATAAAGACGTCCGCAGCCTTTCAGGGGGCGCTTGCCACAAGAAGGGCGCCATCACACCATCATTGTCTATCTTAAGGGGCCGGCTTTTTCAAATTAAATGGAATTAACATTAAATTAAATGGATAAGGCGGTAGAATATCACTGTTGTTGAAAACTTGCCTCAATTTTATATGGAGCTGTATGTTTTGAATTTTATTAAAAAATCGATTTGAGTTATTTGAACTAATTATAGCTCAAACAACCTAAATTATAACTGTCTGTCTCCAGTTTTGCAATATATAGAGAACTATTGCAATAGTGTTAAATGGATTAGTATGTATACGGGTGGTTGTCCAATTGGTGACCTGATCCGTCTGTCCCATTTTTTGACTCAGACCTTTCATTATTTGGCGATTACGCAATGCACTGGCAGATATCCTATATTCACTCTAATTCGAAAGGGGAAGACTGACTTTGAGTCATTGACATCTCAGTTAAGGTCAGCTTTTCTAAACACTCACTATTCTATTTTTAGATTCTCGGAGTACAATTAATTCTTCGCTTCTTTTCATTGAATCGTTTTCATGCATTTGAGCAGATAATTATAATCTAACAGTAAGTTTTTGTAATTTGCCTTTTTATTAAGCCGGTGATGGTCTCATTTATTTTATTTTCTGGTACATCACTCTCTAAAGCAGTATCAGGCTCTTGGTTTTCTCTTTTCTCTTCTGCACAATTTATTTTTTTCTTTCGATCACAGGTGTATTACTTTTGGAATTTCGAAATCCTATATTGATGTACAATTGTCTGGATTATTCCATCCCCATAGGGGTCTTCAGTCCACAAAAGAACAATTTGTCCTGAAGATGGTCTTATAGATGTTATCACAGCAAAGACCGAAACTTCGACAATTTGACCCATTTTCATTGTAACTATCATCTCAGGGATTGTTCATTGTATAATCAATGATGATTTGTCTGCTCTTTAATGTTTGAAATGGGTTATGACAAAAGTGTTCATGAGATAAAAAAGTATTAATGTCAAATCTCTATCTCAGTCACTCTTGTCTATATGTGAATTGTATTTTGTACCCTTTTAAACAACACAGTTTTTTACATAAACTTGTATTTTGAAAAGTATACACCTGGTTTACATTGTTTATTTCTGTTGTGCATTTGTTTTGCAATAGATTTGTTTTTAAGTAAAAAAAAATTCATTTGAAATTTGCTTAGAAGCCACCAAAAGTAAGTTTACAAGACGATTTTTGATCCGGCAGAGACAGCAGTCTTTTCTTTATGTCCATAGCTGTTGTAGTTCTGGAGCTATCACGTGGTTTAGATGTGTATAAATAAAGTTAATTGAAAACGTAGCATGTATGTGAGCAAGGCAGTTGTGTAATGGCTGAAATGCGTCATATGGACACGAGTGATTCACTGTAATAAACAAGCATGAAGGAAAACTGGAGTCTGTGCCCGGCTGTTTTAATTGCAGCAATTATGGGATTGGAGGTGATTTTATTGCGGAAGACGGCTGCTTCCACGTCACAGACCCCTTCCCTGTTGTGTGGTGGAGCGGCTAACAGCTGACTGTGTTAGGAGCTCTCTGGAAGGAGTTATGCCGTGTCTACCCCCTGCCGATGCCATGAATGCTGAACAGCGGAGGTAATATTGGACCGCGAGTTGGAGGACCCGTGTGACACAACAAAGCCAGCAGTATGCCAGTAATAGTGGCAGGTGGGAGGTGTGCTAAGTTGTCTGCGTGGTTAGGAGATGATACACATCCGACATTCAAAGTATAAAGTTTTGTTTGAAAGTTTGAAATCATGGCCATGGACGCGCTGTGTTAACATGAAGCAGCAGCTGATGTACTGTTTGAAAATTTACCAGATATCTCAAGTAATAATTATTCTGATGGTCCAAATAGAGGTGTGGCAAACAACGATGTTAAATCACTTTTGAAGAAATTGGAAAAGAACATGAAAAACAAACTTACGAAGTGGTGGGAAAGAAAATCCCTCCAAAAATATCAGGAAGTGGGCCACATACCGCGGGGACTTTGGATCATGCTGGCACCCAGCATTGAAAATCCCAACCCGCTGATGCTGAAGGAGTGGGCTAAAAGTAATTTACAGGCATCAATGCAGTTGATCATAATCCTCATTAAGTACGCAGAGATTGATAGAGAGGTCCTAGTGAAGGAAATTGAACATATAAATCAGGATTTGAACAAACTAGATCAAAAATATTTACTTTAAAACGTCATGGCGAGATAGCGGAAAGATTTAGAAAGCAAGAAGAAATAGTTAAAACAAGAAAAGCTTTCACATTTGCCAGAGATAAGACCATATATGAGATGGGCCAGATGTTTACTTTTTCTAAAAAATTTGATTCAGTCAAGAGACAATGTATAACCAACCACAATATTGCTGGACAAAATGATAAAATCAGTAACTTGACTACCGAGGTTACATCGATGTCTGACCTCAGTTTGGCTTTGGGTAGTGAAACTGATTTGGAGGATGGTAGAAATACAGCTGATATGGGAGGAGTAGGTCTACGCAATCTAACAGTGGTTGAAGAGTTACATTTTTTATGCTGCAACCACCAACCAACGCTCCATCCACAAGTGCCAAATTACAAGCAAGACAGAGGCGAAACTAGAGATGAAGCAAAAACACTAGCAAAATAAAAAACAAACAACAACAAGGCAACAAATGGCAATGCAAGTAGAAGAGGTGGATAACATGGTATTCAATTTATCCGATATGACACTCAGTCAGGCAGAGACACAATTACTATCTTTAGGTTTAACTTATTGTCCGGAAAGTAGTTTTTACTACAGCCAAACTCGAATTGATATATTTAAATTTATTAGAAAATTTAAACTAATAAAGTTTCATGAACAAATCATGTAAAGAATATAACTAATGGAGAAACATCTACAAATGCGATGGAGGCTGTTAATTTACAAGTATCGGACATCCAAACCCTGTGTGTCTTACACGATTTACAAGGTGAAGATTATAATTTGACTACAATGAGTTCTACACAAAACATCTTGAAAGAACAAGAGATTGTTACCACTAAATTTACTAGCAGACCATTTAAACCATCTTCCACCTTTGTACCAATTATGCCATGAGATGCATATGATGTATTTAATGATGTGGTTGTTGAACAAATAAAATCATTGAAACATAAGACAAAAATACAAATACCAAGAGAAACATTATCGTGATTTGATATGCAAGCTACAAAAAAACAACCAAGTAGTTATCAACATATCGGACAAAGGTGGAAATATTGTTTTATGGCCTAGATCTCAATACCTCAAGGAAGCGTACAGACATCTGGAGGAACCCACATGCTATAAAAGATCCAATATGCAAGAAGTGAGGAAAGTAAAGAGTAACTTGAAACTCGATTTAAATAAATGGAGACTTGAAGGTTTAATCTCTAAGGGAGAATTTCAAGTTTTAAACAATGATTTTCCTGTGATGCCGTTAATGTATTTTATCCCTAAAATACACAAGGGGACATCTCCCGTACCTGGCCATCCGATCATTTCAGCTAGGAATGGGTTATTTGAAAGGATCTCACTATATGTAAATTACTTCCTTCAAGAATTTGTAATCAAATTGCCCTCATATATTAAAGATACTGGCAATTTGTTGAAGAAAATGTATGAAATATTCTGGTCAGAAGATTACAAGCTTATGAAATTGGATATTACATTCCTTTACACCAGTATACAACATCATGATGGACTCAGACCCTGTGAAAAATTTTTAAGAGTTAGACCTATACAACTTTAGAACCACAACAGGATGATTACAGCCATGATTAATTGGTGTTTGAACAATAATGTTTTATGTTTGCAAGGAAGTCTTTCAACAACTGAGAGGGGTGGCTATGGGTGCCTGCTTCTCCCCAGTTAATCGTGTTTACACGTGGGCTGGTGGGAGGAGCAGGTATTCAAGGTGGAATACAATGCAGAGTGGAAGGAACATATAATATGCTGGTTCCGATACATAGACAATGTTTTTATTGTTTGGGATGGGAAGGAAAAAAGTGCAGAACATTTTGTGATTCAAATTAATGAGAACAGTATGAGTTCGGAATTTACAGCTAATATCAATGCATGCACTATTGATTTCCTAGATGTACAAATTTATGTTAACAATAACAAATTAGAATCCAGACTACATCGTAAATCCACTGCAGGAAATTCTACGCTCCATGCATTCAGTTTTCACCCCATGCATCTAATTGAGAGCATCCCCTATGGGGAGATGCTACGATTACCTAGAATATGTAGCCTTGATTCAGATTTGGTTCAATGCCAATCTGAGGCTAAACAACGATTCAGAGAGCGAAACTAAAGGGAGAGAAATATCGATTAAGCGATTGAAAAAGCAAATGAAAAGTCTAGAGAATCTATGCTGCTTGAGGAGATGACAGACATGAAACACGAACAGGATCTCCAAACTGTCACTGTGAAAAGAGAAGTGAAAGTTAAACTGATTACTACCTATAGCAAACAAGAAAAATGTATACGTCTATCATCAAAAAACATTGGCCAATAATTTTAACTGATTCTACTCTAGGTTCCATTTTAACTAATCGACCTGATATCACGTTTCGTTGAGCATATTCGATGAAGGATGCACTTGTTAAAAGCAGCCCTAAAGTAACAACGAACACCACTTGGTTGGCAGCTAGAAAGGGATTTTATAAGTGCAGTTCCTGTAGGGCGTGCCAATTTGTGGTTAACACAACCAAATTTGATACACCATTCAAATCTAGACCAGTAGATATATAGAAGGGTTGTACACTTGTAGAACAGAATATGCCGTTTATGTGCTGGAGTGCACTTGTGGGCTTAGGTATGTGGGGAGTACCAAGCTACAAGTGCACGTAAGAATACTCCAACACTTGAGGGCTATTGTAAACTCTGATCCTGCCTATCAAGTAGCTCATCACTTCAAACTAGTACATAACAACAATTTCAATTGCTTGAAGTATTTTGTTATAGACGCTGATCCGGTTTAAGAAGAGGTGGTAATCAAGACAAATTATTGCGACAGTTGGAAACTAGGTACATCTTAGATCTGGATTCTAAAACCCTAAATGGTCTTAATACCAGCGAAGATTTGCACAATTTTTTATAATCATCACGGGTTGTACTTTCAGTTGTATGGGTCTTTTACTCTAAAATATCATGTGAATAATGAATGGATATTAACATCATGAAATACTTCGGATATTCAAAAAAACATTTGTTTATACTATATAGAGCATGTACAAAAATAGCTGCTATTTGATCTTTGCACTTGTACTTTAAAATGAAGCACTTTAAATACTAGGCACTTTAATTGAGTATTGACAGCGTGAATATTTATGGGATGTAATATTGATAAGCATTTGATTTATACAGGAGATATTTGTTATTATTTTTGATATTTTTGAAGTATTATATTTATATACTTTTGGTATGTTGTAATGTGATAGCAGGTTCACAGTGGTATCCAGTATAGCATGTGCAATATTTTTCCTGTCCAACCAGTTATGGATAGAAGAGAATGCAAACACATTGGATAGTAAGCCCACTAAGGGCCAAAATATGTTGATCAGCTGATACACTATGAGTTTTGAGTTGTTATGGAAAAAGGGAGGTGTGCTATGTCTTGTGCTGCTGGCGGTATTGGATGTGTATGACATCAAAGGTTCTAAAGCCACAACAGTTAGAGGTGCAGACACATCTGGGAAAGCTGCTTGGTTGCTGTTGCCCCTGTATATTATAACAAACAGTGGTTCTGTCGGGTGTAGCTATTTCTTTGTAATTGAAAACAATCATGTAAACAACAAATCAAATGATGGCGCAAAATTACAGACAAAATTCAACATTCATTTGTGGTTAAAAAGAGAAAATGATTTACCTAGATTTAGAAATTTTCAAAAAGGAAATTTTAATTTAACCACAAATGAATGTTGAATTTTGTCTGTAATTTTGCGCCATCAGTTGATTTGTTGTTGGGGGCATGGCCTGCAGCCGATGTGGACGGACGTGAGCTGAGGAGCTCCGGCCGCCGCCACCCAGTAAACAGATATCCTGATCCCCTAACAAGCCTGGGGGAGCTACCTTTCGGTCTGGAGGACACCTGGTACTGGCGGCATTCATAAAGGAGCTTTGCACGGACTTTCCAGCCGCTTCACAAGCCGAAATCGCCGAAATTCGTTCCTGCCTCGGAGACGGCAAGATGGCACCCGTCTTGGGATCGGCCTCCTAGGTCTGCCTTCTCCCATGAACGGAGGTCCTATGGCCCGCAGGGGCGTTGGCGATTCACACCAGGGTCCCTAGCCACCCTACAGCTGAGCGGCGACCCCCGTTCCAGTAGACGAGGGACCGCGGCGAGAAGTGTGTGGAGCGGTGGAAGCCGCCGGAAAATGGCACCCATATCCCTGCGGCGGAACACTGGCCTCAATGCCGGCGGAATGCATTTACCTCACTGAAATGGCCCGGTGAGGGGTATACAAAGGCGACAAAACAGGAGGGCGCTGGCGACTGGGGTACCACCGAGCTGCCTACACAGACTGTCCAGCAACTTGTAAACCGTTGGGACGGAGAGGAGACCTGGAGGCGGGTGACCGGGAGTGAGCACGCGCGAGTGTGGGCCCTGCAACGCTGCAACTGGACACTGGGGACTGACGCCCATTAGCAGTAAGTGGCATCTTACCCCTGGGAGCCCCCGACGAGTGTGGAATGCCTGAGCCACATGGCCTGACTATGGTGTCTGCGGGACATGCCCTGCAGGGCCCGGATTGCGGCAGGGGGCGGCGCAGTGTCTGTCCGGGGCAGTCGGGTAGCACGTTCCTGCATCGCCAGCCCTGATTCACCCGGCCATCACTGCAGAATCCGAGAATCCCAAGAGTGTGCACATCAGAGAGAGCCCTTATGAGGGGAGCCCTGCGGCACTGGTGCATACCTTCTGTGGGGGGAGAGATCTCTGCTGCAACCTCCTATGGAGTCTCTTGAGTGCGCGCTGCAGTGTGGGCGCGCCCTACCGCCATTTACGACAATGTCTGGTGGTCCCCGCACCCTGATTGCTCCTTCAGCTCTGCTCTGCAAGTCCGGCAGACACATAAGGGCTCTGTGGAGACACCCACGCTGGACATTGACCACTGGCATCTTGCTCCCGAGGTGAGGAGGGGCTGGAGCGCCTTGTGCTAGATGAACTGTCTGACAACGCTGACCCCCTAATGAGCTGCAATGACGGCGGCAAAATGGCGGCCAGGTCATGAAGGCCCTGCGGTAACGGCCATATTAAATTATTGACTGCCTGCGGTGACCCCCATATGACTGTCTCAGAGAGCAGCAAGGTTCATCGCTGCTGGTGAAGCGCTGAGGCCTATTGCAGCGATTGTAGCCCCCAACCCTGCCTGGGGCGCGACGCTAGCAGGGCTGACCGCAAGTTGGCGCTTACTTTCCAGTAAACTCCCCGGCTTGTCACTTACCTGCCCAGTGCTCAGGGCTGACAGCGTTTTGCTTTGGGAGGCAGAGGCCCCTGTTGCGCTTCGTCGCAGCTGCATCCAGTATCTTCCACGGGGCCCCATTGAAAGGCCTGGAACACACAAAACTCAGGCGTGAAATTGTACTTTCTGGTGCGTTGATTAAACTGTATGCGTCGGCTCATCTGCCCTTACTTTGGCCAGCGAAGAGAAGACGCAGAGAGTGCCCAAGACTGACGGATGCGGCCACCCGGATGGGACTACTGTCAGGGCCTGCGGTCCACTAGCAGTGGTTATTTAGGTGAGACCACTCGGCTGACAACGGCTGAAGCGGAGGAGAACACTGTGCAGGTGTGACACCTAGCACGCAAATTCGGGAAGTGTGTGGCAGCGGGAGACCCGGCGGCACTGGTGGAGCTTCAACGCACTTGCCACGGTGGGCACTGAGGTCGTCCAGACGACATGCTGGTACATCGCGACATTGAGATGGGGAGAACGCAAAAGAAGAGGGGGTTCACGGCCCTAAGTGTGGACGCTCCAGGAACCCACTCTGATGAGGAAGATAACGCGCCTGAGACCAACAGAGACCTGACTTCGCGCAGGCAATAACAGCCTCCAGGGAAGCACTGGAAGGGAAAATTGACGCCATTGGTACAGATCTCAGCCTGCTAAAAGATGATCATCGCAAGCTTAAGGACAGAGTGTCCAGCAATGAGAAAGAGATGTGCGGCCAAGAACTGCGTTGTTCCCTCACTACCCTGGAAACTAAGGTAAAAACCCTGGAAATGAGAGCAGAGGACAGTGAAGGGAGATCACGACGGAACAACATCCGCGTCATCGGAATACCGGAAAAAACAGAAGGGACAAACATGGTCCGTTACTTGGAGGACTGGCTTCGCTCTGAAGTGGCTCCCACAGGTCTGTCCCCTTTCTACGCCCTGGAGCGGGCTCACAGAGTCCCAGCTAAACCACCGAAACCAGGAGCTCCTCCCCGACCTATTGTGGCTCGATTATTACACTTTCGGGACAGAGACCATATTTTACAAAGCGCCCGCCAGAAACAAGACCTGCACATTGACAATAACAAGGTCATGATTTTCCCAGACTTTACCAGGGAGGTGCAGCGCAACAGAGCGTCCTTCACCGCTGTCAAGGCTAAGCTACACCAATTACACCTGCCACATGCCATGATATTTCCCGCTCGACTTCGGGTGGCAGACCCGACAGGTGCTTGCTTCTTCAATTCACCACATGAAGCGTGGGACTGGCTCGAAGCCCGCGGCTCGGCGGACCATCATGTCTCATGTCCAGGAACCCCGCAGCGGAGCCCTCGCAACCATAGAATCGGATCCAAAGCCCCTTCGCCCAGGGAACTTAGCCTTGAACGCCGCAGGGCACTGCAGGCGGTTGTATCCCACAGTCAAAGAAGTCCTGGGTCTTCTCCAGTCGCCACCGGACTCCGCTCTGACAGATCGGAAACCTCACTGGACCACAGCGATAATGAGAGCCTGAGAGCGGCTTTGCCACAGGTTACGCCCCAAACGGCCGATGACCTTGTGTGAGAGCTGTGTAACGTCGCCACCCGTGGGGTCTTCCTGAGACCTGTCATCCCCGTGCCAATGGCGCAGTTTCTGAGAACTTATGGCTTCCCCACTATGAATTCTGAATGACATTCAATTGAAATGGGGCTAGTTGGCTAGATCAGATACTGGGGAGGCGGAGGTATGGGACCGTCGGCAAGGCACTAGTCAGGTGACCACCCCTACCACTGTCCCTAGATGATGGTTTGTTCTAATACGGTTTGGACAGGGAGTCTCGTTTGGATACCTGTCCTGGGGAGGGGGAGTTGGGGTTGTTACTTCAGTTGGGGTTTTTTAAGTGGATCCAGGCATGTCACGGGGGACAATTTTTTCACAGACGTGTCTTGGGGGAAGGTTTTTTAAAAGTTACACATAATGGCTTCAACAATGGGACCCCCATTAGGATTGGCTTGTCTATCCTGGAATGTGAGGGGAATGCACTCCATGACCCGACGTCATAAAATACACTCCTACTTAGTTCATAGAGGCATTCAGATCGCATTCCTCCAGGAAACGCATTTGGTGGCAAAAGAAGGGAAGGCATTGCAGCGTCGCTGGAGGGGCCAGGCTTATTACACTACTTACTCCGCTTTTGCGAGAGGAGTTTTGATATGGATTAGGGCTGGAGTACCATTCTAATGTACGTCACAGCTGACTGACCCAGACGGTAGGTATGTGGTGGTAACAGGGAGGCTAGATGGTAGGGACCTCACCCTCGGAAGTATATACGCACCCAACACAGACCAGCCAGCCTTCTTCGCCCATTTATCGGGGAAGTTGGCGACCGTCCTCACGGGCTCCATTTTACTAGGGGGCGACCTTAACTGCATCTCCGACGTCACATTAGACCGTTCGCACCCCCCCCTTCCTAATGCCGCCGCACACAAATTGGCAGAGGCACGCCGTAGTTGGCAACAGGAATGGGGCTTAATAGATACTTGGCGGGCACAACACCCTGACACCCGCGATTACTCCTACTTTTCAGCCCTCCACGAGTTACATGTTAGACTAGATGCCATTTTAAGCTCGCCGGATGTTCATGAGGGGATTGGGTGCAGCGAATACCTTACCAGGACAATCTCTGATCATAACCCGGTCCTAGTGCAGTTGCAATGGTCCTGTGCTCGTCCCAAAATCCCCACCTGGCGACTGCGACCCGAGGCCCTAGATGACCAAGTTTTCTGCGCAGCGATAGGCTCAGCTATCACCACCTACTTTCAAGATAATGGGGGCACGGCCACATCATCACTTGTAGAATGGGACGCATGTAAAGCGGTCCTCAGAGGGAGGTGCATATCTGAGATGGTTGGTGTTCGGAAGGTACTCCTTCAGGACATAAACAGAGATGACGAACGCCTACGCGCCCTGGAAAAAGACAGGCCTAAAAACCAAGACAGGCAACAGGAGCTTATCGAAGCTCGTGAGGCCATAGCCACGGAGGTAGAACGTTTGCGATGCTTCAATTACACAAATTACATAACTCGTGCGCATTCCGAGGAGGGACAAGTCGGGAGCCCTTTTGGCTTGGTTGGCCAACCCAGCCAGACGAGGATCGGTATGACCAACAGGGTTTCAATGACCTGTTTCTAACGTATTATACTGAGCTCTACAGGAGTCAGTTGTCCCCCACTGACGAGGAATTGCATGAGTTTACGCGGGAGGTCGACCTGCCAGCCCTGGATGATGACGCCGCAACCTCACTGGGGCGAGAGATTGAAATTGGGGAGGTACGGGGAGCTATCAAGAGCATGGCCCGCAACAAAACTCCAGGCACTGATGGCCTACCAATCGAATTTTACCTCACTTATATAGACCTTCTGGCTCCCAAACTAGTTCAGTTATATAATGACACCAAGCGAATTGGAAAACTACTGGTTTCCACTAGGGAAGCAGTTATTATTCCCCTGCTCAAGCCGGGCAAGCAGGCATGGGATAAAATGGCCTATCGCCCACTCTCTATGCTCAATTTGGATTATAAAATATTAAGCAAAATGTTAGCTACCCGGTTACTTCCCCACATGACCACCCTGGTTCACGAAGACCAGTTCGGGTTCATTCCCACCAGAAACACAGCGCTCAATGTCAGGAGGCTTATGAGGGTCCTCGAGGCGGACACTTACCACACAATTGATGCCACGATATTTGCAGTGGACATAGAAAAAGCCTTTGACAGCCTGGAGTGGGCTTTCTTATTTCAGGTGATGCGGACCATGGGCCTGGGCTCTGACTTTGTGAGCTGGACGGCTCTCCTATACGCTGATTCCACTGCCAGAGTCAGAACTGGGGGGCTCATCTCGGATGCCTTCGAAGTGGAACGGGGCACGCGTCAGGGGTGTCCCCTCTCCCCGCTGCTGTTCGCCCTGGCGATGGAGCCGCTGGCAGCACAGGCTAGATCAGGGCGAGCCTACCGGGGACTTGAGATCCATGGCCAGGTCCATTACATAGCATTATATGCTGATGACCTTTTGCTTTTCCTAGCTGACGCAGAGTCGGAACTCCGGGGAGCAAACCGTCTACTCCACGCTTTCAGCAAAGTGGCAGGATTGAAAGTAAACTGGTCAAAATCTTGTCTGTTCCCGGCACGAAGGGGCCAGGTGGGCCCGCAGAGCTCCGAGGGAGTGACTTGGGAGGACCGTTGCCTACCCTATTTGGGTACACAGATATACCACAGCCAGGAAGACATCCTTGAGGGTAACATTGGAAAGGTCATCAGGGGAGCAAAATCTAACTTTGAATTCTGGGGCTCCCTGCCGTTGTCCGTTGCAGGCCGAGTGGCCCTGCTCAGAATGATAACCCTCCCGCGGCTCTTATATTACTTTGGGACCTTGCCGGTCTGGATCCTGACAAAATTCTTCAAGCAACTTCGTTCCATGATCTCCGCCTTCATCTGGGGCACAGGCAGACGACGGGTGGCGCTCAGCACACTCATGCGACCGAGAGCGGAGGGTGGTCTGGCGGTTCCAGATTACGAGACCTATTACCTGGCAGCGCAATTCCAGTGGCTCACACAGTGGGTGTCGGGCGCCATCAGGGGGGATGACGAGCACAGAGAGGACATTAGGGCCCTGTCATTGCTATTCCGCATCGTCCTGTGACTCCTGGTAAACGCTGCATCCCTCACCCTGGAACTTAACACAGCAAGAAAATGCTGGAACAGATATTTGCGACATGCCTCTATCAAATGCCCTTATGCCCCGGAAATACAACTGCTTATGTGTAGGGCCTTGCCATATGGAGGTAACTGGAGGAGCTTGGGGATGTGGGCGGAGCAGGGACTGACTTGCATGGGAGACCTGTATGAGGAGAGCGCCATGGTCCCGTTTAATGATCTACAGGCCAGATATGATCTCCCTGGGGGGGATTTCCTACAGTACACGGCCCTTACTGCAGCTATTAGGAAACACTGGGACAGAGGGCTGACAGAACCACAAACTTCCCTAGGCTGTCAATATGTGGTGATGGCCGCTGGCACATTTAAAGCAGTCACGTGTCTATACAGGCGCATGACGTGAGAAACTCTACTCCCCTTGACTGACCTAAAGACCAAATGGGAAACTGATATTGGCGAGGACATCCCGGACAAGGCATGGGGGATGATAGTGGAAAGAGCCTGGAAGAGCACTAGAAATGCACGGTTCCAACTAGTACACTTCCATATTTTGCACAGAGCATATCTCACCCCGGAAAAGCTACACAAGTATTTCCCGACCCACACATCGGCCTGCCCGCGCTGTAATGCGGACAGTGCAGACTTCAAGCATATGTTATGGAACTGCCCGTTCCTCGACAGGTATTGGGAGGTGATAACGGCAGTCCTTTCAGGCCTCACTGATAGAGGGATCGACCCGACCATGGCGCACTGCCTCTTGCACTGTTCCCACACACGTCCAAGAATAAAATCACTAGTAAATTTATAGATCTGGGCCTAATACTGGCCAAACGAAACATCACCTCACATTGGAAGGCTAAACAAGGTCCCACTAAAGCAAGGTGGAAAGCAGAATTCATAAAATGGGCTGAATGCAAGGGAGTGATCCGGTTACAGTTAGTGAAGAGAGCCGGGAGTGATAAGGCCCTAGATGGGGCAAGAGCACGGGAAGCACTGGTTGTTGCACTCAAAACCCCTGAAGAGTTAGATGATAATGATCCCATAGATGCCCCCGAAGAGGCTGCAACATAACATGTGAATGGTCCTCAGATCCCCACGGCCTGCAACCTCGGGTACTGGGCTGGTCCTAGTCAAATCTGATTGACCACCATACCCGAAGCCACATCCCATTCAACCACGTCACATCATGGCGGGCTTCGACCCGTTGACCCCCCTTTTTGCTATCTAGACTTAGTGACACCCCTGGGGGGTGGGAAGGGAGGTGAGGGAGGGAGGTTTGTTGGAGTTAAGCTTTTGAAATTGTTGTATTTTTCTCACTGAGCAGTCTGCATATTATGCCTGACAGGAGGGCCTGGACACTCTATTCTGCCACCTGATTTCAAATGTCATGATTGTACCTTTGTCTTCTGCTGGGAGGCGTCCCCGGACCCTCTGACTGGGTTTGTGCAAAATCAATAAAAGTCTGTTTTTATAAAAAATCAGTTGGTTTGTTGTTTACATGATTGTTTTCAATTACAAAGAAATAGCTACACCCGACAGAACCACTGTTTGTTATAATATACATGCCCAGGTTCTGAGGGATACTGGATTACCCCTTTGTGTTTTGTAGGTTGCCCCTGTTTAGGCATTTCTTCTAGAAATAAACCATTTACCGTTTCCAGTCACAGCGGACCTAGTTTCTTTCTCCGGATGCCAGACAAACAAACTACCAATAACACTTCCTCTTTTTTTACTCAAAGCCCTTGCCTACAGCACTTTGCATTGAAGCCCTTGCCGGTCCTGAGAGGAGGAGCCACGCTAGTCAACAGTTGCAGGAGAGCCATAAAATCTACGGAGTCGTCCCGCAGCGCGGGAGCCCTTGCCTACACCACTTTGCACTGAAGCCCTTGCCGGTTCTGAGAGGAGGGGCCACGCTTGTCAACGGGCGCAGGAGCGCCATAAAACCTACAGAGGTGTCCCTCAGTGCGGGAGCCCTTGCCTACAGCACTTTGCGCTGAAGCCCTTGCTGGTCCTGAGAGGAGGTGCCATGCTAGTCAAAGGGCGCAGGAGCACCATAAAATCTATGCGGGACATGCCCGGGCTCGGCCCGGGTGAAGACTGGGCCAAGACGGGCCCATCTTAGCCCGTCAGTGTCCGGAGGAGGCCGGGCCTCCCTCTTGGCCTCTTGGTTCGCTTAACATCTATCGTCTATGACTTAAAGTCTATCTCCAGAAATATTGGCCTTGGTGTCCGTAGAGACTATGGGAGTTTTGATACAAGGGACTACGAATACTATATAGACCCCATTGACATCAGAGAGAAATACGGGTGTAGCTGTCTCTAAGCTTTGATATAGTTGAGCTACAAAACTAATGCCTGTTGTTCAACGGAACATCGAGTGATCGAGGAGCGATTTCATTGGGGGCGAGCAGGACTTGTAAGTTTAACTTTAAATTAAAAAAGAATGTGATAACTATACAGATCCTTCCTGGAACTTGGGTAAGAAAGTACTTTACAAGCTCAAACGTTTTATCGCCTTGAGGCCTCATCTCTAGACATTGGGGGTATTGTGGCGATCCTGTGATGTCTATTTTGCCGTACATGATGGGAAAAAGAAAGGCTACAACTAATCAACCACCTCCATCGATAAAAGCCACGGGGACATCTCGTTTGACATTAATGAACTACCTCACAGGGGCAATGGGGGCCATTGAAAAGCAGATCACCACAGTAGAAGAGACTTTGAACTCGGAAAAACGGGGGGTATCAGTTTGGGCAAACAAGTCAATAGTAGAACAGGTCGGTCCTACTGGGCCCTTAAGGGGCAACCAATACCAGAATGGTTGTATTAAAACTGTGTCTGAATATATATCAGATAGTGATCAGGAGCCTGACACACAACTACTGTCAAAATGCCCAAGAAACCCGGAGGCAATAAGAAAGTCAGAGATAGTCGCCATAGAAAATGAGAAAATCCCTAGTGAATTTAGGTCTACACTTCAGAAGCCCCGTAAAAAATTGACTAAACGTATTAAAACATAGATCCCTCTCAATGCAGGACAGAAGGGAAGGTCTCACCCTAAAACTCTAAAACTCAACCCAATAATTCTCCCAACGAACTTGGGAACTTAACCACATTAATGGAAGAACTAGATATATTCCTAAGAGATACATTAGCCAGACTAACTGAAAGAGTTACTCTGATCGAAGAGAGATTGTATAACTCCAAGGAAACCGAGAGGATTGATAAATATGGTAGCCGACCCTATGATCAAGAAGGTTTAGGAGAAACAAATAGGGCTGAGAGAACAGATAAGCTCATCAGACAGCCCCTCCCCATACCAATTAGAGATAGTATAGGGACTCAAGGCACAGGGTGTCATACAAAGAAAGCACCAAGAATTCCAGCAGAATCTCTAAAAATCCTTCAGCGTTTCAATCAATCTAATGTCGAACAAGATAATGATAGAAAAGGTACCAATATATGACATGGTAGTTCTACACAGTTAAATAATAATTATCCAAATGTGTCTCTATCTCGAACGATAACCCCATCCGATTTAAACCATTTGGACTTACCATCAGCCATTACTCCATATACAGTTATTCTTGCTAACCTCCCGAGACTGACGGTGGAGGAAAATGAACCCTGGGATTCTCTGAGAAACAAGGCTCTGCATTGGTTGGGTGTAAAAACAGTGTTAACTGAAGCACTTTTCATGGAGTTCAAAATGGCTAGAAGAGTCAGTTGGCTTGGTAGAAATTGTAAAACCCTATCAGGGGACTGTGTGATATTAACGTTCAAAACATCACAACTATTGGAAAGTATTTTCTGGAGAGCAGGTAAGAAGAGGATAACGACTCACTGCATCAACGTATTACCTTTCGGCTATTTCTATCAGCCACCTCTTAACGTTGGACTAAGAAACAATAGGGGAGACATGCATGAAAATAGTCACTACACATACAATGTTGCGGTGAAAAACCGGTTTGATTCCCTCCCTATATTAGATGAGGTAGATTGACTAAACACCTTAGTTATAAGTGACATACCCAGAATGACAGGCAATTTACACCCGCCATTAGATGTACTCGGGTCTAACTCAGAGTGTGGATCAAACCCAGAAAAGGGCACAATCATTGATTGTGGAGATAGATGTCTAGGCAATATTCCTATAAGCCTCGGTACTCCATATCCTAGCTTGGGTACAAGATCTACTCGAGATACGGGCTTTTCACAAGAAGCATCACTGACCACCTGACCACCATAGAATTATCGGATAGGCTAGACGATTATAAGGACACAGTGAATAACACATCTGCACTATTTTGGAACATCGCAGGTTTATGTACGAAGTTGATAAACCCCCTGTGGCATGAGTTTGTAGGGAAATTTAATATTCTTTGTTTTCAAGAAACATGGACCATAGACAGAACCCATATAAATGGCTATAAGACCTTCCATACTGCCGCAGTGCCTTCTGTACACAGGAGATCTAAGGGGGGGGTCTAAGTCTATATGTTTCAAATAAGGTGAATGCAACCAAGATAACCTTGTTGATATCAGATAGTTATTATCAAATTGTGACCATGTATATGGATAAACATCACTGTATTGCACTGATATCTTTTTATAACAATGCCCCGTCGGATCAAATCGCGGAGCATTGAAAAAATTAATCAGTGATTTAAGTAAGCTACAGCATTAAAATGTAAAAGATGTGTTTATTGTTTGGGGTTGGGATTTTCATACTGGTTTGTGCCCGCTAATTGGAGGGAAAAATTGCGGATTATCATCTGAGGATGACAATATCTACCTCCATTTCCCTCATTCAACCTATGGGGACTTTTTAAATGAGATCTTATTTGCATTTGATTTAGGATTTGCTAACAATCTATGCTCTCCCCAAGTTACTTTTAGTCAGACATTCAATGGGAGAGGTATGAATTCGATAATCGATTACATAATTTTATCTAATAGGCATTTGACAAGACTTATAAACTATAGAATTCATAAGAACGCTTTGAGCAATCATTTCCCACTGAGCGTAACTCTATCCCTCCCAAATAACGTGCGAAACCCTCAGTGCAACTCAGTACATATGGTCCAGAATATAGCCTTGGACAAAACAAATGGCTATTCTTTACAGTGGTCCAAGATAGAACCAATTGAGTTTACTAAGAAAATTGTGGCTAACTGTTATAACTCACTTTTAATTTGCCTCGGCGAGACAACCCCCCATGTTGACATATTAGAATCGAATTAGAATAAAAAAGCACACACGAACAAACAAGGTTGGTTTGACTCTAAATGCACAAAAGCCTACACAATATTAAAGTATGCGTTGCATAGATCAGTAAGAAATAGCAACGAAATAAAGGAGTGAAGAAGGGAATATAACTAGGCCCTGAAAGCTCGCAAAGGCAAACTAAAAGATAACGCATGGGCTGCCCTACATGAAGCTATGCTGAATAGAGACAGCGCCGGTTTTTGGCGAGTGGTAAATGCCCCATTTCTCACAGCTCAAGATACACCAACCATAGAGATTTCTATAGATGAATGTCACTGGGTGGGTTATTTCTCTAAATTGTATAAACAGGAACTGGATGGGAGCGGTATGAACGCTTCACATATGCAGCAGGGAATAATCTCCCCGGTGAAATACCCTATAGATCTCTGTTTTACTTTAGACGAGGTCAACTGTGCAATAACTGCTAGCAAGGGTGGAAAGGCACCTGGCCCCGATGGCGTTTCAGTAGATGGCTTTTATGGGGCCCCCTTTTAACGCAGGTACTAGTAGCCTGTTGTTCTATCGGATTTATAGAGACATGGTCGGAATCAATATTGGTACCAATATACAAAAAGGGAGACCGACAGAACCCAGCGTGTTACCGCCCAATATCATTGCTGGACTCTTTGGGTAAGGTGGCGGGCCGATTGTGCTTAGTCGGCTTCAGGATTGGGCAGAAGATAAGAACATTCTCTCAGATTTACAATTCGGTTTTCAACAGGGTTTAGGTATAGTAGAACAAGGATGTAGGGCCAGATGTACAAAGGTTTTTTGCATGCGCAAATGGGTTTTAGACCCGTTTGTGGCCGCAAAAACCTTTGGCCTATGTACTAATCCTATTTTGGTGTCGCAAATCAATTTACGACTTGCAAAATAGGATTAGCGACTCGCTATTAGGAAGGGGCGTTCCAAGGGCGTCCCTTCCTAATTGCAACTCCTTAAGCTATGTAAGAATGTTTTGCGACCGCAGTTTACCACCCTTCTCAGAAGGGTGGTAAGGCACTCGCAAACGGGAAGGGGTCCCCAGGGGACCCCTTCCCATTTGTGAATGCATGTGCAAATATTTTTTAAGGGCAGGCAGTGGCCCTAGGGACCACTGCCTGCCCTTCAAAAATGAAACTGAAAAGTTTCATTTTTATTTTTTAAATGCATCCCGTTTTTCTTTAAGGAAAACGGGCTGCATTTAAAATCCCAGCAGGCCACCATCCCTGGGAGTGCCAGCCATTCCCAATGGGGTTGCAAATTGCCACAGCCTCATTAATATGCATGAGGCATGAAATTTGCGACCCCATTGGGAATCGCAAACAGTGTCTCAGACACTGTTGTGCATCCCAATTAGCGAGTTGCAAATTGCGGGTCGCAAATGCGAAGCAATTTGCGACTCGCTAATTGGCGGGTCGTACATCTGGCCCTAAATCTTAACATTTTGCTGGGGAAGTATACGCTGTCTAAACAAAGAAGATTATATTTGGCATTTGTAGATCTTACAACAGCCTTTGACTGCATAATTCACAATAAATTATGGAATATTTTAGCTGACATGGGTGTGGAAGCTCCATTAATTCAGTTTTTGAGGCAGCTTTATAGTAATGCGAAAGCAAGGGTTCGTTATGGAGCCAAGGGCGAATGCACTGCACCATTCAACGTGGAGAGGGGGGTTAGGCAGGGCTGTGTCCTGGCACCATTTCTATTTACACTCTACACCAATGGTTTGGGGCAAGCAATGGTGGAGAAGTGCCAGGACCTGCCACAAATAAATATTTGCCCCTACCCGTCCTTCTGTATGTGGATGACACAGTGCTGATGGCCCGAATTGGGACTCCAAAGGGCACTCACAAATTATACTGAGTACATGGATAACCTGGGTTTGAGAGTGAACACTACAAAAACTTTCATTATGAAGTGCGGGAAAGGCAGTGCAAAATGTAGGGACATATTTATTGATAACAAAATGGTGGAATACACCAAACATTTCCCTATTTAGTCATTTTATTCGACCAAAAGCGGACATGGTCAGAGGCAATTAAAAATAGGAAACTACTTTTTATGAAAGCTACGGTAGCCCTAGCCAATTTCGCAAAGAAACTGGGTAGAAGGCCTCCTCGAGCTGCTGCATATATACCAGGCGAAATGCGTCAGTATGGCCATATACAGCGCAGGTGTGTGGGGCTATTGTGATATTAAATCCATACAGCGGGTCGAGAATGCCTTTTTAAAATTCCTTCTGGCAGTTCCAGGTAGTACTTCCACCTACATATGTCACACTGAATTAGGGATACCGTTTATATCGGACCTAATAAAAGCCCAACCTGTCCTTTTGTGGCACAGGATTTGGACTTCCACAAAAACTACTTTCAACCGGGATATTTTAAAAGATAGCCTTAAGCTGGACCGGGTACTTGAGACCCCATGGTAAAAGTACGTAAAAAATGTAATGAACGATCTCGGGTACCCTGAATTTTATGATGACCCTGGCTCCATAAATTCCGTCTCCAGAAAGGATTTTAAAAGATATTGCATGACACACTTGGAGGCAAATAGATTTGCTGTTGAGGCATCAAAACCTTCGGTACAATCTAATCAAATGATATTGACCACCTATGGTATTCAGCATACCTAAAAACCATATTTAGTGGTTATGATAGATTTGTACCGACCCGCTTCAGACTTGGAATTTTCCATCGTTTCATAAGTTTTCCTGTAACAAACGATTGGTCCACAATATTGAGTAGTTGTCCATGCGATGAACTGTCTCAGCAATCGACAATTCATGTGGTTTTATTCTGCAAATTCTATGTAATGCAAAGAAGGAGATGGATTTTACCAATTTTAAGAGTATCGGGTCTAAGACAATGTCGTCCAGCATTTTTATTCTTGCAATTTTTAGAAAATGAATGTTTTACAAAGTCAATTGCATCTTTCTTAGAAAGCATAATGAAATGTAGAAAAACTATACTTATATGACATTTTCTGAGGTAAACCGATTGAAACTGCTGCTACGGTTTGAATAAAATTTTGAACTATTGAGTAACCTGTAATTAATGTTATTTAATGTACTTTTTAACTATGTAATACATATGTGTGTTAAATTGTATGCTTTTATGATTTTTCTGAAAAATAAATCGAATAAAGCTTCTTTGAATTGAATTGAATACTCAAATCTAGTGCAAGGTATAATGGAGGCCAAAATAGAAGTGGCAAATTATTGGCTAAATATTTGAAAACTAGGAAAGAAAGAACCAAAATACATGCTATTTACAACAATTATGATAAACAATATGAGGTAAAGTGTAGTAAATTTACTTATAAGTTTTTCTTCTTCTGTGTCTTGCCTCTAATGTTCCTATCCTTGCTGTGTATTTTATGAGTGGATCATTTTGTTTTGAGTGTTCTCTAAAGAATGTTTACTGTCAAAGAGGAGATTGTGGAAGGTAGTTACCTGGGGCTCTCCTGGGAAGGCTGTGACTGGATTTTCTTCTCACCAATAAATCCTCCTCATTTATTTTTTCTGCAAACCGCCTATGAATTTTTTGGATATCTATCTTCATATTGGCAATGACTGGCTAACTATCTATGTGCTAGCTGACTTTCTACACACTGAGAAAGAAACTTCAACACTTATCTTTGTGCTGCTTCATCTATGCTTGCTGCACATCATCCTTTCAAGGTACTATTGACTTAATCTTTACTGTTCTTCTCAAGCAAAGTTTTCTTTTGGTACTTTCTATTTTTTACCCATAAGTCCTGTGTCTATGTGATTCTTTTGGCGCTGCTCCTCGCATGTCTTTATCTCTCATGAGATAGTGTGTTTTGGATTTTGGACTGGGCTTTCTTCTGCCTTGTTTGAGTGCCATGTGAGTGTCCTGCTTTATTGCTGTTTGTTAATGCTGTGCATTGGAGAGGCTTGAGCTCAGACCTTCTTCGCCCTTGTGTGCCCCTTGAGCCCCTCTCTGTCGCAACAAGCATCGCTCAAGCTTCCCAGTCTAGAAAACACACTCGAGGTGCCCCTTGAGCCTTGCACTCACACTGCTGCAACGAGCATTGCTCGAGCTTCTCAGTCAAGAAAACATACACTTGTAACATCAACCTCAAGAACACAGCTCTAGCTTATATGTGCGCTTTCGAACTCTTTCATCTTATTTTTTTGTACCTGTTGATCTCTCGTGCCTGCATTTTGGTATTCTGCCTGACTTCTTGTAGACACAGGGCTTGGAGATTGGACTTGAGGATATGCCTCCGATCATTCTTTACTCTGCCCCTCCTACTTCAGCAACAGTAAGAAAGGACCATCTGCCTCCACAATGGCAAGGAAATTGAAAAAGGGCTACTCTCCTAACTTTGGCTCATCTCCTCCTATTTCCATTTAAATGGATATTGTAATAGACAGAGGACTCTTCATCTGCATATTTATGCTATTTTTCAGCCATCTTTAATCATATGTTGTTCCCTACAGGTGGATCTCGGACACAACTTTGTGTATAAGTGATTATTTCCTTGTTTTCTTTTGTATAATTTCTACTATCTCTTTTGTCACCTGCATTTAGTTCCTTTTATGCCCTTTCTTTTTTTCTCACCTCAGTATTTCTGTATCGTGTTTTTTCACTAATAGAAGCTAAGCAATTGATTAAGCCTTAGATACCTTAAGCGTATACATAAAAATCAGCGAGTATGTGGAAAATACCAATTCATCCTGGATTCATTATTATAGCTAGGTTACAAGAAAATATCAAATGTCATATAATAGATTAAAATACTAGTATTGCAATACATAGAAGTCAAACACACTAGGAATACCTCCAAAAAGATAAGCTAAATTTTGAGATCTTAATCAAAATAGGCTGCCCACACTCTCTCAAACTTCTTAAGTCCACCAATTCACAATGCATAGGCTTGTTCACTTTTTTTACTTGCTGCATTTTTGGACCCATTCATATAAAGATGGTATAAGATCTGATCGCCATCTCTGAAGCAAGAGTGATCTGGCGACAGCCATTGCAATATATAATAATTTTTTGATCAGCTTATCTGAAAGAAGAAGGTCTGGGTCATAGCCAAGCACTATTAACCAAGTATTCAAACCTATTGAAATACCGCATTTGAGTTCCAAATAGTGAAAAATGTCATTACAGAACCTCTGAATCAAGTGGCATTGTAATATGATATGTGCCCAATTGGCTGAAGGATGGTTAAGGCAATGAAAGCACTGCGCTGATTGGTTAGAATAAATCTTAAAAGTTTTGTTCTATAAAGTAGCCATTTGCTAAAAAACAACATCCTTCGCCAATTAGCTCCCCTTAACGTGCTAAAATTGAGATTATTAACTACTGACCACATACTCGCTGTGATTTCCATCTCCTCATGTTTTGCCCATTTCGTTATGGCCTTCCCCTCCAGATCAATACCCTTAATAGAGGCTAAACACTTTTTCCATTCCCCAGGTTTCTTAAATGCCATATCTTCTATTAGATCATATACTAAACTTTTTCGATCGATGATCTGGACCAAATCAAGTTTACTCAGGAACTTACTAAAAACATTATATGACCCAAGGAGAAGGAAGTCATTTGGAAATAAATAGGACGTTTCAACTATGCTCAGCCATCTACTATTCCTTAAAAAATCAGAAATTTTCACAAATCCAGCCTTGACCCATTTTTGTGTAATTACTGATGATTCTCTAATCCCAGATAGTAAAATAGGGCCAGATAACGGAGTTGAGGAATTAATTGCGGGGATAGAATATCATCTATAGAAAGCCTGGCATTTATGGAAAAACCCCTGTATGCACTTATACCGTACTAATTTAGGAGATTTAACCATTGTTAATGGGCAGTGGATCTGATTTTCTTTACAAATTAAATTCATAAAATAATTAGTAAAAAAAACAATTGTAATTCCGGCTTAACTCTAGACATATATTGTGCAAAATATGCAAAATAGTAATCCCTCAAATTTGGGAGAGCAAATCCGCCATTTTCCAGCTCCTCATATAAAGTGCTAAGTGCAATTCAGGGGACCTTCTTTCCCCACAAAAAAGATGTAAACTATTTTAGTAAAAAAAGAGCTCATTAAAACACTGGGAATCGCTGAGAAAAGAAAATTAAATAGCGGAAGAATAGACATTTTAATCAATGCAACCCTACCCAAGATGGTTAATGGGAGAGAATTCTATCGGAAGAATAAATCCTGGACTTTTCGTAAAAGTGGGGCGAAATTCAAATCATATAAATCAGTAATTTGTGCCGAAAAATAAACCCCAAGATATTTTTTCGGTTTTGTATTTAAACAAGAAAGAATATCGAGATGTAAATCGATGGGTGCTCCGCCACACTGTATAATTTCTGTTTTTTTAAAATTTATTTTATATCTGCCGAGCGCCTCAAATTGCTCAAAAATCTCAAAAGTTTTTCCTTGAACCTCCTTCTCAGGCTTTATAATGAGCATAATATCATCGGCGTATAGTTTCACTTTTGCCATAGTTGGTAGTGGAGGGCAGATATCCATACTATTCCTAATGGCAATCGCCAATGGCTCGATAAAAAAGGCAAATAGTACCGGGGACAATGGACATCCTTGTCTAGTCCCCCGTTTAACCTTAACTTGGCCTACCCCCGTGGTGTTAATAATTATGTTGGCTTCTGCATTCAAGTATAGTTTCTGAACCAACCCCGTAATTTTGGGCGGTATGCCAAAATTTGCCAAAATAAAAAATAAGGTCTCCCAGACAACTAGGTCAAATGCCTTTTCAGCATCTAAAAGGAGGACTAGCGCTGGTATCTTCCGAGTCTCAAAATAGTCAAGTGCTTCCGCTAAATAGTGTGTATTAGTGCCGAGCTGCCTTCCAGCAATAAAACCATTTTGGTCAGGGTGAATCAAATGCGAGGCAATTCGATTAAAACGATTGGCTAAAAGTTTAGTAATTATTTTATAGTCAGAATTTAAGAGCGTGATGGGACGATAGGAATTAGGGTCTTCACTATCCTTACCTTTTTTTTTAAAAAAACTGACTATATTCCCATTTCTAAATGACAATGGTATCACCCCACCCTCTAAAATTGAGGTGGCCAACAATAAAAAATAATCCAAAATGGTACTAGAAAAGATTTTTAAAAATTCTCCCGGGAGGCATTCCGGGCCACAAACTTTTCCATTCGGGAGATTTTTAATGACGTCCTCCAGCTCATCTTTAGTGAAAGGACTCGCCATGCTCATTTTCTCCACATCTGAGAGTACAGGGAAATCATGTCTCTGGAGAAAGTCTCTCAAGGATGTCATATCAATGGTCTGTTGTTGGCCATATATGTTCCTATAATTTTGTAACATTATATCCCCTATTACTACCGGGTCATCAGTACGGGAAGCAATTATAGGACATTTCAATGCGGTTATCTGGTTAGTTACAGCCTGCTCCCTTGCCTGACACGCAAGGAACCTCCCGGTATAATTACTCTCTTCGTAGATTTTTTTGCCTGTGGTGCTGATAAAAGGATTCACTTTTGACATAATATTTTTCACTAAGATCCCGTTTAGCCTGATCAAACTGCCGTTGGTTGAAAATTGAGGGACTGCTAAGAAATGTGTCAAAGGACCTTTGCACTTTCTGCTCTAAGAATCGCTTTTCTTCCTTAGCTTTCCTAAGGATATCGACATCCTTTCCAATGGCTAGTCCCCTTATGAAAGCCTTAAGCGATTCCCAAACCACGTGCAAAGGTGCAGAACCAAGATTTCGCTCGAAAAATTCTTTAATCTCAGTTTTAATAAAGAGCACCCAGTTCTCCTCTGATAGATATTGCCTATTTAGCATCCATCTTTTAGGGGTCGTAGTGTATTTACCTAACTCTAACTCAAGAATCACCATCGCATGATCGGAGAATCCATTCTGAAGGATTCTCAGCTGGCTAAAAATCAGTCTCCTAGAAATAAGAAAAAAATCGATGCGTGACAAAGTACGAAATCTACCTGAAGAACAAGTATAGGCGGTCTTAGTTGGGAATACTGCCCTCCAGGGATCCAATATGTCCAGAGTCAAGCAATAGTTTTGTAAAACTTTTAAAATTTTGGGCTTTAACTGTTTTTTGGACAAAGCAGAGGAGTCGATTTTAGGGTTCATTAGCAAATTAAAATCCCCCCCTAGGATCAATTCACCGGGTACTTGAACTAAAGACTGAAAAAAATCCTCATACGGCATAGGATTATCCTCCACTGGGGCATATAAGCTGGCGAAAGTTACAAGTCTCCCCCCTAGGTTACAGGTGGCCCAACACCACCTTCCACCTTGATCATTTAGAAAATTAACAACTTCAGCCTGAAGTTTTTGCTAAGGAAAATCGCCGTGCCCCGATGGGATGCCGAATATGAGGAAAAGCCCCTGTAAGCTGCCCAGGACTGAAGCATTGGGAAATCTACTAATTTCCCTGCTGGTATATGGGTCTCTTGTAGTAAAATGGGCGCAGGATGTTCTGTCTTAATCCATGCCTCAATAGCCCGCGTTTTCTTTTTATTGTTGAGGCCGTTAACATTAAAAGAATCTACTTTCAAAATTTCCTTTTTAGCCATTAGCAGCAGGCAGGGTAATATCCGTGCACCCTAACAGCATAGATAGAAATGTGCTGGAAATGTGTTGGAGCCCTGCTACAATGGTAAATGGCCCCATCTGATATCTAACAAAATGTGAGTCTATTAATAATGAATGGATGTATATGTGTATGGATTTAAAAAATGGATTTAGTTTTTTCCCCATGCTCCCTTTTCCACCCCCGTGACCCCCCCTCCTCCCATAGCCACCATGAGCAGACCACCGTCCCTGCTCACACCTGACCGGCTATCCCCTCCCCCCTTAACCGGCACTATGACTTGGTGCCAAGTGCTACCGGACTACCTACACCCCCCCTCCTTCAAAAAGAGGAAAACAAACAAGAGCAAAGAAAAAAGAAAAAGAGAAAAAAAGAGAAAAATCAGAAGGCAATAGATAACAAACTACCTAAATGGATATACTAAAAGAGGGACGAGCACCAGGATAAGAGACCAAAGCTAGCAATTGAAAACCTTTTTGAAAACATTTTGAATCATTTGTAAACTCATAGCATTAACCCTACAACATTATTTTGACACTATGAAGTCTACAGGCCATTAGGATTTATCCATCGAAATCACAAGTGATTAAGAACATTTTAGAAACATTCTGAAAGCATTTTGTAAACTCATATCATTAACACTATGACATTATCTTGACACTATGGAGTCTATGAAGTCTATAGGCCGTTAGGATTTACTCATCGAAATTTGTTGCAGTAATTCCTGCGCTTCCGGGACATTACAAAATATGTGAAATCTGCCTTTAACTAGCACTTTTAACTTGCTCTGTTGGGCAATCATTGCCTGCGCCCCCTGTTCCTTGAACAAATGTAACATTTTTACAAACTCTTTCCGCCTTTTGGCTGCGGAAGCCGACATGTCCGGCAAGATGCGGCAAAGTGAAATCTCTGTTGAGGTGAACTGTCGCTGTTTAATGGCCTTAGTTAAGATTTGTTCCTTAACCCTGTAATCCCCAAAATTAACCAACATAGTCCGTGGGAACTTAGCATTGGGAGGAAGATGGGCTGGCACCTGATGTGCTTGCATAAGAGTAAGATCGATGATTCCAAAAGGGGGGACAGCGGGGCAGGTTTAGAGAGGTCCAACATACATGCCCCAACAATACTATACGCAAGAAGGATATGGAGTTCCTCTGAGTCCAAGTGAAAGAACAGGGAGATACTAGAGGTGGGGGTGGTGGTGGCCCCACACTGAGGGTGAAGGGGGAGATCCCCTTTTCGGAACTAGGGCTCTCACACACCTAGCAAGCTAGGTGTCATACTTCATCATATGAGCCTGCCCCTCGTCAGGTCGGCGCTGCAATACCTGACGGGCACCCAGTACGGGGCTCTTTGGCGGGGATCTTTTGTTCCTGCCGTTGGGTGCAGTGGGGGGTGAGGGGCCTAGTAGGTGTAGATGTGGGAGGGAAGTGGGTTAAAATAGGTCAGTTAGTCCTAGCAGTTATTTATTCAGGAAGGTAAACTGCCTAGTTAAAAATATAGAGAGTGGCGGTGAACTAGAGGCAAGGTATCTAGCTGTATGCGCCCTACTCTCGGTCGGTCAACATGTTTCGTGCCCTGTGTGTCAGGGGGATCTAGGCACTTCTTCAGGACCAATTGTAAACGCTATCTACACAGCGTGGTAAGTGAAAAACTACATACCACGTTCTCAGGTCAATAACCTGCAACCAAAAAGAAAAGGAAAAATATGTTTTTAAGGTGGGATGCAAACACTGTACATGACACGCATCTCATGGAACTGTTCTTACGGTACCGGAATGGTACGTGTGCTATGTGAATTTGTATAGTCACACACATACTCAACACCGTGTGAGGGGTGAGACTAAGGTTAAAAAGCGAAGGTAAGGTCTCTCATGCACAAGAGGATTCATAATAAAACCAAGGTCTCAAGATGGAAATTCCATCAAGAGCCGTAAAATAACATAACAGAAAGGACAGAAACCATGCTCACCTATACTGTTGTCTAGTTAGGACTGCAACAGAATCCGGCGGTCATAAAGGACACCAATTTGGGTCCTATGTAAGCAGAAGGAAAAAGGGCTGAATACAGTAACAAACTCCATACTGCACAAACCAGAAAAACCAGAAAAACCAGAAAAACCCAGGCGTTGGGACCATCAATGAGTAGTAAACAATTGCCAAGAGCAAGAGGTCCAGAAGGTAATAGACGCATCCCCTCAGACCAACCATGCTCCCGTGTAAACCAGGTGTACTAAGGCGCTACCACTGTGTAGCACACACGGTGGAGAGAGTATTTGTAAAGGGATTTGTCACACGTACACACCAATGAGTGAAAACGACAGCTGAGTGGGCCGGTAGACCATGAGAGAATATCACGGGGGTTGATAGACAAAAGGGGGGAGTGCCAGTAGTAAACCTGGTACATCAGCTAGACCCGCAATGTAAGCTCACCTCCGTTGCAGTCCATAGCATACTGGGTCTCCAAGCCAAGAGCAAGAGTGTAACTACTCACCAGCGTTTAAAGAGCGCTTCGTGTGCGACCTACCCTGCCGCCGGAAACCGGGATGGTGAATGGTGCCATAACTCAGGCACAGATGTACCAACCGGTCGGGGTCAACGTGGGAGGAGCCTCGTGTAGTGGCATGATCTCGCGAGACTTAGGGTCACGGAGGTTCGATGAGTGGAGTAAGAGGTAGAAGAGGCGGCCATCTTGAGATGGTCAAGTGGCTACTTATGTCGATGGTATATGGTGAATGGAAAATGCCAATTAGGTGGTGGTTACCCTGGGGCCGAGGAAGTGCAAAGTGTAGCATCGAAGGTACAGCTGCATCAATCACACAGCTAGTACATTCGGTTGGGATCTGTGCAACCGAAGTCATAGAGATAGATGTAATCTCGTGAGACTTGGTTATACAGTGAAGTTCCGGATCGGATCTGGAGCGGTTGGCGCGGCCATCTTGAGATTGTCAAATACAACCTCTACTCGGAAGCACAACTACGTGCGTGCCTCCATGGTGGAGCAGAGTCGCGTAGTCAGGTTGAAGTGGGCTACGGAGGGTATGTCAACCAGTAGTGTTAATTAGCACGCACCCCCTCTACGGTACCACTGGAAAAGTCCTAAAGTAGGTGCCTAATGTATGCTAGTATGGGAAATTAAAGACCAAAGTGCACATTCGATGGTCTGATTTGCGGTTTAGTGTGCTAAACAGATCTCAGTACCTGTGCACCGAGGAAAATAATAGATGCCAGGCTTCTCAAGGTACAGAACTGATGTGGGGAGTTCTTGATGTAGCACACCAAGGAAGGTATGCAATACAGGTGGTGCACTAAGTACATATAGGTACAGACGTGGTGGTGGCTGACTCTTATTGCATGGTGCCTCATGACACACAAAATGTGCAGTGACGCCCTCGTAATGGGTACAACCTAGATAAGTGAACCCCATGGAATGTCGTCATTAAGCCCTTCACTATGGGTTGCAAGTCTATGGACCCATCTCTGCTCAATCCTAAACAAAGATGACTTAGATATCTGTGTGTGTGCTTCCAAGACTACCATCTAAGTGAGTCAGGGGGGTGTTTCGCATCCTTGAAGTGTGTGTAAAGTCTAGTGGTAACCCTCTGGCACCGTATGTTACTCTTGTGCTCGGTTATCCGGGTCTTGACTGATCTCATGGTCATCCCTATGTATTTCAAGCCACATGGGCAGGTGATCATGTATATGCATTGGTTAGTATTGCAGTTAGTATGCTTGTTTAATTTCCATTGGAAGTTGGCCGAGAGAGAGATCTCCTTGACCGCATAAGTGAGTTTGCACACTGCGCAGGAGCCACAAGGATGGTGTCCTGTCACTGCCGGGAGACCCCACAAGGTCCTCTGTGTGTTAGGTTTGGTTTGTTTTGGCCTCGTGTGTATCAGAATGTCTTTCAGGTTGCGTGTCCTTTTATATGCAAACCTAGGCCTAGGTATGCGCAGGTCACCTGTACCTAGTATCCCCCAGTGTTTTAGGATAATTTTCTTGATTCGGGCGGAATCGGGGGTGAACGATGTGACACACGTCAGTGTATCTGTCGTAGGTTTTTCGTGTACCTCAAGGAGTGTCTCTCTAGGGTTGTTCCTAGCTCTTTTCATAGAGTCCCTCACTTGCCTTTCCGGGTAACCTCTAGCCCTGTGGTTGGCTGCAAGGAACAGGCTTCAGTTTTGTAATCAGCGACTGTCTTGCAGTTGCGTCTGATACGCAGAAACTGGCCAAAGGGTAAGTTGTCTTTCAGCGCCCTTGGGTGGTGACTATTGTATAAAAGCAAACTGTTGCAATCAGTGGGCTTTCTATACAGAGTAGTGCTAAGTAGTCCCTCAGTGAGTGTGATGTTCAGATCAAGAAATGGGACATTAGTTTCCGAAATGGTGTGAGTAAATCTCAGATAGTCATTCTGGTTGTTGATCCACCCCACGAATTCCGCGCAAGTAGAGCGATCCCCTTGCCAAAAGATGAGGATGTCATCTATAAAGCGTTTCCATAGTTTCAGGTTATTGAGGTATGGGTTATTAATGTTGTAGATGACATCCTTTTCAAATGCTGCCATATAAAGGCAGGCCAAACTAGGAGCAAAAGTGCTGCCCATTGAAGTACCCTGGCTTTGATGATATAGTTGTTTCTTGAATTCAAAGAAATTCTCAGTCAAAGCCAGGGTAGCGCACTCCATGATGAAAGATACAGGAGTAGGTGAAGACCACTCCAATGCATTCAATGCAGCCTCCACAACTTACAAAGTCGCTCTCTGGGGAATATTGGTATATAGAGCCTCCACGTCAAGTGTGATGAGGAGGTCTATATCGTCAGTATTTCCCGTCTCTTCAATAATTCTCAAGATATCTGTGGTGTCTCTAACAAAGGATGGAGTCTCTCTCACTATTGGCTGTAGAAAGTGATCACAGAATTTGGAGAGTGGCTCAAGTAGTGAGCCAATGCCAGAGACTATGGGGCGGCCAGGAACCGGGGTGGTGCCCTTGTGAATTTTAGGTAAGGTATAAAAGTATGGTATCCTCGGTTCCTTGGTGATTAAAAAGTCTGCCTCCTTGTGACTGATCCATCCATTGGATTCAGCTTCATACACCATTGTAAAGATGATGGAGGTAAGGCGTATTGTGGGATCAACTACGATGGGGGTGTAATACCTGTTGTTTGAAAGTTGACGATTGCATTCTGCATCGTAGTCTGTAGTAGACTGAACTACAGTGGCCCCACCTTTATCAGCCTGTTTAATAGTGATAGTCATGTCTTCAGAGAGGTTTGTCGCTACTTCCAACTCAACGTTGGAGAGGTTGTGAAAAGAGGTCCGACTATGAGGTAAAGCTAGTTCCTTAAGTACTGCTTTCTCAAAGGTTAGGACCTCTATGGGGACCATGCTGTTTTTTGGTGTAAAAGAGGAGGGGTTTCTTAACCCTGAGTCTTCCTGTTCATTCAAGGGTCTGTCTTGAAAGTATGATTTTAATCGTATCTTTCTGAACAGGTTTTGTACCTCACAGTGGTCTCTGAACTTGTCCACCCTGGGTGTGGGGACAAATCCAAGGCCCATCTCTAGCAAAGTTTTCTCTTGTTCTGTAAGGGTTCGGTGTGAGAGGTTAACTACTAGTTCCTCTTGCCTCGTGTTTTGCTCCGGGTTTCCATGCTGTTGGCTGGTTGGTCTTGCCATTGGACCTGCTTCTGAGATCCTCTTCTGTTGCGCCCTCTTCCTCTGCCCCAGCCTCTGTCTAAAAAAGGGGTGTTGCTATTGTGGAAGAATTGTGGCGGGCCATGTTGATAAGGTGGAAACTGCCAGAGATGCGGTGGAGGGCCCTGATAGAATGGTGGGCCCTGATACGGTGGTACATTGTAGTACTGGTTAGGGCGTTGAGTCCTCCTTGAATTGTTGCTCCCCCAACTTCCTGTACTAGAATCGCTATCAGTGGAGCCTCTCCTGTCTGAGTTGTCATCGGATGAGTAGCTCGTTTTAGCTGATGTATAGTCAGCCTTGAGGTATGGGTACACTTTTTCTTTTTTGAATTTCTGCATATCCTTTTGAAGCTTCGTTATTTTTTGCTTCATCAAATAGTCTTTATTATCAGGGATCTCAGCATTAATCTCCGCAAGTCTGGCTTTATAGGCTGAGATCTGCACAGTTGTTTTAAGTGCTCCCTCTGCAATTTGGATCCTAACAAGGAGTGCATCTGCAAGCCTTCTAGCTGTGTTAATAATTAACACAAGCCAGTCCCTAGTGCATTTCCACGCAACTAGGGACCATTCCTTTTAAAGGTTGCATCGTCCAAAAACAGTCTCGGGAAGTTACTGACAATCAAGCCAGAGGGGGCAATGTTGGCCCGCAGGTATTCCGTCATAAGGGCGCCATGGATGGTTATTTTCAACCACTCCCTTTTCAATGATGTTAGGGAATTCCAATCATCTGATTGTGTGCCAGAAGCTGAACTGCCATCATTTCCCAAAAGGGAAGGAGTTCTGTCTAGGATATCTGTTACCGCTTCGTCACCGAAGCTCAGACCGTGATGGTTATCCATAGGTAATAAAATGTGCTAGAGAGAGGGCCAGAAGGGATACAACCGTTATCCACTGGTAACCTAAACAGCAGTCCCACGGGTGTAACCCGTGCTAACTATGATTCCAAAAGTGGGGACAGCGGGGCATGTTTAGAGAGGTCCAACATACGTGCCCCAACAATACTATACGCAAGAAGGATATGGAGTTCCTCTGAGTCCAAGTGAAAGAACAGGGAGATACTAGAGGTGGGGGTGGTGGTGGCCCCACACTGAGGGTGAAGGGGGAGATCCCCTTTTCGGAACTAGGGCTCTCACACACCTAGCAAGCTAGGTGTCATGCTTCATCATATGAGCCTGCCCCTCGTCAGGTCGGCGCTGCAATACCAAACGGGCACCCAGTACGGGGCTCTTTGGCGGGGATCTTTTGTTCCTGCCGTTGGGTGCAGTGGGGGTGAGGGGCCTAGTAGGTGTAGATGTGGGAGGGAAGTGGGTTAAAATAGGTCAGTTAGTCCTAGCAGTTATTTATTCAGGAAGGTAAACTGCCTAGTTAAAAATATAGAGAGTGGCGGTGAACTAGAGGCAAGGTATTTAGCTGTATGCGCCCTACTCTCGGTCGGTCAACATGTTTTGTGCCCTGTGTGTCAGGGGGATCTAGGCACTTCTTCAGGACCAATTGTAAACGCTATCTACACAGCATGGTAAGTGAAAAACTACATACCACGTTCTCAGGTCAATAACCTGCAACCAAAAAGAAAAGGAAAAATATGTTTTTAAGGTGGGATGCAAACACTGTACATGACACGCATCTCATGGAACTGTTCTTACGGTACCGGAATGGTACGTGTGCTAAGTGAATTTGTATAGTCACACACATACTCAACACCGTGTGAGGGGTGAGACTAAGGTTAAAAAGCAAAGGTAAGGTCTCTCATGCACAAGAGGATTCATAATAAAACCAAGGTCTCAAGATGGAAATTCCATCAAGAGCCGTAAAATAACATAACAGAAAGGACAGAAACCATGCTCACCTATACTGTTGTCTAGTTAGGACTGCAACAGTATCCGGCGGTCATAAAGGACACCAATTTGGGTCCTATGTAAGCAGAAGGAAAAAGGGCTGAATACAGTAACAAACTCCATACTGCACAAACCAGAAAAACCAGAAAAACCCAGGCGTCGGGACCATCAATGAGTAGTAAACAATTGCCAAGAGCAAGAGGTCCAGAAGGTAATAGATGCATCCCCTCAGACCAACCATGCTCCCGTGTAAACCAGGTGTACTAAGGCGCTACCACTGTGTAGCACACACGGTGGAGAGAGTATTTGTAAAGGGATTTGTCACACGTACACACCAATGAGTGAAAACGACAGCTGAGTGGGCCGGTACACCACGAGAGAATATCACGGGGGTTGATAGACAAAAGGGGGGAGTGCCAGTAGTAAACCTGGTACCTCAGCTAGACCCGCAATGTAAGCTCACCTCCGTTGCAGTCCATAGCATACTGGGTCTCCAAGCCAAGAGCAAGAGTGTAACTACTCACCAGCGTTCAAAGAGCGCTTCGTGTGCGACCTACCCTGCCGCCGGAAACCGGGATGGTGAATGGTGCCGTAACTCAGGCACAGATGTACCAACCGGTCGGGGTCAATGTGGGAGGAGCCTCGTGTAGTGGCGTGATCTCGCGAGACTTAGGGTCACGGAGGTTCGATGAGTGGAGTAAGAGGTAGAAGAGGCGGCCATCTTGAGATGGTCAAGTGGCTACTTATGTCGATGGTATATGGTGAATGGAAAATGCCAATTAGGTGGTGGTTACCCTGGGGCCGAGGAAGTGCAAAGTGTAGCATCGAAGGTACAGCTGCATCAATCACACAGCTAGTACATTCGGTTGGGATCTGTGCAACCGAAGTCATAGAGATAGATGTAATCTCGTGAGACTTGGTTATACAGTGGGGTTCCGGATCGGTTCTGGAGCGGTTGGCGCGGCCATCTTGAGATTGTCAAATACAACCTCTACTCGGAAGCACAACTACGCGCGTGCCTCCATGGTGGAGCAGAGTTGCGTAGTCAGGTTGAAGTGGGCTACGGAGGGTATGTCAACCAGTAGTGTTAATTAGCATGCACCCCCTCTACGGTACCACTGGAAAAGTCCTAAAGTAGGTGCCTAATGTATACTAGTATGGGAAATTAAACACCAAAGCGCACACTCGATGGTCTGATTTGCGGTTTAGTGTGCTAAACAGATCTCAGTACCTGTGCACCGAGGAAAATAATAGATGCTAGGCCTCTCAAGGTACAGAACTGATGTGGGGAGTTCTTGATGTAGCACACCAAGGAAGGTATGCGATACAGGTGGTGCACTAAGTACATATAGGTACAGACGTGGTGGTGGCTGACTCTTATTGCATGGTGCCTCATGACACACAAAATGTGCAGTGACGCCCTCGTAATGGGTACAACCTAGATAAGTGAACCCCATGGAATGTCGTCATTAAGCCCTTCACTATGGGTTGCAAGTCTATGGACCCATCTCTGCTCAATCCTAAACAAAGATGACTTAGATATCTGTGTGTGTGCTTCCAAGACTACCCATCTAAGTGAGTCAGGGGGGTGTTTCGCATCCTTGAAGTGTGTGTAAAGTCTAGTGGTAACCCTCTGGCACCGTATGTTACTCTTGTGCTCGGTTATCCGGGTCTTGACTGATCACATGGTCATCCCTATGTATTTCAAGCCACATGGGCAGGTGATCATGTATATGCATTGGTTAGTGTTGCAGTTAGTATGCTTGTTTAATTTCCATTGGAAGTTGGCCGAGAGAGAGATCTCCTTGACCGCATAAGTGAGTTTGCACACTGCGCAGGAGCCACAAGGATGGTGTCCTGTCACTGCCGGGAGACCCCACAAGGTCCTCTGTGTGTTAGGTTTGGTTTGTTTTGGCCTCGTGTGTATCAGAATGTCTTTCAGGTTGCGTGTCCTTTTATATGCAAACCTAGGCCTAGGTAAGCGCAGGTCACCTGTACCTAGTATCCCCCAGTGTTTTAGGATAATTTTCTTGATTCGGGCGGAATCGGGGGTGAACGATGTGACACACGTCAGTGTATCTGTCGTAGGTTTTTGGTGTACCTCAAGGAGTGTCTCTCTAGGTTTGTTCCTAGCTCTTTTCATAGAGACCCTCACATGCCTTTCCGGGTAACCTCTAGCCCTGAGGTTGGCTGCCAAGGAACAGGCTTCAGTTTTGTAATCAGCGACTGTCTTGCAGTTGCGTCTGATACGCAGAAACTGGCCAAAGGGTAAGTTGTCTTTCAGCGCCCTTGGGTGGTGACTATTGTATAAAAGCAAACTGTTGCGATCAGTGGGCTTTCTATACAGAGTAGTGCTAAGTAGTCCCTCAGTGAGTGTGATGTTCAGATCAAGAAACGGGACATTAGTTTCCGAAATGGTGTGAGTAAATCTCAGATAGTCATTCTGGTTGTTGATCCACCCCACGAATTCCGCGCAAGTAGAGCGATCCCTTTGCCAAAAGATGAGGATGTCATCTATAAAGCGTTTCCATAGTTTCAGGTTATTGAGGTATGGGTTATTAATGTTGTAGATGACATCCTTTTCAAATGCTGCCATATAAAGGCAGGCCAAACTAGGAGCGATGGCCGCCTCTTCTACCTCTTACTCCACTCATCGAACCTCCGTGACCCTAAGTCTCGCGAGATCACGCCACAACACGAGGCTCCTCCCACATTGACCCCGACCGGTTGGTACATCTGTGCCTGAGTTACTGCACCATTCACCATCCCGGTTTCCGGCGGCAGGGTAGGTCGCACACGAAGCGCTCTTTGAAAGCCGGTGAGTAGTTACACTCTTGCTCTTGGCTTGGAGACCCAGTATGCTATGGACTGCAACGGAGGTGAGCTTACATTGCGGGTCTAGCTGAGGTACCAGGTTTACTACTGGCACTCCCCCCTTTTGTCTATCAACCCCCGTGATATTCTCTCGTGGTGTACCGGCCCACTCAGCTGTCGTTTTCACTCATTGGTGTGTACGTGTGACAAATCCCTTTACAAATACTCTCTCCACCGTGTGTGCTACACAGTGGTAGCGCCTTAGTACACCTGGTTTACACGGGAGCATGGTTGGTCTGAGGGGATGCGTCTATTACCTTCTGGACCTCTTGCTCTTGGCAATTGTTTACTACTCATTGATGGTCCAGACGCCTGGATTTTTCTCGTTTTTCTGGTTTGTGCAGTATGGAGTTTGTTACTGTATTCAGCCCTTTTTCCTTCTGCTTACATAGGACCCAAATTGGTGTCCTTTATGACCGCCGGATACTGTTGCAGTCCTAACTAGACAACAGTATAGGTGAGCATGGTTTCTGTCCCTTCTTTTATGTTATTTTACGGCTCTTGATGGAATTTCCATCTTGAGACCTTGGTTTTATTATGAATCCTCTTGTGCATGAGAGACCTTACCTTCGCTTTTTAACCTTAGTCTCACCCCTCACACGGTGTTGAGTATGTGTGTGACTATACAAATTCACTTAGCACATGTACCATTCCGGTACCGTAAGAACAGTTCCATGAGATGCGTGTCATGTACAGTGTTTGCATCCCACCTTAAAAACATATTTTTCCTTTTCTTTTTGGTTGCAGGTTATTGACCTGAGAACGTGGTATGTAGTTTTTCACTTACCACGCTGTGTAGATAGCGTTTAAAATTGGTCCTGAAGAAGTGCCTAGATCCCCCTGACACACAGGGCACGAAACATGTTGACCGACCGAGAGTAGGGCGCATACAGCTAGATACCTTGCCTCTAGTTCACCGCCACTCTCTATATTTTTAACTAGGCAGTTTACCTTCCTGAATAAATAACTGCTAGGACTAACTGACCTATTTTAACCCACTTCCCTCCCACATCTAGACCTACTAGGCCCCTCACCTCACTGCACCCAACGGTAGGAACAAAAGATCCCCGCCAAAGAGCCCCGTACTGGGTGCCCGTCAGGTATTGCAGCGCCGACCTGATGAGGGGCAGGCTCATATGATGAAGCATGACACCTAGCTTGCTAGGTGTGTGAGAGCCCTAGTTCCGAATAGGGGATCTCCCCCTTCACCCTCAGTGTGGGGCCACCACCACCCCCACCTCTAGTATCTCCCTGTTCTTTCACTTGGACTCAGAGGAACTCCATATCCTTCTTGCGTATAAGAGTAAGATCACCATTAAATTCTGGGAGGACATTCTTTTTAATAAATGAATCAACCCATTGTAGAGTCTGCTGGCCCTCTAGGCCCTCCGGAATACCCAGAATGCGGAGATTGGAGCGTCTAGAATGATTCTCTAATTCCTCCAGTTTATACTCCAAAGTTCTCTGGCTCTGGAAGGTGGCGACTTTATTATTCATAGTTGAAACTTGGTCCTCCAACTGCGAGATCCTAGTCTCTGCCTCAAAAAGCCATGCCGGCACCTGAGCCATGGTTTCTTTGATTTTAGATAAACGAGCATGGATTACAGCGATTTCAGCAGATTGGGAGGCCTTCAGCTCTCGAATCTCCTCCAGAATCAAGTTAAGGAGGCTCTTGGTGTCCCATTGCATGGAGAAGGATCTATTATCCTGGGAGGAGTTGTCTTGAGTTGATTCTGGCCTACCTTCAGACTGCAAAGCCTGCGGGTCAGAGGACATAGGGGCACATGCATCAAAGGTTTTTGCGATCGCAAACGGTGCGATTCGCAAAAATCGGCCGTTTGCGACCGCAAATTGGCCTTTGGAGATGCATGAAAGTAGTTTCTATGCGCAATTTAAGAATTCGCAATTATTTGCGAATTCCTAAATTACGATTGCATTTAAGGAATCGCAATTTGCGATTCCTTAAATGCAATGCTAGAGCACTTTCAAATAGCGATTTCGCTTATTTGGGACCGCAAATTACAGACAAATCAAACTTGTCTGTAATTTGCAAAACTTTGAAAAATGCACTAAAATGCATTTTAAAGTTTTAGATTACACACACACATGCCCATGGGGCATGTGTGTGCACAACATGGGTGCACATCACAATTTCAGGGGTGTAACAGGGTGTCCTTTTGACACCCCTGCACCCTTGAAATTGCATGCGCAATTTGCGAGTACCTATTGGTATTCGCAAATAGCGCTCGCAATTTCCCATTCATTCCTATGGGCCTGTAGGCCCATAGGAATGAATGGGAAGCCATTCCTTATTTGCGACTCGCAATTTGCGAGTCGCAAATAAGGAATGTGAAGGAATCGCTATTATTATAGCGATTCCTACATGCATAGGCTTTTGCGATTCCTTAATTGCGATTCCTTAATAATCGCAATTAAGGAATCGCAAAAGCCTACCTTGATGCATGTGCCCCATAGACTCTACCGGGATAGTCAGGACAGCGTCCACAGGAGTAGATAGATCCAATGAAGAACCCCCCCCAGAAGAAGGCACAAGCAGAGAAGGGGATGGGGAGGGAAAATGGCTGCTATCCAAAGGATCTCTAAGACTCCCATCTTTACACAAATCCATAGGGTTGTCGATTAGAGGGGGCCCATTCCCTGCTGCTTCCTGTTCTACAGATGACAAACCGGGCTTAGCTTTGAAAAATAAAAGATACTTTTTGAGGTCCTTGGTAGCCCCAGCTGAATTGACCGGTATCAGTGTCTTTAACTTGGTCAGATCTGATGAGACGGCGGTACCTGCCCCAGGAGAGGCAATGGAAAAAGGACTAATGCTCGAATCAAGGTCCACAGAAGCCCCTCCAAGGTGGTCTTGTTTAACAGCCTCAGAGCTTGCCATCTCAGCAGTTTCGGTATTCAAATCAAGATCTTTCCTGAGAGCCGCTGCGCGGTTTGCCCGAGCAGCAGCCTGGCCAACTCGTTTTTTCACCCTTTGGCCCAGGCTTGGGGAGTCAGAGTGGGCTGTTGCAGTTCCTTTAGCTCCTTTGGTAAGATTTTGCATAATGTAGTTATCACGCTGAACCCTTAACGAGGCGGCCAAAAATTAATAAGTGGGACCCCCCCAGCGACCCTCAGCCAAGTGGCATAGGAAACTCCCATACACCGGTGGGTAAGAAAAAAAAAACTACGTGGACTTACCCCCTCTTGGAGAGAAACCTGGTGGTCTCAATGGCAAAAAAAAGAAAAAGACTGCGACTTCAAGGAACACAAATGCCAGCACTGCAAAGAGTATCCAAGAAGTATATCCAGGAAGTATATCAAACTCGTGGATTATGCAGATTAGCCGGAAAACCGCCTCAGGCCATTATGAAGCAAAAATGGTGTCAGCATGTTGAACACCAGCATGTTTGGAAGCCCACCGTAACATTGTAGGTAGGGTAGACGCATTTGGTACATCAGGATTATTCAGGGTTATTCAGATGAAAAAGGTCCGATCCTGTACAGCTCCTGTAAAAGCGTATTTGCGGAGCTCAGCTCGGCTCGGCTGCATCCCGCGGCTCAGCTGCCTTTCGCGTCTGACGTCAGCTCGACTTCGGACGAGGAATGGGGGTGTGGTTACGGCATTCTCAGCCCGGTAACTGACTCATCTCCTTACCTTCACTTTTTGTCATGCAGTATAATTCCCATTCTCCTTTCTTTCTATCCTCTCCTGGGAGTCCTGTCCTCCCCTGGTCTAAACGGAAAAAATCATTTATTAATTACTGAAAAGTATGTAGTTCCAACTAATCACCTGAAAAGAAAACATCTATGTTGGTCAATTGTTTGGGAGCAGAGAGCCAAGAGATATTTGAAAAATTACCAGATTTGATTACTGAAGGTGACAGTGATACAGTGAGTTTGAGACAGCTCTTAAAAACTAGATACCAATTTTCCACACCAATTTTTCCAAAATATTACGATGATTTAACTTTGGGAAAAGAAAACAGAATGAGAATGCGTCTGTTGAGGATTTTGTGACCAATCTAAAAAAATTAGCCTGCTGGTGATATTTTGGGGAGAATACAGAGGAAAGGATTCCCAATCAGTTCATGCTAGAATGTATGAATGACAAAGTGAGGGAGGAGTTATGGTCTAGAAATTATCCTAGTCTTACAGAAGTACTGACTGTTGCCAGACAAGTAGAGCACTCTATGCAAAGTGTACATGATTTACAAATATCCAAAGGTGAAGCGTCATTGGTACATACCCTCTCAACGGAAAAGACAACCATATTCCCGAGACAAAAAAATTCTTGTTATAGATGTGGTAATCCAAATCATTTGGCCGATCCTAAAGATTGTCCTGATGTCCGTGTAATGTGTTGACAGTGCAGGAGGAAAGGACACTTTGCCAAATGCTGTAAGTCTTCTTCTGTCAAAGAAAAGGTAAGTGAAGTGTATGCAGCCGAGAATTAAATTGTTCTCCAGATTTTTGATGACATTAATTGTGTAGCTAATGTGAGTTGTGAACATCTCTCTGATGTGGTCAAACTTAATGGAATTGAAGCCTCTATGATGATGGACTCACGCACAAGAATTTCTTTAGTTTCAAATAAGGACTATGCTCATCTCTTTGAAAGTAAACTTAATCTTTGTGATCCTGATGTCACTCCATACAGTTATGGGGGAAAGTATATTGACTTGATTGGTTACTTTGAGGCAGATCTAGAGTTTAGAGGTAATTGCGCTTCAGATAAAGTTTATGTCCCTGTAAAAGGGGATACCTTTTTGAGTTGGCCAAACCAGAGACTCCTAGGGATTTTTGTGGGACCCAAATTTAAACCCGCAGGTACAAGTCAGAAAAGTAGACACCATACCAGGGTTGTTTCTACAAAGCTTCCCAGAAGTGTTTTCTAATGAAGTAAGATGCGTTAAAGGTTATATTCTTCGCATCAAGCTTAAGGAGAGTGCCATTTCTGTTGGGTGCAAAGTTAGAAACATTCCCTCATGTCTACATGGGGTAGTGGAAGTGGAACTAAACTGGCTTAGGGAGGAAGGAATCATCAGCCGGTGGAAGCCTCTCAGTGGGTGGTGCCAGTTGTAATCGCTACTAAGGCTTCAGGGGAAATTCGGTTTTGTGTTGACCTCAGGCATCTGAACAGGGAGGTAGTAGAGGACAACTTTGTCTTACCCAATATAATGGAGATGGTGGCACTGATGGGCAACACCAGGCTTTTCACTACTCTTGACTTGACATTTGCCTATCACCAGGTCTGATTTAGTGAAGATTGCAAAGATCTGATGGCTTTTATTGCAACTTTCAGTGTATTCTGTTTCAATAGAAGGCTTTTTGGGCTCTGTTCCATGCAATCTTTCCTTGGGATGGCAGCATTTTATTCCAGATTTGTGCATAATTTTGCCAGCCATGGTGTGGCAATTAGGAATCTTCTTAGGAAAGGTATGGAATTTGCATGGACTGAGAACTGTCAAAAGGAGTTTGAAGTTTCATTCCAGGAATGCCTTGCTTGATACTCATGGATTCTAGTGACAAAGGTTTAGGTGCCACGTTGAAACAGAAACAGGGGGAGGAAGAAGTCAGCATAGCATTTACTTCTAGGTCATTGAGGGGAGCAGAAATCTGATATTCTATGATTGAGAAGGAAGCTCTTGCCGTGTATTGCTCAGTAAGACCATTTCTGCAATTTGTGTAGGGTGTCAATTTTGCAGACTCATCATAAGCCTTTGCAGGAGGTTTTTGGGAGAAAGGGTTTGGATTGTATTTTGTCCTGCATTTGCAAATGGCTGGTGGCTCTCCCAGACTTTCCATTTCTAGTCTCATACTTGCCAGGGGTTGACAATAAAGTCGCTAATGGCCTTTCTAGGTTAGCTGTTGACTCTCATGGCAATGATGAAGAGGAAAGTACATGGTGGAATGAGGACGATATCAAAGTTTGTAATGTCACGTTGAGGTATATTTCAGAGAATGAGTGGGTGCATGAGATGGAGAAAGATGATGTTTTGAAACTAGTTTGTGATTTATTTATGACTGAAGACAGAAGCTGGAAGAAACATGAAAGATTTACTGGATTTGTGAAAGTGTCTGATGAATTATCTGTGGTTAATCACATTCTAATGAGAGGAAGTAGCTTGGTTCCACCCCTTGGAGTCAGAGAACATCTGATACATCTTGCCTATGAAGGACACCAGGGCATTGGCAAAACAAAAGAAATACTTAGATGTGTATACTGGTGGCCCGGGGTGGACATCAATAATGAGCGTCTAGTGAGAGAGTGCTGTGAGTGCAAAATGAGTGACAAGTGTATGAAGGTGAGGAACTCTTCTCTGGTTTGTCAGGACATACCTGCCAAAGTTTGGGAAGGGATTGTGTTGGATATTGTTGGGCCCATTAGTGTAGATAACACCACCAAATATTTATTAGTGTTCATGGATATGCTGGGTGGCCGGAGGTGGGTGTTAATGATGAGATTAACACTGCAGCGGACATCAAATTCTTGACTGCAATTTTTGCAAGGGAAGGCAATCCCAGAACTGTGTTGAAAGATAATGGGTTACAGTTGACCTCAAATGAAATGGAGAAGTTTCTGGCTGACAGGGTCATAACTCAAAGGAGGTGTGCTCTTTTTCATGCTGAAAAAAGTGGAATGGTGGAGAGATTTAATACTGAAACAAACTATTCAAATTGCAAAGTATAATGGCAGTAATTGGAACCAAGCTGTTAAGAAGTGGGTGGAGGAATACAGGTTCACTCTGCACACAACAACAGGGGTGTGTCCATTTGTAATGTTCAAAAAATATAATCCACTTACCTCTGTTAAACCCCCTTGGGTTGAGATGTATTGCAAAGACAACATGTATCCTGGGAAGTTGATGAAGCGATCAGAATTGAGGGGATTGCACCTTCAGGCAAAAAGGAAAGATGATTATCACATTCATAAGGCTGTTAAACCTAGGATTGGTGATTTGGTCAAAATTAAATTACTTGAGAGAATTTGAGGTGTCTCACTGTTTATTAAATCATGCATAGTCACAAAAGTGTTCAGAGGTGCTGCTAAAATGGATGATGGGCGTATTTGGAACTTCAATAGAATTGTCATTGTGAATTGAGGGATTGTGGATTTTCTTTTTCTAGCATGTTGCTTTTGTCTGTTAAAGGGGGAGGGTATGTGTAGTTTATTCACTTATATATTTTTCTACACGCTGCCTCTGAATTTATTGGATATCTATCTTCTTTTAGAATCCTTTTATTAATTTTAACAAATCCATATATATCCTGGAAGAAGTAACACAAAAGATGTTGTGGATTATTTGTCATCAGTTGAAAAGATATTTGCAGTTTATTTTTGACTCCATAAAAGTTCCTACATTTATAAAACATGGTAGAACATGGGAAGGCACGTGGACCTGATGGTTTCACTATTGAATTTTACTCATAATTTTTGACTCCTAAAGTTTTGATCTTTTCAATTATTTTACAAGCTCTAAATCAGCACAAGATACCTTTCACTTTGATCCTATTTGTCTCATCCCTAAGGAAGGTCGTGATCCTATATTTTGCAAATATGTAGTAAAATCTGACTGTAAAATATATGCAAAGATCATTGCTCTTCATTTAGGTCCCTTATTACCAAAACAATTGGGATAAGAGTAGTCTGTCTTTGTCAAAGGGAGGCTCGCTTCTGATATACTAGATTATATTTAATATATTAAATAAATCCCACCAATATAAACATGCTTTAGCAGCCAAAACCCTTGATGCTAAAAAAAGGTTTTGATTGCGTGGGTTGGAATTTTACATTTCATGTCTTAGGTTGGTTTGTTTTTGAAGCCAAGAGAATTAATTTAATCTCTTTACTATACTCCTCACCTAAAGCTTCTATTTCTGTTAATAGATTAACTTCTGACAGATTTTCATTATATAGAGGGGTATGTAGGGATTATCACCAATTTTGAATATTTTAGCCCTAGAACCTTTTCTGTTAAAAACAAAACAGAATACTAATTCTTAAGGCAAAGCAACTGAAAGTGTCTGTTTATGCAGATGGCCCTCTTTTATTTATGTCTAATCCTGAATCTTGTCTTCCCTTCTCCATTAAGGATGTGTAATTTCATTACATCTGTTTCTGATTATAAGTTAAAGTCGGACAAATCAAAAAAGTTATCATTAAATAAATATTGTTTTAAGTAAATGATTGATAAATCAGGGTTTTATTTGAATTCAGGAAAAATTAAATATTTTAATTTGTTGTTCACATATTCTATAAAAATACAATAAATCTAGGGCCTGATTTAGATCTTGGCAGATGGTTTACTCTGTCACAATGGTGATGGATACACATTGCTGAAATATAAATCCCATAGGATATAATGGTATTTATATTTCAGAGGACGGGATATTCATCACCATTGTGATGGAGTAACCCATCCGCCAAGATCTAAATCAGGCCCTTAATCTTGATGAACCAATTAAAAAATGTAAAATGAATAACAATCTGAAACGCTCTATTTTCATCATGGAGGGGTGATTTAGACTCGATAAAAATTATATTATGGCCCATAGTTCTTTCTGTATTAATGATGAAACCTGATAATATCCCAACTTTTTTCTTTGATAAAATTGATTCCATAAGCACCTAATTTCTATGGCATAATAAAACGTCTTGACTCTCTACCTCTAGAATTAGGTTGTACAAAAATAAAGGAGGTGTGAATTTCCAGAATTTTCAAATATTATAATCAGACTTTTATTTTAAAACAATCTTTGCACTGGATACCAGACTCTAACAATTCCTTTTGTCCCCTGCAGGTGGACGTAGAAATATGTATTATTGTACTATTCTCCTTTAAATAATTTTTAACTTTTAATAGCAGACCCAAGTCCCTCTCTTTACCGATTATTATTAATACTTGCAGGTTACTTGTCCCATCATAGTATCCAAATCCACAAGACAAAACTACCTTCCTTACTTCCTCTATTTGTATAACAAATCTATTACAATACATTTTATTTCTATTTTTGGGAGTGCATTGAGAAATAAAGGTTTGTTGATCAATAAACATTTTAGCAATGAGAAATAATTTATTTTCAGATTGCCCAATTTCTATACAACTGTCTAACTCTCATAAAAATATAAGACGTTATTGTCCCATAAATTGGCATAAGCCTTAATACAGTTCAGGAGTCAGAGGAACCAATTCCACAAAAACGTCCTATTTTATAAATTTTATCTTCATTCCCAAACCGAAAAGCTTCTGTTATATATAAACTTGTAAAGCCACCTTCTATAGATGAAAGGCCAAAATCAAAAGTTGAACTACAACGGAACAAGATTTAAATTCATCTTGGTCGACTTCTGTTTGGAATATAATTTGGCAAAAAAATCATGAATCTTCCTGCACAGCTAGCATGACTCAAACTTTATTTTTTCCTTAGAAAATAGACCATTTTTCATACCAAAAATTGTGCATAAAATAAACCCTGTTATGCAAACTAAATGTTGGTCTTGTAAATAACCTAGAGCAGACTTAAAATGTATATTTTCATTTGCCCAAACGCTTTTTATTTCTGGCACAGAGTGTGGTCTCAAATCAATTGCAGTTTGAAGTCTAATGTGCCTTTCATTTTTACAAATATTCTTCTTGGTAAACCATCAGATGAATGGGTTTTGTTTTGCTCCAATACTGAAACAACAGATCCCTTATTAGTAACAACCTTTTAACAGATCACGATAAACTGGAATAACAGTTCCAATATCAGTTTTCAATCCTGGTAGTAAGGAGTATGCTACAACCACAGACCTAACAGAGCTTTTACAACACCCATTTCTCTTGAAGTAAAAAGAGAACTTTTATGGTCTCATGTAACGTCTTTTGTTTCTAATATAGTTGAGCAATCAATCTGTATTTCATTCTTCTAATATAGGATTTCCAAACCACTATGATGTTCTAGTTATTGCATTGTTTTTAACTCATACAATGGATTACACAACTGTTTTAATATTTTCACTTAACATATTTATTTCCTGAAATTATTGTTATAACTTTTTGAATCAACTAGCACTACTTTTTTGGTCACAAATATTCATATGGCAAACTATTTTATTTATTGATTTTCAAATTTTATGGATTCTTTTTATTTTTGACACAATTTCCCCTCCTTTTTCTTCTATTTTGTTTTTATTATACATAATTGAATCAATCAAAAAATTCTATTCAGTTGTAAGAGTAGCCGAAAAACTGCATGAATGCAATAAAACAAGTATACATATCCAGCTTCTCCTTAACATTTACCAGAACTAACAATTTATCATAAAAGTTCATAAATGCATCAAAAACAAACAGACATGTTCAGCTTCTCCTGGTATCAGTGTGTCAAATAAAGTACTAAAGTGTGGCAAAAACTGACATGTATAGCCAAGATCTCCTAAATGTCTTAAACAAACTAACAGTATTTAGGCCTAGTAACACATATATCAGCAATATAAAAGCATATAACAGGTTAAAAAATAAAAAAGACGAGTTTAGGCCAAGTCCATTGTACCCCTGGAATGCACTGCAGTGCGAAGGAAGGAACTTAAACAAAAGCAAGTCTCATCATCAGATAATCTTTGAAGATGGTAATACGCTTGAGTACATTGTCTGCGATTTCATAAAAGAGGCTCAAAACATTTTAGGGAATCTTTTATAAAAACCACAAAAGAAAGTAAAATATAGCATGGATTGACCAGAGGTATTGTTGCAGGGGCACATTCTAGATTTGATGTTATGCTGGGAGCCTGATGGGAAACAGAGCAGGTATTTGATCATATTGGCCCTAAAATGAGACAATAACGAGCATTCCCATCTCCCTCCAACATTCCAAAAATAGTTAGCAGGGGAGTTCTTGGAGCTTAAGTGTAAATAGGCCACAACAGTCGGTTTAGATGTTTCTACATTTAGCCTCTGAGCTTGTGCCTAGGGAAACATCTATTACAACGCAGGCATTACAACGTAGTGCCTTTACAACGCAGTCAGTACCACGACTGCGACGTTACTATGAGTTCCACTACAACGCCAAACATTACAATGACTTGCTTTAGGGAATGCAGTGTTGGATTTTAAGTCCAGCACCTTCCCTACTGATACATAGTATCAATTTATACTATTCCAAAGTCCAGCACTTCCCTAAAACAAGTTGTTGTAATGACTTGCGTTGTAATGGAACTCGTGGTACCAACACAGTCGTGGTATTGACTGCGTTGTTAAGCCACACGTTGTTTTGGCATGCGTGGTAACAGATCCTATTCTGTGCCTGTGCTAGTAGTAAGGCTTGTACTTGCTTTTTTCCAAGAGGGGTTTGTGATGCAGCATTGGAAAAGGCGTGGCTTAAGTGGGTGTCTTCAAATAATTTCTTTACGAAAGCCAGCCAAGGGACGGTAAAGTCTCTGTCACAAACTAGGCAGTCGTTAATTATGTCTCTTGTGAGGGAGGCTTCTTCTGTTTTTCAGGTAGACAGCCATAATAATGGTAGTCGGATACAAATTCGGTCACTCAGATAGTCTAAGCACATCTCCATGTGGCAGATGAAATGAGGGGTAGATCGGGGGACGGAAATAATTTTTCTGAAAAAGTGTTATTCTACCATTTGGAGGTCCATGAAATCTGCAGTACCCCAATTTCTGTCCTGTAGGATGCCACTGGGATGCATCGGGAAATGCATATCTTGATCAGTGGGGCGAGTGCCCTGCCACCCAGTGGAGATAAGGAGACTAAGGGCCCGATTCCAATGTGATGCCCGTCCGACATCAGTTTGGAACTGGAATCGAATGACCTCCTGTCATCGGTTCCGGCCCAGGAAGTAGGAACCCTGTACGGTCGCAATACTTTACAATGGGAGCATGCATTCCGAACGGAATGCATGCTCTCATTGCAAAGAGCAGAGGTGCAGTTCATCCGTGCACCCCCTGGCAGGCACATCAAGGTGCCTGCCACGGGGTGCAGGGATCAACAGGGGGGCACTATAGGTGCCCCCTAGGCCGTCATTTGGCGGCCTTGAACCCATGGGGGCCCTGCTGGGGGCCCCCAAAGAAAGAATCCCAATGTCTTTCTGTGTCAGAAAGGCCGGCACAGAAAGGCAGTGGGAATCTGCCATCATAATCCCTCGGCTGGAAAAAGCCGGCCGAGGGATTACTGCAGGGTTTCCGAATGGCGGACGGGCTCTCTGAGCCTGTCTGAGGCCATTCGGAAAACCGATTCGGATTCCCTTCCAACCGACCCCATAAAAAATCAGAACGGAATCCGACCAGCCGATTACGATGTAGGCTGGAGGCCTCCGACCGATGGCCGGAGCCGTTCCAGCCCGCATCGTAATCGGGTCCTGAGAAGTGAGCCGACTGCCCTGGATAGCCTCACCCTGCACACTGTTATGTTTTGAACCTATGAGCTGGGTGTGCTTAAAGTATCCCCCAAATAAGAAAAAGTGCTAGTACTTGCAGACGATTAGAGCCAACTAGAATACTTGGGAGGTGAGTGCACTTAGGGCCACATGCCATTATAAGTGATTTTGTGAAATTTATTGATAAATTAAGGGTGGCCATAAATTGTACAAAATAATTAAGTAACAGGCGCAGGGATTTGGGTGTGTGGGCGATTAGGACAGCATCATCCGCATATAGCAGTGCTGGTAGAGGGGCACCATTTATCAGTGGAAGATCTGGGGTACAGGAGATCAATTTGGAGGTGAGCCTATTTTTATATTGGATAAAGTGAAAGGGGGCAAGTATGCTCCCTTACCGAACCCCTCACCCTATTTTGATTTCATTGGACACTTCACCATTTTGGTCAAATCTAACCCAGGCCTTTGTATGTGCATGCAGGGATGCTAGGAAATGAACGAGTGTTGCGTCCAGCCCAATTCCGAGTAGGAGTTGCCATAGCTTTGACCAATTTGCACAGTCAAAAGCCATGGAAAAGTCTCTCACAAAAAATAGGCATCATTAGCCCTAGTGGTATCATGCTTCGATTATGCAAATAGGCAATATATGTTATGAGTGAAACCCTGAGATAGAGAATTAGAGATTAACTATATCTCAACACAAAAGACGACCTCTGTAACCTACACTCAAAACTCCTCTAAATAAACTTTATACATCTAATTCAGGTGATATACATATTTTATACTCAAAGTTAATCATCCAACTTTATACTAGACAATATAGTCATTTATTTGATAAATTTAACATGCAATATTGATATAAAACGTTTTATTATTTATTCGATTTAGAAAAAATAGTTCTTATCACACATCAACAGGGCAATATTGTGATCCTTCACAAGAGGAAAATGTATAGAAATTTTAAATACACAGGAATTGAGTGCCTGAAGGGACTGGGTATGTTGTATTATATAGTGCTAGTTGCATCCTAATATGTTGGATGGAACCACTGACTACTAGTCGGTCGGTTTCCATTCCGCCATGATGCCGGTCAGACGCACGTCCGACCAACATCATAATCCACTTGATATTGATCCATACAATATTTAAACACAAAAATATTGGAAACTGAATATTGAACACAAAATTATCGACTTTCCATACTTAACTCGTAAAGCCACAAATTCAGAGAACAAAAATATAATTGTTTAAAATATTGATTTTTTAATTATATCAAAAATAAAAATATCAGATACAAAAATGCCTTTCAGTGAAAATATAGTATGTCAAAAACATTGATTCACACAATATCTATGACCACAATATAACCAAAATAATTGAACAATAACTAATAAATATATAAAAAACACTTTTTACATAAAACAATTACTTAAAATAAAACAAAAACAATTTATACACACGATTAAATGAAACGAAAATATATAACATTTCTTTCACCCCCTCAAAAAATAAAACAAATTATAAAAATATAACACCCCCAAAAATATGCATAAACTAGAAGCATCAACATATATATACCAGTCGCCCGTGGAGGGGTGGCGCGATGCCGGCAGAGGAAGCCGGTATTTCAATATGTCAAAATAGCGGAATACCAGCGCGCTCTTAGGTCATGCAAATAACAACCAATACTCCAAGATAGATAAAGGGGTTTATTCCTGCATAAACCCTCCGTAATGCAGGAATAAACCCCTTTATCTATCTTGGAGTATTGGTTGTTATTTGCATGACCTGAGAGCGCCCTGGTATTCCGCTATTTTGACATATATATATATATATATATATATATATACACACACACACATACATCAATATATATACACACACACACATACATCCATATATATATATATTTATATATATATATATAGACACACACACATATTCAAAAGTATCAAAATATATTATATATCAAAAATAATACCATAGTAGGACTAAACAAATTAAAAAAAAATCTAACTAAAACTAAACCAACCAATGAAATAAAACTAGAAACAACTTTAACCAATAAAAACAATATGAGGAAACTCTGCCTATTTTCTCACCCAAGCATTACAGAAAAAATATATGCATTTTAACAACTACCTAACCAAGTAAGTTAAACCTATATTTAAACTAAAACGTAATTGTTATTAAACTTAAAAATTTTAAATGACAAATAATTAATAAAAAAGTACCCAACTATTATCTTTTTACAAAGACTTCCTAAAAGAAAAACCTACGTCTGGAGACTAACAACAAATTAACAATTAAAGTGAAATTTAGGATTTTTTTCGTCCAACAGAAAAGAAAACACCTGCTCTACATAAGAACACCCCTAACTGAAAAGCTGCAAATTGTGTGAAACATCTATACACAACATACAATTATACAAAATAGAAGTGATTACATAATTTTAAATGTAATGACAGAAGCAGCAAAGTATATCACTTTGCTGAAATGAAAGCAGTTACTTAATCACATGGGCGACACCAATAGCCAAGAAACAGCAACAACTGAAACTATAAACTGGAAATGTACTAAATATTATTCTAATGCATGCTATGGGAGTGCAACTTCAAAATATGATGTTGTAATTCATGTCTGAGAGCACCACCATCACCCCAAATGTAACAGAAATAGAAGCTAAAGAGATATTCCAGGATATAAGATAGGCAAGCACTAGCTCCCAGGAACCCACATGCAAAATCCTTAAAGATATATTACCTAAGTCCCTGAACACATACCAGGTCAACTACCACATATCCTCACTTAAAAACGCTTATTTGCATGAACTAAAAGAACCACCAGTGATACCCCACCTGCTCCTAAAAGATATCATGAAATACACATACTTGAACATTTAACAATAACACATAGGGCCTGATTGTGATGTCGGGTGGCGGTCCATCTGACATCGGAGGCTGCTGTCTAACTGCCACATAATGTTGCAGTCGGTTGGAGCACAGCAGGCGGAGGGACCGACCCACGCCTCCGACAGGCTCAAGGAGCCCTTCGGAGCGTAATCACTACAATGGGGGCGGTGGCTGTGGAGGCACCGCCGTAGGGATTACGAAGTTCCTTTTCCCTCTGCCTTTACATGATGGTCCTACAGCCATGTAAAGTCAGACAGAATGGGACTTTGGGGCCCCTTGTGGGCCCCCAGTATGGAGCCATAGGGGCACATGTGGTACCCCCAAACATCCATGCACCATGTGCCATGCACAACATGATGACTGGCACACGGTGCTTGGATGTTTCAAAACATGTCTTTTTCAGTTGCGGCTTGTGCTGTGGCCCTTTTCCATCCCACAGCACAAGCTGTAATTGTAAAAGGCATGTTTCCGAACGGCTTCATAATGAGAGCCATAATGATGAACCTTTCCTTTTACATGACTACCTAAATAATGATAAATGAATCCTAATATTCTCTTCAGTAGACAACGTAAACTCTCACACAGCCATATAAGGCTGTTACCATCATTTCAATCAAAGTATATGGAGGCACCTCCAAATCTCTGCACTAAGGGCCCGATTCTGATGCGGTTAGGAAATCTTCCCTATCGAATCGGTTTGGAAATGGTTTCTGGCCGACTCGGAATGGGAGAGTCCAACCGACCGAGTATGATGCATCCGGATGCTTCCAGATACGATTTGGTTGGACTCCCATTGACTTCTATGGGAGCCTATGTTCCTAACCGCATCGTAATCTGGGCCTCAGTTGGGAAGATACGTTCCCGATCCGGAAGGAGCAAATGCCATTAGAAGGCCTTCCTAACTGCATTGGAATCGGGCCCTAGGTGGGAATGCTTTCCTAACCGCATCAGAATCAGGCCCTAAGTGTAGAGTATTCTACAAACAATAAATTTGCCTTTGAAATAAAAAATGACAGCACTAGCCTATGTACCTGTCACAGAGGTAGCCAACCACTACAATTTACTAATAGAAATCCCTTTCTTCCAGCAAAATGAAGACAAACGTGGCCCCCTACTGGACTATTTCAAAGACACTTGGTTTGGCAGACTGCATCGCTCATAACACAAACATCAACTCAAATTCCAAATACCATGGTGGAATATCTATGACAGCACCTTGGCACAGGAAGCCAAAACAAACAATGGAGTCGAAGGGTGGCACAATGCCTTCCAATCCAAATTAGGCAGAACTCAACCTACACTGTACAAATTTATAGAAGCATTACAAAAAGACCAAAGCTACCAACAAGAAAGAATGGAACAACCTGTGAGCCAAGTTGGCCCTAAACATAGCAAACAAACTAAAAGAATGTATGATATGCTGTAATTTAAATAAAACTCTTCATAAATAACAAAGCAGTAGATTACTTAGCAATGATAGCCAAGAACATATGATAAAATAAATAGCAACCTACCAAAGACCTAAAAATCTGACAATTTCTTAACCAACATACCTTGTATTTTTTAAATAAAAATTTAATATTTTATTACATCAGTCAAAAAAATTAATTAAAATTCCAATTTAATAAAAACTGATAAAATAACACTATATATATATATATATTTTGTAATAAAATGTTATCGGCACCAACAAAGAAAGTAAAAAAACAACTCACTCCATCACATAAATGAATTGCAACATATAAATCAAACAATTCCAACCTAACAGTCACATGATATTTACACAAAGATTATAAAATGAACAGTTCCCACCCAAAATAAAATTAAATAAAGAAAACTTACTGTTCTGTAGCTGCAGATCTTTCGCTTTATCCATGTTAAAAAATATTAGTAATCCACCAAAAATGGTAAATTATTGTTCAATCAGCTCAAAACAAAATGCAGAAATAAAACCAAAAAGTATGTAGGAACCATAAAAACCCCGAAAAATTGTTTTAAAAATGTAAAGGCTCCAGGAAAACTGAAAACAGGAAATTAAATTAAGAATCAATGGTTATTGATAAATCAAAAATGATTTCCTTGAAAAAAAAACGTAAACTCTCAATGCCCATAGGACAAGTTCGTAGAGAAAAAACCTGCAAAGTAAATTAAAAACCCACAAGCAAAACACATTACCCTTCCAAAAATACATATGCATGACAGTTAATCATCAAAATATAACTAACATAACTTAATTTAACATAGTAGAGCACCACATTACTAAAATGGTGTACAAAAACTCAAAACTGCGACCGGGTTCCTGGAAAATAGACTGAAAACAACACAAATAGATTACAAAATAGCAGGTAATGGTAAAAAAGTCTGCTAAATGAAACTAAAAAAAACTATTACTCCATAGAAGTGAATGGGAAATGTTGAATAAATGTATGAAAAAATGTTTACAAATATTAAACATGTGAAACACGTAAAAATATTGTGAAAAAATGTAATAAAATGTATAAACTATAAATTAAATAACAGTATAAAATCTATACAATTATTTAATATATACATGAAGACATATGTTAAAATGATGTAGAAAACATGTATATAAAACAAACTAAAAATGTTAAAAACCTGTTAAACAATTGAAAATAAAGTTGAAAAGTAACAACACGTAATAGTAGGTAAAAATATAAGGTACATTATTTTATTAATAAAAAAATAAATGTTATATTTGCTTACCTTTATAAAAATGTTTGCTTTTCAGCTGAAATATATACAATTAAAAATGTCAAATTTGAATGATGGGGGAGACTGAAAAGTCCATGCCGTGCTGGAAGTTCTGTGCATGCACACAGGGGGGCACATCTTGTGCCCCACTGTGTGCATCCATAAGGTGTGAGGCACAGGGGGGCCCTCACCACCACTGTTTTCATGGAGGAAAGACCTCCATGAAAACATTTGCGGTGATGAAAGTCGTAATATGCTTGACGGGACTGCGACAGTCGCACCAAGCATTTAGGTGCCTTTGCCCTGCCGCACCACCATCAGAGAATGGCGGTTCTCTGGCGGAGTGAGTGGTCTCAGGGCAGCATAACCACTAGGGTCATAATGGAGCAATCGCAAGACTGCCATGGCCGCGCCACCGAGTCTGGTGGTCCTCGGACTGCCAGACTGGTAATTGGCCCCTAAATGGGTGAAATGTACTATTCCCACTCCAATGTAAACCAATTTGGGGAAGGCGTTGGACACTAAAGGGGTGACATTTACTATTCAACATCAACATCAACAAATCTCTATTCAGATAAAAATATCCATAAAAGAGTCCCACAGATAAAGTCTATACAAATATCTTAAAAAACGTTCATATTTGAAAAGAAATAGCTTAAATTCATAACAAAATAATCTCAGTTCATAGAAAAAATTTAATATACAAAACACAAAACACAGGGCAAGGAATAAAAATCAATGGCCACCGAGAGGGGACTCGTTATCAAAAGCATCAAATAGGGGAGAATTATTAGACATATATTATCACTGTCTAACAGAGGAAAATAAAAATCTAGGATTGCAATAGATATCAGTCAATTAGAGTATAATATCCTTGGCTACTCAATTTCATATCTTAAAATGTCCAGGTGCAAAAGCTGTTTTCTTCTACGGTTGGCATATGAAAAGCAAACAGAAACTCTATAACATAAATTCACATTGTCAAGGTTATGGATAAAGTTTAAAGTATTTTTATAATACAATTTTATTCTTTTAAAAACAATGGCCGCATTATTTTTTTCCTCAGGTCCCTATAAAAGTTGCAAGAAAATAAAATGCATTGTGGACTAGTTGGACTTGCTATCGCATGGGAATTTGGGTAACTTTTGGGGACAAAATCGCATCTTAGGAAAAGCAACCATAAAGTGTAGTGTGCCTATTCGCAGTCTAGTTAGATAGAATCTATGTTGGATGTTCGATACTAGATTAAGATAGTTCTGGGCACTTGGTTTCATGGGGCTTGAGAGGTACATTGACACAGTCAGTTTAAGACACTCTCTAGTTTCCCTATCAGCCATCCTTTTTGCAATCAGAATCATTTTTCAATCTTTATTGCTAAATTGTAACACTCCTACATGTATTATGCCAAAGAGTGAAAGTACTTGTCTTTAAGCCGTCCTCTAGATAGGGGACCGCCAATTCCTTGTGAGCTATATAAAAGGAGGTTGAACAGGGCACTGTTAATAGTCTACATAGGAAAAGGTTTTCCTGGGTCTGCAACAATTTACAGTTTGTCAGACCCCAAAGAAAGGCTCCATAATTGATGCTAAAGTGGTGATGTTTACTATTCCCCTCCAGTCCAACCATGTTGTGGGAAGGTGTTGGACACTAAAGGGGTGACATTTATTATTCCCACTCCAAACTATATCAATTTGAGGAAGGTGTTGGACACTAAAGGAGTGACATTTACTATTCCAACTCGAATCTAAACCAATTTGGGGAAGGTGTTGGACACAAAAGGGGTGATAATTACTGCTCCCACTTCAATCAAACCCAATTTGGGAAGGCGTTGGACACTAAGAACCTGATTACAAGTTTAGCGATGCGGTGCCGGCTCTGCCGCACCACCAAACCCGTGGTCGGGACACCCGCCAGATTACTTCTATTTCTTGTGTCTGGTGTTTTCTTTTTTTCCCTACATTCCCATGGTAGTGCCCTGATGATGGGCACCGCAATGGCAACACCAAAAACAGTTCCTGCACGGCATGGACTCTAAAGTGCATGCCGTGCAGGAACTGGAGTGCATGCATACAGGGGGGCTATGTTGTGCCCCCCTGCATCCATCCACATGGCGTGGGGCACCAAAGGGCCCTGGATGGCCTCCTTTGTTTCCTCTCTGCCACGGTTTTTATGTAGGTTAAGGCCTGATGTCCTGCCCTGGCAGCGGCAAGAATTTCACGTTTGGTGTCTGAGAAATTGTAGTTAAAAAGCCTCTTTAATGGTAAAGTCAGATTGCAAATTACAATTTTGAAAAGGACACTTTTAGAAAGTTGGTACTTTCCTGCACTTTGCCATTTGGTGCCTGCAGCCTGTCATACGTCACATGACTGGTTGTAGTCGGCAGTGGGATTTTGTGAATTCTTCTCAGACAGTCACACAATAGAGGGAGTAGGTGTGCCTGAATGGCCCATTTTCTAGCAGGATGGGGGCAGAACTGGGCACAGCCCCACTTACAATGCAATAGGCTGTGCTCTCCCTTTACACAAAGGGCTTGTCACTCCTGCATTGTTCATGCAGCCAGCCTGGAACCAGGACAGGGGAGGCAAGTAATTCCAACCACTTCAAAGAGAAACCTCCAGAAATGTATCATTTTTCAAAGAAGGCACCAGATATAAAAATAGGCCCTCAGACCCATTCTTCAGCTCATATTCTGGACCTATAGAAGGACTCTCAGAGGACTTCCTGCTGCTGTGGCCTGCTGTGTACTCCACAAGACTGCTTTGCTGCACTGTAATGACTGATGTACTGCCTGGAGCCTGCCGTGGACACTGAGAGGCCTGCCCTGCTCCTTGAGCCCTGCTTCATCACTTGAACCCAGGATTACCAGAGCGACTCCAAGGGCTAGTTTAGTGGCCTCTTCTTCAAAGCCATAGGGACATAACAGGTTCTCACCATCTTGAACCAGTACCTGGACCCAGTCTTAACAACTCCTCAACCTCCAAGTGGTACCCCTCCAGTCCTGGACTCTTGGTTGTGGTTTAAAGGTAGCCAGAAATCCAAAACTTGGTACCTAGAAATCTTATGGCTAAAAACTGCTATGAAAACCAAGGGAAGGCCACGACCAACCTGCTTGTCTATCCGCCCAAGGTGCATTGCCAGCCAGTCTGACTTCGCAGTAGCTCCCACTACGTTCTTCTCTGCTGCAGGAAATCATGTTCAGGGGTCCTTCGCCAAAGGAGTATCTAACCTGTTTGAATATTCATCAGCTACAGCCTGAAGCTTCGTCCCACTGAAGATTTTGGATGACAACGCCTTGTCCTCGGACACTGCCTGCAGCCTTGCCCTGCTAACCTTTATTCTCTCAGAACTTTTTCTCAAAATTTCTTTTAAGTCTGAAGGTTAGTGCTGACCGGGCTCAATCTATTTCTTGTATCGACACACGCTCCATCGCAGTTGTCCATATTTGTTTACTTTGACCTATTCTTGCACGTCTAGATGTCCGCGGTTGGCGCTTTGATCTTTTAGGAGCTAAATTTGACTAAAAACTTTACAAATTCATAATTCCAGTTTTGCTGATTAGATTTTTGTTGTTTCGGTGTCACATAATTTATTACATTTTAGTCTATTTTTGTGGTGTGGGGTTTTTCTTGTGTTGTACTTTTACTTTATTATTGTTTGTGTGCTGCATAAATACTTTACACATTGTCCCCAAGTGAGCAGAAGAGGAACCTCAACAGCCCCTGCCATTTTTTTTATTCAAAATGTTGTTTGTTGTAAGACACGCTTGTCAAAGCCAGCATAAAACAGGCTCCCCCTTGCAATTGACACGTGGGGGCATGGGGCCACTGGGGTGGCTGCAGGGGCACACAACAACGTGCATTTTTGCTAGTTGAGCCTGGTGATGCCTTCTTGTTCCTGTTTGGCACTCTTGCAGCACACCAGCATGCAACCAGCCTCTCGCCATCATCGTTGCTGTTTTTTCTTTGCCTGCCCATGGACTCCCGCCTGAGATCTTCGCTGGCCCACATCCCCAGACTCTGCCTGGGATCTCTGCAGGCTTGTGGCTGTTTCTGGAGGTGCCTCTACTGAGCCCAGCACTCTCAGCAGTAGCAGGAAGTGTGGGCGCACAGAGGAGGGCTTCTTTTCACCTATTTTGTAGAGGATCGGACTGCGCTGTTGCTTACATTCCTTTGCCAGTGCATTGGAGAGATACGGAGGCTGGGAATGGGTGGAATGGTGGCTGAGGCATTCAGTGGATTTTTGTTGTTGTCCTCAGTGCTTTATTTTGGTGGGCCTTTTGGGCCCTGGGGCATTGTTTTTTAAGAGCATGCTGGCAGCTGTAGTAGCTATGCTGAGTAAACAATATATATTTAACCTCCCAAGAGCGTTTCTGTGTAAATTTTACTCCTTGCAACACGGTGGTGGGGTGTAGCAGCGGGTTTTGAGAACAATTTTAATTTGGGCTGACACAGCAAGTGATATGCAAAACTACAGAGAGCATTCTTTTTTTACTTTGTATCTTACACAAAGTCACTGGTGAAGGCATTGTTTGGGGTACTATTAAAAGGAAGGATATACATACCTGTGAAACAAGTTTATGTGTGTTGCACAGTTTCAGTTGTAGCTCTTCCTCATTAGTTCTCTACTTTATTGATATTTGCTAGAACTGTATATTTAAGGCAATTTACCAGTCTTTACTTATTGGGTGCGAGTATTGTAGTAAGTGTACCCTAGCTAGAGGTCCAGTTGAGAAAGGATGGCTTCAGAACAAGTCAAGAGTCAAGAGAAAGGCGGTGAGAGTTGCATATATAGCTTGAATTCCATTGAGGAGCTCCTAGCAATATTGCAACCTCCTTGGGGGAAACTCAACACAGATGAGGTCATGAACCCAGTAGAACACTACGTAAATCCTTGAGCCACCTACATTGGTTATTGGTGATGGTGAAGGTCCCAGGAAGACTGGGGTTCCACCTAAAGCAACATTTCACAGTACCGAAGTACCAAGAAAAGGGGTGCCCTTGGGGGGGAAGGGGAGAGCAGCAGGGATTTCCTTAGCTGCTCCCACCCTACAGGCCCTGGGGAGTAGAAGAGCAAGAGACAGGGCCCCAAAAATACCAGGGAATAAGGGCAGGTTGCAGTAAAGTTGGGTAGCTGGTGTGCAACCTCTCACAGGTCCTGCCTTGGCTGTAAGAGTTGGGGCGGAGGGGGGCTGGTTCTCCGGGAAGTGAGGGAAATGCTCTGTCAACTGCAAAAAATGCATTGATATGGTGTCTGCTGAGAAGTAGCAGAGCTTGATAAGCAGCAGCACAGAGCCTCTTGGTGGAGTAACACCTCCACAGCTTCAGCATGTTTCCGTTGCCCAAACTCAGATTCCACCCCCTGGCCCAAACTCAGATTCCACCCACTACTCACACTGCTACATCTGTGGAAGCCCATGTTTCACCTCAGCTCCTACCTTTTTAGGGACAAAAGATACAGGTGAGCAACTGGGGTCCTCTAACAAAATTCAAGTGACTAGTTGGGATTCAATAAAGGGTTATGTGGATGTTTTGGGGCATACTGTAGAAAAACAGTAGTAGAGGACCCAAAGGAGTCTACAAAGTGCACACATAAGCAGAAAAAGCCTAAATTTGAGGAGACACTGATTAACTGGGTAAAGGGTTTGACCATTTAGCGGTATGCTAAGCTAGAAAAATGGTCCTCACTGGAAACACAGATGGCATTTTACCAGAAAAGGATTGGGGGTGCATTTAAGCAATTAGGGGGAATTTTTCAGAAAAGATAATGGCAAGGCTCTTGGGCTTAAAAAGTGTCTTTCTCAAATATGCTCTGGGATCAAACTTTTAATTCATGGTTATACTGTATGAAGATCAAAAAGGGTGACTGCATGTCACACCTGCGGGTGGTGATAAAAAAGGTGGCTGTTGGGCATGCAACAAAAAAGCTTGCATGTGTTCTACAGGCATCTATAATCTCAAGCATAACTGTACCATCTGTGGAACTGCTAGCCAGCTGGAATTCAAATGCTTAAAAAAATCTAAAGAAAAGGAAGTTCAGAAGTGAACTGGTGGCTGAAGCCGCTTTAAAAGCTCCTATCCTTGTTTCACTTGAGGCTTTGACAGCTTAGCTAAATTCTTACCCAAAATCCAACACTGCTCTTCAACTTTATTGTAGATTTCGCTATGGTTTTAAGATAACAGCTGCGGTAGTGCAGGGTCCCAGGTTCTGCAATGACCAGCAATCCTTAGAGCTTAGAAAAGAGGTAGGTAACAAAAGGACTGAGAAAGAAAAAAGCTTGGGATAGGCGGCAGGACCATTTAGCAATCCCCCTTTGAGGACTTCATCTGTTCACCACTATGGGTAGTCCTCAAAACAGACTCGGACTAATTCAGACTTATACACAACCTGTCTGCCCATAGCACTGAGCTGGCCAATGAGACAATTGATCCAGAGCTCTGCTCAGTAAGGTATGCCTCTCTGGAAGAGGCCCTTGCTGAATTAAGAGCTGTGGTTTGGTGGGCAATCATGGCAAAAGCAGACATTAAATCAGCATTTAGTTCACTTCTAGCTCATCCATAGTGCTTCCATCTTCTGAGTTTTCAGTTGCAAGCTGTCTATTTGATTGTAGCTTCTTTTATGCCCAATGCATACCCATGGGGTGCTCGGTTTTCTGATACTTTGAGCAATTCATCTTCTTTTTAGAATGGGCCTTAATGCATGTGGCAAGGACTGACATGGTCCTAAATCACATAGATGATTTCTTGTTCCTGGGCCCCAGTGGCTACAGTTGATGCAAAGATTCACTGACTTCCTATATTAGGCCATGTACAAATTTGTTGAACCACTGGCAGGGCGCAAGACCTCTAGTCCAGTTACTTCGCTGGAATTCCTGAAGATTGAAATAGACTCAAAGAAATGGGAATGCAGGTTGCCACTGGGGATGGTGAGGGCATTTAAGGCTTCTTTAGAATTTGGTCTTGGGTCACACAAGATAACTCTACTGTAGCTACAGGTGCTAGCTGGGCAGCTCATCTTCACCCTGAGTATCATTCCAGTGGGCCACTCTTCTCAGAATCCAATGTGCAGGTGATATCTGAGCTGGAGGAGAATCATTACAGAACTTGCAGTATTGGTAGAACTAAAGCAAGACATGAGGATCTGATTATCTTCCCAAAGGACTGTAATGGTACATGGTAAAGCCTGCCTCCATTAAGTCAGATCAGGAGTGCTGCCTCTTTATGGATGCAGCAGGTAGTGTGGGGTTTGGTGCCATATTGGGGTATGAGTTGTCCACCCAACCATAACCTCAACATTATCATCCTTGAGTTATTGCCCATTCTAGTGGCCCGGCATGTCTGGACAAACCATTTCCATTACCAGTCTCTCACTCTTTCACTCTAATAGCATGTCAGTTGTAGAAACCATTACATTTTAGCATGTTAAGGAAACAATAGTATTGAGGTTGCTTAAAGAACTTGTACTGAGTTGTATGCAAAACAATAGTCTGTTTAGAGCTAAGCATATCCCTGGCATTTTAGATACCACAGCCAATGCCTATCTCATTTTATGTTGTAGGATTTCTAACATTTCCACTCGGGTGGTGCTTAAGTCCTGCCAGACTTAGGGGTATATTTACAAGCCCCTATCGCCATCACAACGTCACTTTGCCTTATTTACAAGGCAGCGTTAAGGCACCTAACGTAGCTTAACGCTGCCTTGTAAATAAGGCACCCTTTCAGGCTATGCTTAGTGTGAAAGGGGAGGGCAATGGGTGTTGCTGTGGGCATTCCACCGCAACACCCATCGATTCTGACGCTGCCTTCTATGTACAAGGGAAGCATAAATAGGAGGCAGAGCCAGAATTAAGGCCAGGAAAAAACCTGGTCTTACCCTGGCGCAATGAGGAGAAATGTTTCATTTCTCCTCGTTTTTGCTGTTTTCCTGTGTGCTGCGTTGTGCAGCACACATGAAAACAGTAAAAGGCCAATGATTGTTTATGTACAGGAAGGTCCCCCTTCCTGCACATAAACACTAATTGTTTTTAAAATGCAGCTTTGCAACTTCTGTGTGGGGTGCATCAAGCAGCACACATTGAAGTTACAAAGCGGCATTTAAAGATTGTTTATGTGCAGGAAGGGGACCCTTCCTGCACATAAACAATTTTCCCCTGCATGCAGACACCCTTGCACTCTGGTGCAAGGGTGCCTGCGTTGGCGCTAGGCTGCTAAGTGCAGCACCAGCGCAGGGGGAAATTCAGGGGCTGCACCATATTCTTGCAAATATGGTGCAGCCCTGCGTTTCTGAAGTGGCGGAGTGAGGCGTTAAGCCAGGAAGGCTAACGCCTCACTCCGCCACTTCCTTGTACATATGCCCCTTAGTTTCTGCTAGTCTAGCACCTAAAATGAAAAGGCCATATATTAGAGCTATCTAGACATATCTGTATTTTTCTGAGTGGTTCCCACGGGTAAAACACTTCTCCTTGAACAGCTGGATTGAATTCCTTGAGCGTATGCACAGGTATGGGAGAATGGAAGCACTTGTACAGCACTACATTGCAGCAGTAGTCTTTTTCTGTAAGGTGGTGGGTGTTCCAGACCATTCTCATTCCTTCATCATCCAGAAGGCCCTTAATGACTGGGAGAAGTTAGAGGGGGCTGGGCCACACAGGAGGTCGCCCATTTACTTTAACATGTTAGGAAAGATCCTTGGTGCCCTCCCCTTCATCTGGAATTCAAAATATAAGGCAATGTTCTTTAAGGATGCATTTGCCTGGTCTTCTATGGGGAATTTAGGATTTCTAAATTGGTGGCAGTATCCAAACTGAATATCCATGGGCGATGCTGTTGCAGCATATTTCCTTGCTGGGTTGAGGGAGAGGTCCTGATAGGAGCGTCAGGAAGTGTGGATGGAGGGCAAGATTCTCCGCCAGGATCCTCAATGTATCTATTGGTCATTTAAACAGTCATTTCAAGAGGCTACTTAATATGACCTTGCTGAGGACGGTCCCCATGGTTGCCTTAGGGGCAACCTGTATGTTCTCAGGGATGCTTTACATTTGTCCCTTAGATTAATGAGTTTTTCTGCTGGCCTTCACGGTGCAGAATCTTTCCTCAGCATAAGGAATTGACCTTGCAGGAGGTGGCACAGATGATCAGTTAACCATCCAGGCCTGTGGCAGAGTAGACTCATAGTTGGCCACAAAGCAGGTGCACAAGTTGGAATCAAGCAATTTTGGATTCTGCTTTACCCCAAGCAAGGGCAGTGTTCAGAGTGGGGTTGGTGGTGGGTGGTACAGCGACTATCCCTAGCCCTTTCCAGGTCCCCTATAGCAATATTCTGTGGAATTGTGGGAGCTGGAGCTTGCACCAGGGACCAGGTTTGGCCCTTTTCTCCAGGCCCTTCTCCCAAATGGTGCCAGGAGGGACCCCTCTTTTGCTTCGGCTTTGTCATGGTTTCTTAAAGGTTCATCTCACATGTTGGTCCAGACTCCCTCTGGATTTGGGAGCAAATGATGCTCTGTGATAAGACACATCTGGGGGGCCTCAAGCCAATTAACTGATGCTGTAAGGGCTAGCTAGGTGGTCAACAATAATTCCAAAGAACTGGTGGTTAGAAGATACGGCGTCTGGAATTCTCTCTTAAAAAACGGAATGTGCTTAATGTAAGGACACATTATCTGAATGTAAAGGACGTTTGATCATGTTTTTAATTGTTGTATAAATAAGTACCGCCCAAGAAATGTTATGTTCAAATCCAACAAACAGTGGGCCTCAGGCTGATTTCTTGTGGGACCTAACTAGATGAAATTGTTGGATAAAAGTGCGTTGGCTCTCGGGCCTCCCCACCCCTTGCCTCAGGGTTCTTCTACCTGAGCTATTTCTACTACAGGGAGTTTACAAACGTGCTTAACACAAATAGGCTATGTCCAACTGAGGATGCACCATTCTTTACGGACATATCAACTTGAGACAAATGGAAATTCCTTTGATTTCTGGAATTATAAAGCATGGCCTGCAGTAATGTGTTTCATAGTTTGAATGAATAATAATATCTGGAAGCCTGCACCCCAGACCTACAATGCATGCCTACCTGGCATAAAGGGAGAACTGTTTATAATACTTGCTCTACATTTGCTTATTTTATAATTCATTTTCATTATCTATTAAAGTATCCAAAAGTGGTATCCTAGAATAACAAGACAGTGCAGTAAATAATTTCATAATATCAATCTACCTGTGTAAGACACTGGGTCCAAAAGCAGTGGCTAGTGATTGTATACCATTTGTACGTTAATTAATCCATATTTTTTCAAAGAACATTAGATAGACCTGGTGCTAAGGGATACACCAGTTACTAAAATGTTTTTTTTCCCAAGTTGATGAGCTCTGTGTTCCCTAATCTGCATCTTAATAGTGACATACTTACACTAGGCTCTTCGGAAACAGCTGATGACAAAACACTTCTCTGACACGAGTGAGAGTTGGCAGTGAAACAGGCCATGACGGCCAACCTACAAATGTAATAAGCAAAGCCTCTGAGTTACTCATATGGCATTAAGACACCAGCAGGGATTGAAATAATGGCACTACAGGTAACATATATGAACTGAGAAAACCTCTGATACCAAATATTAATTTTCAACGAGAGGCAGTGGATCCTTGAGTTATAAAACAGAACTCAAGCTTATGTTGAAAATCTGCCCTTCAAAACTGGGTTATGTAAAAAAAGCGAAAATGTATTCCCTCCTGTTATTCATACCATGCTGTAGGAATGCGCAGTAATGTCTTTCCAATAAACACGTAACACTGGTTATTCTTGAGGCTACGTTACTTTATTCATCTATATCCTAACAGCACCAGGAAGCAATTGCCGCCCCTCCGCAGACCCTCACATTCCAAATGGAACATGGTACACTCATGTGCACAGCCTTCCAAGAACACCATAGATAAGCATTTCCAAAGATAAACGTTACAATAATACATTACCACATCTCCCTTCCTTTAGTACACGTATAAAAAAAACAATGAAACATATACTCAAAGCAAAAATAAATTTTACTCAACAACGCCCAGGAGCTCACCTAAAGTACATAAATTATACTTGACATTATATATATAAATTTACCACAAGATGATATGATAAACTGGATTGATAGAATTCTAAAATGTTCTGAAACTGAGACATCTTCAAAGGTAACATTTTTTACACCCCTTCGGGTACAATACCGTAACAGTTTTGTTATCACCATCTTTCCTCTAGTAATATCATGACCACGATCTGAGTGAAATTGTAAACACTGACCCTTGTCCTGTTGTTCTTAAGAACCTCCCACTGGTTAGTCCACCTTCACGACCCTACTAAAATACCACCAGTCATGTCCATTGATCCTGATTTCACTCCCTTTGACTGTAGCCACTATAGCTGGTTCTTAGAATTTAGATGACCCCTTTGGTACATGATTGGGATTTAGTATACGTACCCAATCTCCCACCTGGATATTTTGTTCATTAACCTTGACACCATGTTTGCCATCAAAGCATTCTTTCATTTTCTTCTGAGAAGCTTCCACCTTAGGACGAATCTCCCTATCCATATGCTCTTAAGTTTCAATGGAGTTTTGTACCCTTTTAGCCAAAGTGAACACAGTACATGCTGGCTCACGCCCTCTCATAACCTCAAAAGGTGATTTGTCAGTCACTCTTTTTGGATTGTGCGATCAGAGAATCCATTTTATTCCTTCATGCCCACTGTATACACTCTACCAATGTACGGTTAATTTTTTTACTAAACCGTTTGCCTGTGGATGATATAGAGCAACCTTTTTGTGGACAATCCCAAATCTTGTTAGAAAATCTGTTATTTCTTTTGACACGACTGGGCACCATTATTCGTTACCAATTTTTTGGGCACACCCTCTCTAAGATTTTTTTGTGAAAAATCACGACAGCCTTAGTGTTTGCTTCATGAACAAAACCTACCTCTTACCATTTGATGTAATAGTCAACAACCACAATTGCAAACTTCAAAATGTGTGGAAGCACCCTAAACGGACCAATGAAATCTATGGCGAGTTTTGACCATGGTCCATCTGGTAGTTCACCTGGGTGTAATGGTGGAGTTTTAGTTTTAAGTGATTTATGGTTCACTGACATAATATCGACACTACTATCGAGCTACAAAATTATCGTCACTAATATCGACAACAAAAATATCAACAACATATATTTAATTAAAAAAACACAGATATTGATATCAGAATATCGTCATAAAATACATTGAAACACCCACTATCGAAAACAAAAATATAGGAAACAAATATATCATAAACATTAAGGGTCGATTCCGATTCGGGCCGGAAAACGTACCGACCGACTCGGAGCCGGAATTCATTCCGACCGACACGTACCGGTGCAGCCCGACCCGCAAAGTACGATGAGAAGTGTGCAAAACCCGACCGACTCGTATGGAACACAAGCCGAACGACCAAGCCGCGCGGAAAACAGCAATCCGGCCGGAAAAACACGCGAATCGAACTGACCGACACGCACCCGGAACAATCCCGAACGAAACGTACCCGCGAACTCCTACCCGCCAAGTACGATGCAACGCGTGGAAAACACGACCGAGTCGCACGGAGGACAAGCCGTACGACCGACACGCATACAAAACTGCGAGCCGAAGCAACCCAAAACACCGCGACCGACGCGTACGCAGCATAGATAACAGCACAAACACAGCGTGAATGAATCGGAGAAGCTCGTACGAGACAACTGCAGGGTCCGACTCAGTCACAAGAACGTCTCCTACATGCACAAAAAGTACAAAGGGAAAATACACAAAAAAAGGCCAAACAAGCAATTACAAAGCCAATAAATACTGGGGGGGGGCAGGGAACAAAGACACACCCACAACTCCACCCATATAAAGGACACAAATCCCTACCATGATCCTTTGCAAATTCAAATTACCTGCCAGCACTCAACAGACAGCAACCACACACCCACAGCTCATCCATCACACAAGCCACACACCATCAGCACCTCAACAAATAGCAACCTCACATACACCCAGCAAAACACACACTCACACACCTTCACCTGCACACCAACACACACATCACTCACCATCACCACCCATCACCATGCCCCCAAAGAAGAATCATAAGTTCCTAGATAGTGAATTGGAAGTCCTGGTAGATGAGATCCTCAGGGTAGAGCCACAGCTCTTTGGTACACTGGTCCAACAGACACCCATGTCGCAGAAAACCAAGATGTGGGAGAGGATCGTCGACAGGGTGAACGCACAATCACCATGTTTGCGCACAAAGATAGACATCCAGAACAGGTGGTATGACGTGCGCAGGAGGGTCAGGGAGCTGTTGAAGAAGGACTACCTCTTGAGACAACACACCGGCAGTGGCCCTCCTGCCAAGCCAGTATACCTCAGGCCCTGGGAGGAGAAGGTGCGGGCCATCCTACCACCAGTGAGCGTATATGGACTAGAAAACATCCCAGAGCCTGGTGAGTACACAACAAATGTACACAATATTGTGCGACAATACACACACATCACTGTAAAGGGGAGAGTCAAACCATGCACCCTTAGCAAATACACAGCAACCAGAACAGAATCATCCCAAAATGTGTATGTCAGTCAGATAAACACAACACATGCCATCTCATAGTGACATGTAACTGTGTCATCACATGTACAAACACAACTACAACTACAGCTAGGCAGTGGCACAAATATAACTAACAAACACATCCAGACATGTAGCCACCACTACAACACCACCACACAGTGAAGCCCACTGAAAGGAAGGAATTCTGTGTATGCTGGGGAAGTCAGTGTAGCCAATAGCATCATGGGAGTCGTAGTCACAGATATTGCCCACCCTCATAATGCGCACATCAACACCACCATGAACCATGCTCACATCACAGGGAGTGGAAAACAACTGACAAGATGGCTGACACTGGCTACTGCTGTGGGTAGCACAAGGTCCTGCTGGCAACTGTGCACCAACCAACAGCAGGACACCACTGACTGACATCTTGCCTTTGCTCTCACACACAGTGAAGTCCACCCAAAAGCAAGTAAGTATGGGCATGCTGGGAAGTGGGGTGGAGGCAAGAGCATGATGGGAGTGGTAGTCACAGATATTGGTCACCCCCACAACTGTCCCATCAACACCACCCTGAACCATGCGCACATCACAGGGAGTGGAAAACAACTGACAAGATGGCTGACACTGGCTACTGCTGTGGGGAGCACAAGGCCCTGCTGGCAACTGTGCACCAACCAACAGCAGGACACCACTGACTGACATCCTGAAAGACAACTTGCACTCCCTGCAATGGAAGCACGTTCCATGGTGGGATATCTGGCTTGGTGGGAAGGAGGACTCACAGCCCTGACCATAGTTACCAGCAGCGTTTCTCACACACACCCCTAACACAAACTCCACATAACTCACCTGGGAGAATGCATTGCCTCACACTCCAATCAAATATCCCACAAAGAACCACAACCCTGGGTCATGCTGAGTGAAGCACAGGGACACACACGGGACTTGTAGCAAAACTAACCCCAGGATAACACTGTCAGCCATCTTGTCAGCACAGGCACACAACCCCACAGGGAAGCAGAGTCAAAGGGAAGGAAGTATGGGCATGCTGGGAAGGGGGGGTGGAGGCAATAGCATGATGGGAGTGGTAGTCACAGCTCAACATCCCCCACCCACATGGCCCAGCAAGCTCACACTCAAGCATGCACACCCCACAGAGAGTGGAAAGCCCCATCAAAGATGTCTGACACTGGTGCTCTGTTGTGGGGAGCACAAGGCCATGCTGGGAACTGGCCACCAACAAACAGCAGGACACCACTGTCAGCCATCTTGCCATTGCTCTCACACTCACACAGAGTGAAGTCCACCCAAAAGCAAGTAAGTATGGGCATGCTGGGAAGTGGGGTGGAGGCAATAGCATGATGGGAGTGGTAGTCACAGCTCAACATCCCCACCCACATGGCCCAGCATGCTCACACTCAAGCATGCACACCCCACAGAGAGTGGAAAGCCCCATAAAAGATGTCTGACACTGGTGCTCTGTTGTGGGGAGCACAAGGCCATGCTGGGAACTGGCCACCAACTAACAGCAGGACACCACTGCCAGCCATCTTGCCATTGCTCTCACACTCACACACAGTGAAGTCCACCCAAAAGCAAGTAAGCATGGGCATGATGGGAAGTGGGGTGGAGGCAATAGCATGATGGGAGTGGTAGTCACAGATATTGGTCACCCCCACAACTGTCCCATCACCACCACCCTGAACCATGCGCACATCACAGGGAGTGGAAAACAACTGACAAGATGGCTGACACTGGCTACTGTTGTGGGGAGCACAAGGCCCTGCTGGCAACTGTGCACCAACCAACAGCAGGACACCACTGACTGACATCCTGAAAGACAACTTGCACTCCATGCAATGGAAGCACGTTCCATGGTGGGATATCTGGCTGGGTGGGAAGGAGGACTCACAGCCCTGACCATAGTTACCAGCAGCGTTTCTCACACACACCCCTAACACAAACTCCACAAAACCCACCTGGGAGAATGCATTGCCTCACACTCCAATCAAATATCCCACAAAGAACCACAACCCTGGGTCATGCTGAGTGAAGCACAGGGACACACATGGGACTTGTAGCAAAACTAACCCCAGGATAACACTGTCAGCCATCTTGTCAGCACAGGCACACAACCCCACAGGGAAGCAGAGTCAAAGGGAAGGAAGCATGGGCATGCTGGGAAGGGGGTGGAGGCAATAGCATGATGGGAGTGGTAGTCACAGATATTGGTCACCCCCACAACTGTCCCATCAACACCACCCTGAACCATGCGCACATCACAGGGAGTGGAAAACAACTTACAAGATGGCTGACACTGGCTACTGCTGTGGGGAGCACAAGGCCCTGCTGGCAACTGTGCACCAACCAACAGCAGGACACCACTGACTGACATCCTGAAAGACAACTTGCACTCCCTGCAATGGAAGCACGTTCCATGGTGGAATATCTGGCTGGGTGGGAAGGAGGGCCGGATGTCAACCAAATACAACCAATGCAGACCATGTACACACCCCAACATTCACATAGAAATGCCCAAATAATGCAGGACAATGTGGTACACCAATATTTTTTTTTATTTTTATTTTATTTATTTGAGTTTTATATAGCGCTGGCTAGACCCGGAGGTATCAGAGCGCTTTACATGAGGATCAGAGTTACAGGTTACAAGTTACATTTGTTCCAAGAGCAAAATCAAACATAGGAAAAAAGAAAGCAAAGTTACGGAAATTCGTCAGGGGGGGGGGGGGGAGGGAAGGGGGAAAAAACAGGGAGACGGGCAGAAACTGTGCCCAATGTCCGGCTGGGTAGGTGACGGCCGAGGGGATGAACCAGGGCCGATCTCCTCTATAGCTGAACCGAGCAGCTCCACCGGGCATCGGACAAAGTGCTCGGACTCCGCTGTCAGGATAATGATCAGGTGCAATCAGAGAATGTCATAATAAAGCAGGGGAGTTGGAGAGATGAGATACCGCAGTCCGAATAAAATCCAGATGCCATCTTGAGGTCAGACACTGTCCTGAGAGGGCTCTGTAAGGAATGTTTCGGCTGAGAATAAAGTGTGTAGGGGGACCCCAGGCACCTCCATAGTGATGCCGCTCCACCACTTCCCGGGGGTGTTCCTACTTCTTCAAAAGAAACAATCTTGTGCCCCTCCCCAACACTGGGGACCAGGTTCAGCACCTGCAAAATCCAAAGCCGGCACCCATTCCCACCGTTGCACTTCTCGATAACTCGTAACTTAGCCCGATGTGCAGGGGAACACGGTCTCGTTCTCCTCTCATTGTTGTTACTGCCTCTGGTCAGGGAAATCCGCTGGGGGAGTGTCTCAAGGACTCTCACAAGTATTCAGCAAAACGTTATGGTATTGGCAGCCATGTCAAGGTCAGGCAAACCTCTGGTTGACCTCAACACTCTAGTGTGGCCCAGATCATCAGGATTCAGGTTGCCCCCAACACCCATTGGGTCACTATGTCCCGTTAGGAGGCTTCCCCTGCTCACCGCTCAATGAGGGGTCCGCTACTCTTGCTGCCTTTCATTGCACCACAGCATCGCAGCTCCAATCTCCAGGCAGCTCACTCTTCAGCACTTCTAGCTGCACTCCACCTGCCTCAATTGCAGGGGTGTTGAAGAGGGGATGGGCCCCCTGTACCTCCCAGGCTGTAAGGGGAGGAGACCCCCGCTGCTCAGCGTTGTCTGTGCACCTCGCGGGTGGTGGCCGCCATTTTGTTGAGCTCCGCGATCGCGGCTCCGGGCCCCTGCGATCTTAGGCGCGGCACTCTGCCGTCCGCACACCACTTCAGCGGGAGTCAAGGATAGGGGGTGGGCTCCCCTGTACCCGTCCGGCCGCAACGAGGGGGCTCCCAACGCTTAGTGAGCTCTCCCGAGCAGCTAGTGGTGGCCGCCATTTTGTGGAAGTCCCTCGCCGCGCTCCTGGACTCCGGCTCCTCTCACCGGGGCATCTGCTCGGTTCCACGGGACCCCCGCTCCCGCTCTAGAGGGTCCGCATCAGGTCGGGAGCCCGTGGCTGCGAGTTGGAGAGCTGTGAAGGCGCGTATGCACCCAGGAATGCGGCGCAGACCGGGAGCCGAGGTAAGACACGTCTACCCGGCCATCTTGCCCGGCTCCTCAACCTATCAACCCCTGACTGTGACAACTTAGGACAATGCAATGTACAGGCCCGCATCCAGAGGCACAGTCACAACTGTCAGGTGTGTCAACCATTGATGCCTGCAGAAACATAACATACATTGTGTGTGTCTCCCAAAAACAGGTGATGATGGGGACACAGCAGCAGACGCTGAGGAGTCCCCGTCCCAGGCTCAAGAGGATACGGAGCTCACTGGTGTGGAACAGCCTCTGCCCTCCTCGGATGAAGAAGACCCACCTGGCACCTCCGGAGCAAGTCATCATGCAGCACCAGCAGGACCACCAGCTGCACCCCCTGCACCCACCCCTCCAACGACTGTCAACACACATACCACCCCTGCCGACATGGACAGACCAAGGAGCACCACCACCACCAGCACAGGGACCCTGGACCAACGTGGGGCCATGGACACCAACACCACCAACAACCCCCAAGGGGGCCCAGGGTCACCTGTGCGTGCCCCCTCAGGTACTGCACCTGTCGCCAGGGGTGGTGTGAGGGGTGGGAGACATAGGTCGCTGCTCGCAGAGGGGTCTGGACTGCATGATGACCCACAACTGGCACGCATAGCTGATGCGTACCAGTCCAGCACCGGAGAGCTCAGCCAGGTAGTGGGGCTCCTCAGGGACATTAAACAGCAGCAGGCTGCCCATCATGCCCGCTTGGACTCACACATGTCCCGCGTGGAGTCCAAGTGGGACACACTGCAAGAGATGACGGTGGTGCATAGGGATATATTACAATGCCTCCGCCAGATGAGCAGCAACCAGTCAACACCTCCCTGTGTGCCCACAACATCTGGTGCTGAAACAACTGCAACTGCCACAGGGAGGGAGGATGACTCTGGCGGAGAGTCCCCTGCACCGCAGCAGCCTGCACTTGAGGGTCCCCCCCCAAAGAAGAGGGGTCGTCTGAGGATGACTGTGGACTTGATACAGGACATTTCTGCTACCAGGACTTCCAATTCATCTAGGAACTTTGGATTGCAATCAAAATGTACAGCACTCACCATCCTGTGCACTATTCACACACATGTATGACAATAAACACACTAATACACCATACCTGCCTCTGTCGTGAATCCAACGTGGTTTCTGTCATGGAGATGATGACCAGCGAAATTACACTGTGCATGCTAACTGCTACAGCAAGTACAACACAGGCATGTGAGTCATGGCAACGTGACACATATGAGGGAGACACACCACCAGGGCTACACAACAAATACACACCTAGGCCATCTGACTCATTGCCTACACTGATGTTGCCAGGAAATACGGTGCAATGCACAGACACAACACCTATTCACAGTCTTAGTCAACTAGCCCACTGGTGCAGTAAGCAAATGTCAGTCAAATGTGTGACCACAGACAACGCACATCACAAAGTGAAGCACAGGTTTATTACACATTTGCAACATGTTGTAACCACTACAGATGCAAGGTAATCCCACCTGGCAGCGGGCACACAGTCAACAAGTGTAGAAGGAAGGAAGTCCATGGGTGTGGCGCACATCACCTGTAGGGACACGACAGCTACCACCCTGGAAGTCGAATCACGGTGTCGGGGATCACAGTTGACCAAACGACTCTGAAAGTACCCTGTGAAGGACAGAAATGACACACAGTCAAAAGCACTGAAGAACAGGACAGAACTGCAATACTCATGCCCAATACATGTCACAAGATACCCACCCAGAACCAAGTTAGCATGTCAACACTGTTGGGGAGTACAGACTACCTGTAAGGACACATCGCTACACGCATACAGTCATGTAGCCCATGGACACACTCAAACAGCACCAGAGCACCACCAACACATATCATGCAAACTCACATCATTGACATGACATCTCTGGATACTCACATTCAGCTGAAGAAGTTGGTGATGAGCTGTGTGCGGACATCACCATCACCATCATCATCATCATCACTGGCATCGTGGTCCAGGCCAGGATCCTCCACAGGTGGCGGATGTTGGTCATCGTCATCCAGGATGAGAGGCAACTCCTTCCGCACTGCCAGGTTGTGTAGCATGCAGCAGACGATGACAATCTTGCACACCTTTGCTGGGGCATATGGGAGGGCCCCTCCTGTCTTGTCCAGGCAGCGGAAGCGGCTCTTCAGGAGACCAAATGTCCGCTCAATCACTCTCCTCGTCCGACCATGTGCCTCATTGTAGCGCATCTGGGCTGGTGTCACAGGGTTCCTGAGGGGCGTCAGCAACCACGGCATGTTGGGGTATCCGGAGTCACCTACATACAGACAATTGCACATTAGCTGAGTTGGAAAAGAGGGTGGAACACTACATTGCAGAACACACACAATGGTACAAAGTCAGTACACACCAACAAGCCAGGCACGCTGGTTCCGCATCTGTGACATCATCCTCGGGATGTGACTACTCCTCATCACGTAGGCATCGTGTGCAGAACCGGGGAAACGGGCACACACGTGTGAGATGCTCATATCTGCAAGACAGACCACCAGTGCATTGACCGAGTGGTAGTGTTTGCGGTTCCTGTATGCCTGCTCTTGGGCCTGTGGTGGTACCAAAGCCACATGTGTCCCATCAATGGAGCCAATGACATGCGGCATCCTCCCCAGGGCATAGAAGTCACTCTTCACGTCAGTGAGTTGTTGGAGTCTAGGGAAATAGATGTACTGGTTCAGGTATATCAACATAGCCTCCAAAACATCGCGGAGCACACGGCTGAACATGGTCTGTGACATCCCACCAGCAGTCGCCACAGTGTGTTGAAAGGTACCGGTGGCAAAGAAGTGTAGGGCTGCCATCACCTTCACCTTGGGGGTCAGCGCTGTAGGGTACGGCCGGCCAGGTTGCAAATGTGGTGCCAAGCGCACTGCCAAATCCTCAATCAGCTGCCTGGTGAAGCGGTACCGTCGGATGCTGTCACGTTCCACCATCGTTGCCAGGTCAGGGAATGGTCTATGGACAGCTGGTGCCCTGCAGTGCATAGGTGAAGAAAGAAAGATTGTCAGTCACCCCACATATGTGGCATTGAACACACTCAATATCACATGATACATCATTATGAGGCACAAGTACATGATGTGTGCAGTTCCGTAAGGACATGTATGGCACATACATGGCCAACATCTAACATCACAGTTCAACAAGTGGCATCAATAAGTCCCAGGTTGTGCCATTGGATATCATGAGGCCGTGTCACAGTTCCCATCTCCTGCTGCCACGTTACAAACACACCCCACAGTGACATGTGAGGACAGATGTGCCGCAGGCATCACAGCTCAACGACAGGTAGATTCCCAGGGACCCTGTATTGCCACATGGACACTGGCATGACATGGTGTATCATGTATACACCACAGCAAAACAACCATGACCCCCACAGGTAGTGGTCCCTGTTGCCTCGGCAGGACAGACATGGACGTCTGTGACACACACACGCACAACATCAAAGTCCATGCACAAACAACGTGGATGTGGAGACTGTCTCCCATTGTGCACATGAAATCAGAGACATTGTAAACACAACATGCACACAGACTGTGGAGGACCATCACTATTGTGCCAATGGGTCACCCTGGGTTAAACATACCGTCCCACATGGGACTCAGGGGGTATGTGACATGACATACACATACACCACCGTGAAATGTGACCATGCCACATGCTCAGATATGAACAGTTGCACATCACAGTGGTCATGTACACGAAACACCAAGGATTCTGTCCCCATGAACACGTGCACAGCCTGGGGGTGGCTGCCCCCAAGTGACACCCACAGAACAACATGTTCACCCCCATACACGGAATAGGTAATGCAGCCTTACATGCCTTAGGATACAGTTTGGACAGGCTGTGGTGTTGTAGGTGTGCCCCTCACTCCCTGGGAAGTATATGTGGCTGGCATATGTTCACCTGTGACAGGCATGGTGACATATGCCAGTGACTTGTACAGGGACGCGTTGGACAGCAATGGACCGATCGGTGCGCACACATTGGCCATTGCATTCAATGTGTGCTGGTACGCGTTGTATTCGCAATACGCGTTGGACAGCAATGGACCGATCGGTGCGCACACATTGGCCATTGCATTCAATGTGTGCTGGTACGCGTTGTATTCGCAATACGCGTTGGACAGCAATGGACCGATCGGTGCGCACACATTGGCCATTGCATTCAATGTGTGCGGGTACGCGTTGTATCCTGGGTACACGTTGAACAGCAATGGACCGATCGGTGTGCCCGGCCGGCCCATTGCATTCAATGTGTGCGGGTACGCGTTGTATCCTGGGTACGCGTTGAACAGCAATGGACCGATCGGTGTGCCCGGCCTGCCCATTGCATTCAATGTGTGCGGGTACGCGTTGTATCCTGGGTACGCGTTGAACAGCAATGGACCGATCGGTGTGCCCGGCCGGCCCATTGCATTCAATGTGTGCGGGTACGCGTTGTATCCTGGGTACGCGTTGAACAGCAATGGACCGATCGGTGTGCCCGGCCGGCCCATTGCATTCAATGTGTGCGGGTACGCGTTGTATCCTAGGTACGCGTTGAACAGCAATGGACCGATCGGTGCGCACCCATTGGCTGGCATGGCCTGGCCTGGCAACGGACGCGTTTTCAAATTTTGAACGAGTCTGATGCTGTAAATTCAGTTGGTCACCCACAACAATGTTGCAAATTCATGGGTGTCATGAAGTTGAACTTTTGAAGGATGCTGTGGGCGTGTGTAAGTGGTGCAATTCCATGGATTGGCCAGATTCAGAAGATGCAAACGACTTGGACCTATCACTTTGGACACATGGGACAGTATCTGCCTCTGCAGCACACATATAATGCTGGCTGTTCCCCTGAGAGCTCACTTGCCTGCACTACATGCTCCAGGACGACATCTGCCACCACCACTGCTGCTGTATCTGCACCCTCTGGACCCTGCAATGGCAAGTACTGTGGAGAGAGCCCCAGCCTTCAGCACTGAGGAGAACCAGGCCTTGCTGGACAGCCTCCTTCCACAGTACAGCAAGCTGTATGGGAAAGCAGGGGAGCAGGTGAGTGTTCTGTCCACTGCCTTTCTAAATGTGCATGTTGTCTGACTAGCATGGCTAACAGTCTGCACGCCACTGGCTAGCATGCTCACTGAGTAGTTGTCACCCCCCATAGTGTGTAGTTACATGCACTGGACAGGTATAGTGCAGTGACAGTGCATTTAAACAAGGTTTTACTTCCCAGGCAATGATACCATGTAGTAACTGCTGGCATACTGTCCATGGCCATCGTTGCACTGCCTGTGTACATCATGTGCCCCTGTGATTGAGACATGTATATCCAACTGTGTAATGCACGGATATGTTGCATGTGTAGTAATGGCATTCTCACTTTGTCATCCTCACAGGTTGATGCCCACCAGAAGCAGCAGATATGGCTGACCATCGTCCGGGCAGTGAGATCCGTGGGGGTCTACAAGCGCCGGATCCGCAACTGCCAGAAGAGGTGGCAGGACCTTCGGGGCTGGACCCGGAGGATCGCACGGGTCCAGCTGAAGCTGTCGCCTCCTCGCAGGAGGGGCGGACACTGGACCCTGACCCCCCACATGCTCAGGATCCTGGCGGTGGTCTTCCCTGATCTGGATGGGCAGCTGAAGGCCAGAGAGCAGCAAGGAGGGGTGAGTCCATGACTGCATTGTGAACTATGTCTGCCATGCTATGTGCCCTCCTCTGGCCTGGTTAAACTTCCACAGTACATCAGTCATGTGGTCCAGGACCCATGTCCCTCTATTGTGCACTGCCCACTCCTCATCTGATACCCAGGTGTGGCCCTTACAGTCAGGGAATTGTGTCACTTGGGTACTGTGTCCTTGCAGTTTGCTTGACTCAAGGTGGGGGACAGCATCTGTTTCCCTAACTCTGTGGTGGGCATCATGGGTGGGTCCATTGCTTACACAATGCCTGTGTTCTGACATGTAATCTGCGTGTTACTTTGATATGTGGTCCAATTGCTGAGCTGATCCACCACATGTGCCTGGGGTATCTGGCACACACCCATGCTGCGGGTGGGAACAATGTTTGGGCCCCAGGAGTGTGTATATTACGTGTGTCACACATACTTAGCCAGCTGCCTACTGTCCAGGGCTCATCCCTCATTCATGTGGGGCAGGACAGTCATGCCTACTCCAGGCCATACAATACACTCTGTACTCCCACTCCCGTGTATCAGCTGACACGTTGTGCTCAGTGATTTGTCCCCTCAGGTGTCTGCCTCTGTGTCAGTGTGCTGTGGCTTCGTTGTCAGGACTGCTGGGGTGTTTCTCGGTTGGGGCTCAGCATGCCACCGGAGATGTGACCATAGGAGACGATACTTGTGTGACACATAGGTGTTTGATCACCTGACCGTGCAGACTGGGGTATGCGAATGTGAAGTTCAGGCAGCTGTTTCCCATTCACAGCAGATTGTGAGGTGCTCAGGTTCAGAGGGTTGTGTTACAGGTCTCCCATATGTCCAATCGGTATGACCTGGACAGATAAGGGTTCAGATGATGTGGTGTGTGGGGGATGTACATGTGCACTTGTTCAGCTCCAGGACTTGCATTCCCCATGACCTACTATTGTGACACAGTGCAGAGTGTTGTTGTCTGGCTGCCCTGCCCATGTGACTGGAGACAGTGATGTATGACTTAGCAGGCATGCCTGTGCCATGGCATGTGACTTCCTATTAGTGATCCTGCAGGGGAGTGACATGTGCTACATGCACACCATTGTGGCAATGGCTATCAGGACATGGGTGCATCATGGTGTCTGTCGCTGGTATGCATCACATGCATTTCCTATTTGACTCTGGGCATCCCTTTCATCCGGACACCTGTACTGACTCAGTGGCAAGAGTTGTGATGTGTGCATGTTCACATGCTTCACCGGGTTCTCTGCACTGTCCAACTACTGTGTAGGTGGTGCATGTGTCCACACTGGGGTATTGCCATCCAACAGACACCAGACAGATGGGTGCAAGGCCAGGTGGGATGTGAGTGCCATGGTTGACCATCAGACTGACAATTGGCTTCTCCTGTTCTGTTTGGGCACTTTTAGCAATGTTCAACTAAGGATGCCAGGGCTTGCTCTGTAATGTGCTGTACTTACTGTGGTGTGTGCGTTCGGTGCAGGTGACTGATGTCTGTCTGTTTCCCTATTGATTGCAGATACATCCACGGCCACAGGAGGGGACAGCTCCACGGACCAGGAGGAGCCGCAGAGCCAGACTGGGTCAGCAGCCGAGGAGTGGTCGGAGGGACCCAGTGGCACGGAGGGCGAGGGAGCCACACCGAGGAGTCCTCAGCACCATCCACCTCAGCTGAGGACCACAGCAGCTCGGAGGATGACTCCCTTATGGAGGCGGGTGTCAGCAGCCACCACACCCCAGCTAGTGTTGCTGTCCCCGCCACCACCACCACCACCACCGCCCTCCCATCGGCTCCCATTCCCGAGGTCCGTGGAGGCTCCCATGTTCGGGAGTGTGTCTCCTTCGGGCCAGGCACCGCACCCCTGCCCCTGTGTCCCCTGCTGCCCTGAGTGAGGAGTCTGTGTACCTCCTTCGCCAGCTCCATGTAGGGCAGAGAGCGATGCTGAGTGTCCTCCATGCACACACCACTCTGTTGACTCAGCTGGTGTCGTTCTTGGAGGGCATCTCATCGGGCATGTCTGCCCTACAGAGGGGCAATAGGTCCATGGACTCCTCCCTGACGGCAGCAGTGCCCCTCCTCCGACAGTCCCTCACCCCTCCTGCCTCTGCCCCATCCACACTCCCCAGCACCTTACCTGTCCCAAGCACACACACACCAGCACAGACACAAGCAGCACACAGACACACACGCCACAAACAAGACGCACACGCACGCACAGTCAGGGGACTGAAACCACACTCACAGGGGATGGGGCCCAGGCACACACACACGCATCCATGAGCACTGCGCAGTCCTCAGTTGCCTCTCCCTCCAAAGCCCCCTCCCTTGCCTCACCTGCAACCCCAAAGACACAGCGGCTCTTCCTCAGTGACCTCGGCCTCTTCCCTTCCGATCCAGCTGATACAGCATTCAGGGGGAAGAGGAAGCCCACCCACACGGAGCGGAGTGCCCCTTGCCCCTGAACTCCCTCCCCCAGGCGCAGACCGACTGATGGCCCCACCCGCAAGTCCCCCCCGGACCCGGAAGAGCAAGACCCCGCCGCCGCCCTGCAGCTCAGGCACCAAGTCTCCTTCCTCCATCCCTCAGGCCCCCACTCCACAGGTGCCTCCACCACACCCTGCCCCAGGTTCCCCCACCCACAGATACACCATCCCCAAAAGGATCAGGCCTTCTCCCCCTGCCACTTGCTCTTCCGGCCCCACCCCCCCGCTGCACTTGTCTGTGCCACTGGTGTGGTGAGGGTGTCCTCCCCCTCTGTCCTGCCCACCTTACCTGATCCCCATTCTCCTCCCCTGGAGGTAGGCACTGCAGTGGAGTCCACTACCACCCTGTCTGACTTGGGCACTGCAGTGGTGAACCTGTCCACTCCATCTGCACGGTCCACTGCAGTCGTGCCGGCACCCACACCATCTGAGTCATGCCCCCCAGTTGTGCCGGCACACACCATGTCAGACACCTCCACTGCAGTTGTCAGTGGCTCTCCAGCACCCACCACCCCTTCCCTGCCTCCTTCTGGTGAGCCCTGATCCTGTCCCTGCGGTGCCTGGCCTGCCCCCCTGTATGCCCCTCCGAGGGGATTGTCCCTGGTTTTTATCAGTGCAGGCATGCGTAGGGTGACATCTGCCACTGTCACCCTGTTTTGACTTTCATGATGGACTGGCCATTGTCCTTTGTTTATTTTTTACATGACTTCAACTTTTGAACCCACATATGCTGAATAAAGCAACTTTCTGTTCTCTAGTGCTTTTGCTTCTGATGTACATGATGTTGATGATGCTAACCATGCCCTTGCTGCAGTGATGGTGATATTTGGTCTCATGAAAATGAAGTGTTACTGTGCAGGAACCCATGTGGTCTAGGGGGACTGTGTCCTATCCTGTGGTGTATCCATGTCATCCTTAGCAGCATCTGAGGGTGTCATGTTTTCAATATTTGGCAATGGGATTTCCTACTTACATTAGCAATGTCACATCTGTGGCTTCCACCCCTGCACATCTGTTGTGCTTGCCATTGTTCAATTAGTCTACTTCCCTGACCGTGTGGCCATCTCCACTGGACATGCAGGTTTGGGCATCAATGGGGAAGGACTCATCTGTGTTGTCAGTGCAACTTGCTATACATGTGTGTTGGATCTGTGCTGATGATTTCGTTGACACTCCCATGACCAGGCTGATGTGACGGGAGCCTTCATTTGGTGCTAATTGTTGACTGTGTGACCAAGTGTTCTGCTGACATGATGGAGCCCTACTGAGGAGACCTATGGCACAGCTTTCCTCACACAGGAGTGGAGTCCCCTCTTGGCAGTGTGTACTCCTGTGACATCGCCTACGCCCAAGGTGTGTGTTGTATGAGCATGTCTGTGTGTTCACTTCCATTTTGCTGTGCATGCTGGGATCCCTAGTGATGTTCCTGTTTGTGATGCTTGCTGAGTTGACCTATGTTCCCCCAAAGTCTTCTCCCTGGGTTATCTGTGATGTGGGTGCATGGCACATTACTGGTCATCAGGGTGTCACCCATAGGTGTGTTTGCTGTCAGGGCTGAGTTTGTGGGCAGACGCTGATGGGTCACAGTCAGGATTCCCCTTGGCACTTGTTGTTTACACCTGTCATGTGATTTCCGGTTTGTGTTAGCTTTCATTGGTTGTGGCACGTTGTGTGTGTGACTGCTGGCACTCCTCAGGGTCAAGGCTGCAATGTTGGTAGTTGTCTATATGTGTTCTTTGTGGGTGACCTTGGCTTCTTCATTGGTGTGTGACTGTGGCTGGGATCCCATTGGTTGGTGTGGTATTGCCGTCATGTCCATGTACAGCGTAGTGTGCAGTGTGTCAGACATTCAGGAGTCTTGTTGAGTGGCCATGTGTGATGTGTTTCTGCACCTTGGTTCCCACCACCCCCCTGGGATTGTCATGGGTGCATGTGCAATGTCACCAGTGCATGTGAGCTTCACTGCTGCACATTGTTGGAGGTCGAGGTGTGTGGTGTTGAGTGTGTGCAGATGAGAGTTGTTGCCCGGCTAGACCCCTGCCTCCATGTTGGCCTTGGCTTACTGGCCGTGCTGATTGATTTGTGCTTGTGTAGGTGTGATGGTAGTTTGTTGCTCAGGACACATGACTGTGGTTCACAGTGTGAACGACATCTAGCTTTGTCATCACAGTGGGATTGTAATGCAGCCCAGGGTCACCACATTGTGGGGGCCCTGGGGGTAGTGCTGTGGTGTCTCTGTGTCTTGCTGTGTCAGTTGCTGTTCCTACATGCTTGTGTGACATGTGTGATTTGTGCTCCCTCTCATCTGACAATGCCTGATTGCCCACATAGGGGATTTGGATCCATGAGTTACCTTTGTGTGGCACTGTATGCACATCTGTGTAGTTGGTATTCAGGCCTCCTCATGTGTTGTGTGGTTGCCTGGGGACACTGGTACCCCACCACCCCCTCACCTGTTGTGTTTGATGTGCAGTGTGGGTCTGCCTGTTTGTGTTTGTGCATCTGCACCACTGCATTGGCATATCTTTAGTGTGCCATTGGCTGTATGTTGTTTGGTGTGTTTCCCCTGCTGTCCCTGGGACTCCTAGGTCATCAGTCAGCACAATGATCATTGTTTGTGTGTCCCATTGCTGCCATGGTATGGTATCTGTTCACCTCACATCTACAGTCTCCACAGGGTATCTGCATTTGTGTGCCCATTGGTGCAAATATGTGGGTCTGCATTCTGATGGTCACTTCTGTCATTGTGTAATTGATGAATGTTGACAGTGTCAGCCCCCATGGGTGATGTTTGTCTGCACATGGCCAAAGGTATGTCTTATTTGCACTGCACTGTTTGCCTCCCCCAATCTATGTTGCTATGGGACACAAGCACTACTTTGCCACTGATGTGTTTGTTGTTCTGTGACCAGGAATCATCCATGCAGTTTGGCAGTTGCAGCTTTTTCTTTGTCAACACTTACATTTTGGTCACTGTGATGATGGGGGTTTGGACCCCATTGCCACAATGTTCAAAATGTGCTTCAGCTATGGACCCCACACTTACATTTTGGTCACTGTGATGATGGGGGTTTGGACCCCATTGCCACAATGTTCAAAATGTGCTTCAGCTATGGACCCCACACTTACATTTTGGTCACTGTGATGATGGGGGTTTGGACCCCATTGCCACAATGTTCAAAATGGGCTTCAGCTATGGACCCCACACTTACATTTTGGTCACTGTGATGATGGGGGTTTGGACCCCATTGCCACAATGTTCAAAATGTGCTTCAGCTATGGACCCCACAGTTACATTTTGGTCTCTGTGATGATGGGGGTTTGGACCCCATTGCCACAATGTTCAAGATGTGCTTCAGCTATGGACCCCACACTTACATTTTAGTCACTGTGATGATGGGGTTTTGGACCCCATTGCCACAATGGTCATGGCCTGCTTGCATTGTGGGGGCCACACACATTTATGTGTGGCACATGTGATAGGGGGTCACATTGTATGTTCAAAGTCATGTTCAGTGTTGTAGGCATTTGACACAGTCTACACACGCTTGTCATGGTGTTGGGGGGATGTCTTTATGTTGCATTCTTTATGTTGGTGTGTGCTTGTTGTGTCATGTATTAGCCATCCTGTGAGTGGGGGTGTTGTTGGTGGTAGGCATCCAGCCCCCATGGGTAGGGGTGGTAGTAGTGACAGGCATCCAGCCCCCCATGGGTAGAGGTGGTAGTAGTGGTAGGCATCTGGCACCCCCTGGGTAGGGGTGGTAGTAGTGGTAGGCATCTGGCACCCCCTGGGTAGGGGTGGTAGTAGTGGTAGGCATCTGGCACCCCCTGGGTAGGGGTGGTAGTAGTGGTAGGCATCTGGCACCCCCTGGGTAGAGGTGGTAGTAGTGGTAGGCATCTGGCACCCCCTGGGTAGGGGTGGTAGTAGTGGTAGGCATCTGGCACCCCCTGGGTAAGGGTGGTAGTAGTGGTAAGGGTGGTAGTAGTGGTAGGCATCTGGCACCCCCTGGGTAAGGGTGGTAGTAGTGGCAGGCATCCAGCCCCCCATGGGTAGAGGTGGTAGTAGTGGTAGGCATCTGGCACCCCCTGGGTATGGGTGGTAGTAGTGGTAGGCATCTGGCACCCCCTGGGTAAGGGTGGTAGTAGTGGTAGGCATCTGGCACCCCCTGGGTAGAGGTGGTAGTAGTGGTAGGCATCTGGCACCCCCTGGGTAAGGGTGGTAGTAGTGGTAGGCATCTGGCACCCCCTGGGTAGAGGTGGTAGTAGTGGTAGGCATCTGACACCCCTGGGTAGAGGTGGTAGTAGTGGTAGGCATCTGGCACCCCCTGGGTAAGGGTGGTAGTAGTGGTAGGCATCTGGCACCCCCTGGGTAAGGGTGGTAGTAGTGACAGGCATCCAGACCCCCATGGGTAGAGGTGGTAGTAGTGGTAGGCATCTGGCACCCCCTGGGTAGAGGTGGTAGTAGTGGTAGGCATCTGGCACCCCCTGGGTAGAGGTGGTAGTAGTGGTAGGCATCTGGCACCCCCTGGGTAGGGGTGGTAGTAGTGGTAGGCATCTGGCACCCCTGGGTAAGGGTGGTAGTAGTGGTAGGCATCTGGCACCCCCTGGGTAGAGGTGGTAGTAGTGGTAGGCATCTGGCACCCCTGGGTAAGGGTGGTAGTAGTGGTAGGCATCTGGCACCCCTGGGTAAGGGTGGTAGTAGTGACAGGCATCCAGCCCCCCATGGGTAGAGGTGGTAGTAGTGGTAGGCATCTGGCACCCCCTGGGTAGGGGTGGTAGTAGTGGTAGGCATCTGGCACCCCCTGGGTAGAGGTGGTAGTAGTGGTAGGCATCTGGCACCCCTGGGTAGAGGTGGTAGTAGTGGTAGGCATCCGGGCCCCTATGTGTATATGTGGCATTGGTGATGGCCATCCCGCCCCTATGGTGCTGCTGTTGCTGGTGTAAGTAATTTCTGCATCCCTCTGTGTGTGTGTGATATGTCGGGTACGTGTAGTTTGTTTTTGTGGTTGGTGTCTGACTTACCTTCTGCGCCGTACGCGTCCGTGCCTGTTCCGGTAGTAGATGTAGAATATTGGTAGGATTGGCACGATGGGATTCATGGTTGGTTCGTCTCGTTCGTCTTTCTCGTTGCTTCACCTCGTCCTCGTCGCTGGCGTGTTCGTCTCGTAGCCGTGGATCGTGTTGTGGCGCGAATCGGAGCTTATGTGCGCCTCTCCCGGATGCTTTGACGTGCCGTGCGTAGCGACGGGTTCGGCGTGTACGGGAAGCGCATCGTACTTGTCCGGCCGGACGGGGCTGCATTTTGGCTTCCGTGGGACTCGATTCTGCGTTTACGGATCCGGCTCGGTCGGGGAACAGGACCTGGATTGGGTGAGTACGACTGGGTCGGAATCTATGCTGTTGTGCGCATCGTACTTGCTCGTTCGGAATAATGTGCGGATCGGTCGGGAAACAGGCATTCGCATGGCTTTTTTCCCGACCGAATGATGTTAGGTGCGCCTCCGACTGAGATCGGAATTGGCCCCTAAATGAACAGAGAACATAACAAAAATATCAAAGCTAAAAATATTGACTACATAAATATCATAAAAACACAAATATATCAAACTTAATAACATTTTAAAAGCTAACAAATCTAATAATAATACAATATAAAATGTATTCAACACACAAACATAATTATAATCACTATATAAACAATATTTATACTTATATAAAACACCACTCCACATCTTCTCAAATTTCTTTCTTCACCAAAAATGAAATATCATACAAAAACATAACTTTAAAAAATGCATATTCTAGACATAATTTGGATGTCGGTCAGAAAGCCCTCAGGTCAGAGGCTTTCCAACAAACATCCAAGGTTTCAAATCCGACCGCTGTATTACAATGATGGCGGTCGGATTTGAAACCAGCCGGTTAATCCGACTGGCTTCCGACAGGCTCAAGGAGCCCGTCGGCCAGTCAGAAACTGCCACATAATCCCGTGTGGACGGTGTTTCCGCCATTGGGATTATGATATAATTTTCCGACAGGCTTTCCATGTCGGGCTTTCCAACATGGAAAGCCTATCGGAAAGTAACTTTGGGAGTCCCTAGCTGGGCCCCCTTCATCCGCGCCCTCCAGTTGGGGGCTAAGGGGGCACCTATGGTGCCCACCTGTACATCTCTGCACCGTGTAGCAGGCACCGTGAGGTGCCTGCCACACGGTGCAGGGATTTATAGTAACTCACATTTCTCTATGGGAGCTTGTGCTGCAGCGGTTTCAAACCGCCGCACAAGCTCCCATAGGGAAATGGGAGTCCGCGAATGCACTATCCTAATTGCAGTTTCGGACCGCCGACCCGAGGTCAGTCAGTTCTGAAACCACAGGGATGTCGGTCGGAGGCAACTCCGGCTGACATCCTAATCAGGCCCATTATAAATTCATTTCTTAATAAACAATAATACTTATATATATCTAAATTAACGTTTAGAACCAAGTATAGCTTTATTTAGAAATAATTAGCATTTTACAAATAAGGACATAACTGTCAAAACAATTAAAACAGATGCTTTAAAATCCAATTTAATAAAACTACATACAACAGTAACTAATAAAAATCTACCAATAATTAAATAAACACTATATAAGACATAAAAATGTAGATATAATCTACCATTATAACTTCAACTAACAGAGCAGGCCGAATATCTGCCAGATTTCTACCAGAACGGCAAACCTTAAACTGTACACTTTCAACAAGAACTTTTCAAAGTAAGTCTATTATCTACTTTATTTCAAAAGTTACCAAAATACAAGTAAATGCAATTAGAAATAAATGAAATAACGTGTATGTTCTTTCTATACATTATCTCTCCTCTACAGATCTTCCCAACTAAACTTAAACTAACTACAAACAAAATCAAAGCAAAACCACTAAATAACATAGGTATACTAACCCACTAGTTTAAAATACAAACCAATCCCACCCACAACCTATCCACCCCCATTAAAAAAATAGAAGTATTTAACAAAATAAATACTAATTTTCTTTACTTCAACAGAAAAAATCCAACCACCAGCACCAAAGAAGAACAAAATATTTAACAAAACCCAAAAAAATCAACCCACCCAAATATGTAAGTGTATTAAGAATTTTTTTATGTTTAAAAATTGTACATAATACATATTTAACATTTTCAGCATGTATATTTAATTACAGTCCAAATCAGAAAAGGACAGAGGGTGCAAAATGTATTACTACACAAAAAGGAAAACTATTACTATGCTATATGGGGTTTACATATAGCCAAGAAAAACAAACAGCTAACCATATTATTTGGAAATGCACCAAATACTATTCTAATGCATGTTATTGGAGGGCACCAACAAGGGAAACTACTGTAATAAGTGTTAAAGAGCATAACCACCCCCCTAATGTGTCAGGTTCAGATTGGTCAGCAGAGTATACCAGCTACTAACCTTCAGTAACAGATCCAGCAGGGGCGATGCAAGTCTTTGTGTCTGTTGTGGTGGGGGCAATGTCCACTCTCTGATATAAGACCCCCTACCATGCTCTGGTTTGCCCTTTCTGGCTAGTCCAGCTTCTTCTCTCCATATGGACCCCAATCTCTTTCCGTAGTTCCTGGTTCTCAGCTCGAAAGGCATTGACCTCCATCTGCATGGCAGACATGGTTTTTAATATAGAGTTATGGACAGCGTTGGTATCCATCATCCAGGCTGGGTATGCTACTTGGGCTTGTCAATCTGTCAGGTTCAGATTGGTCAGCAGAGTATACCAGCTGCTAACCTTCAGGAACAGATCCAGCAGGGGTGATGCAAGCTTCCCAGTTCCCCTTAGCGCTACCCCACAGGGAGTATGTAAGACCCTACCCTGCACCGAAGCACACAGGGGAAAAGGGAGAGGGATCAAACAACAAAAGGCAGCGGTCCACCACCACAAGGCCTCTTCAGTCCTCTCTTGGATATGAGGAATCCTTCTTTCTCAATGGGCAGTGAATCACCTGTGGCACCCTGTTTGTAAGAGAAAATTACAACTAGAAATAATCCTAGACACCGAGCTTAATAACATCAGTATTAATTGAAGCTTTGTGTAAAACCCCTCTAGTTGTACTCACATGCATTCCACACTGAGAAGGTTTGTACCACACGTTACTCATCAGCAGGAAATTAGTAGCATCCGTACCACTTGCCTCTAAGCTGGTTATTACAAGTCACAGTCACCAATGAATAAGTAAACCAACAAGGCTTGTACTTATGTGCCTTGATATGCATGAGGACTTTTCTGAATCCACTTTGTCTCCAGTGGTAAAACAAATTAGGGATTGACGTCACCGGATCCTCGTTGATAAAATCCTGATTGGGTAAAGTCTAAGTAGCTCACTGCCAAAATGAAGAAAATAATCATAAAATAATGCCGGCTGTGAAACAATGTGACAGAAAAAAGAAAATCAGATTCTTGGTGCGATAAACACTCTCTCAATACCGATGTGCATGCTGGTTTCAGTTAGGGCTTCTTCGTCTGCCCCAATAACAAGCAACGAAATCCGGAGCGTATAGAAACGGGGTGCTTCAGACAGGACCAAAGGATTTCCTTTAACAGAATGCATTCAGTCCTGAACATGTTGAAAAGTGCTCTGGGCTCTGCAGAGTAGCTGGAGCGGCTGCAGCGTTCGATCGTGAACGCACAGCACGGGAATGTTGGTTTGAGACTGAGAGCCCGAATCCAAACGGCTCATTCCCGATTGACCAGCATTTGCCCCCTCTAAGGGAGGGGCTTATATACACGTAATCCAAACTCTGGGATTAAGGTAGTGGGCAGTCCCAAAGTCTTCTGGGACTCGTGGTTCCTTCTTATCTGCCACTCGCAACTCAGTCACATGATAGCTAATACGTCTTACAGGTCTAGGGAACTTATGTGTTGATGTTTCCCACCACTTGTCTCATTCCACTACAGATGGTCATGACATAATGTAACAGAAGTAGAAGTCAGAGATTTTTTGGAAACTATTAAGGAAGCTAGAACCAGCTCTCAGAATCCCATAACAGAAATTCTGAAAAGATATTCTACCCAATGTTCCTGAGCATGTAACTGGCCAGTTACCAGTCATCCCACCTTTAAAAAGATTAATTAGCAGAACCAAAAAAGCTACAACCCATACCCCACCTACCCCTAAAACTTTCAGGGTAGTCCAAATACCACCCAAACTATCAATAATTCACAAAGAAGAACAATTCCTTCATTATGACAATAAATGTCATGAAAAAAGAATTATTGTCTTTGCAACACCCACAAACCTTCAACATTTAAAATATGTCCCAAACCATGCTTCCAGTTATATACAATCGATGGACAATACCACAACAGTAATATCCCCTTTATTTATGCTCTTTTACCTAACAATAGACTGCTACCTCTGTAGACCTCCTTAATTAAACAAGAAACTAACAAATACTACCCCCAGAAAATCATCATTGATTTTGAACAATCAATGATACAAGCCATCCTGAGAATTTTCCCCCACACAGCCATACAAGGGTGTTATTACCATTTTAATCAGAACATATGGAGAAACCTTCAAAAATCTACCCTTGGTGTAGAATATGCAACCATCAGCCTTTTTGCTTATGAAATTAAAAAACGAATAGCACTAGCCTACGTCCCAGTAACCGAAGTTGCTAATCACTACCATCTTTTAACTGAAAGCCAATGAAAATAAACTAACTCCCCTATTTGACTATTTGGAGGATACCTGGTTGGGAAGGCTGCATAAATCTGGGCACAGACGGCAATCAAAATTCCACATTCCATGGTGGAATGTATACAACAGTACCCTAGTCCAAGAAGTAAAACCCAACAATGCAGTGGAAGGATGGCATAATGCCTTCCAAACCACAATGGGAAACAATAAACCCACCCTACATAAATTACTAGAATCTATTAAAAAAGAACAAAGCTACCAAGAGGGCCTGATTACAAGTTAAGGGCAGTTGCGTTGTCCTTCCGCCGGCACAGCTGTGCCAAACCCACGGAAGGATTGCGGACTGTATCATGAGGTGAACTTGAGCTACACGAGTTCAATTTGTGATACGGCCGGTGGTCCTTTGCCTTTCCCATAGCGTTGCCTGGAAAACAGGCACCTCAATAGGAACAGCAAAAATGTTCCAACGGTGACGTCCATGCCATCCTGGAACTCTGGGGGAAAACAGACAGGGGGGCACATGATGTGCCCCCCTGAATGTATCCCCATGGCAGGGAGGACGGGGGGGCTGAAGGGCCCCATTTGTTCCTGCACCGCCAGTCTTTTCATGGCGAGTCTCCGCCATGAAAAGGTTGGTGGTCCAGGACCTCGCAATATGCTGAGCGGGACTGCGCCAGTCCCCACTCAGCATATTGCATTGTGGCACTCCTGCACCACCAGGGAACCACTGTTCCCTGGTGCAGCTGGTGGTCCACTGCCCCTATTACTTTAACAGTCCTAATATGGTGGACGATGGACCGCCAGCCCGAGTCTGGCGGTTGCAAGAACCAGACTTGTAATCAGGCCCTAAGACTAGAGCAATCCGTAACACAACTGTGCCCTAAACTAACAAAACAAACTAAAACAATGTGTGAGCATTTACAATTCAAGTTAGACTCTATCCAAATACTAAAGGTATTGAATACTTAGAAACCATAGTAAAATCTAAACTCTAAATCTAACTCTTTTCCTACAAAACAATCATTACAAATGAAATAAAACAGCAACCTAACTCTTAAACTGTTTTTAAAAATGAAAAATATCTGTATTATGTCAAAAATATATATGTAACAAGCAATTATTATTTGACATAATAACAATATTTCTAATATTAAAAAATTATAACTAAAGAAATATCCTACAAAAAATTTAAAATTACCAAACAAATCTACCACAATCCTCCAAACATAGAAATAAACCGACTCAAATTAATCCTAATTAAATACCACAGTTAAATAAATAACAATTCCCACCCACTTAATTAAAACCTTCTTACAGTTTCGTAGCTGCAGACCTTGATCTAAACCACAGTTAGGAAACATCAATCCTTGTAAATCCATTTTTGTATTGTAAAACATCCTGCGAAAAAATTGAAAAATACAACTGCCCAAAAAAATATCCACCGATACAATCCTCCATAGCGTACAGACATAAAAATCCCCAAAAATAGATTAAAAACAACAAACGCTCCAGGAAACACGAAAAATAAAATAAATGTAGAATAATTATTAGTTTATAATAAAGTTACACACATTTCCTTTATAAATAAAAATAAACGCAACCTCCATCGAACTCCAAATTAGGGACAAATCCACCTGTTAAAAAAAGAAAAACAACACAAATCCCTCCCACACATATATATACTAATAATACTATACATTACACTTAAAAACAACTATAATAACTCAACACATACTTATCTACACATAGCTAATATTCTACAACATTACATATCACTAAACATACGACGCCTTAACGGTACTAGACATATTATTACCTATGCACTATACCACATTACAACATCCACAAAAACAAAACACAAACCCTATACAATACCTAACAACCTCCCCCCTACTCCTAATTACCTTAAAAATTATTTTAAATGAACTTACCTTAATCGATGCTGCGCAGCTGTCAACCGCGAGCTTCTCTCTCCAAACCTGCTCAAATAATAACAGGGATAGAATAAAACATCCACTTTGACCCCCAAAAATGGTTGCCTAATTAAAATAGAAAACAAACTATTTCCCATTGAAGTGAATATAAAACAACATTGTTATAAAAATGTATGTCTCAAAAAAGTATTTTCATTGTTAATTGTTTTTTAAATATTATAAAAAAAAATAAAAAAATTGTACAATGCAAAGTAATTAATATTATAATATACATAATATTCTTTACTATGTATTAAAAAGAATTTTGTTAATTAGTTCATAAAAATATACACAACAGTTTTACATTTTTTTAAAATGATTAGAAGTATCACAAAAAGATAATTATATATAAAAATAGTCTTTCAATTTTTTTTATTAACTTTGTAATTTCTTTTTTACTTATATATATAAATAATATTATTTAAAACTTTAATATTAAAATAATTGTTATACAGAAAAATAAACACATAGGGGCCGATTAAGATTTCGGTCAGAAACTCTTCAGACCGAATCGGTTTTGGAATGGTTTCAAACCGAATCGGTTTCTGCGAGTCCGACCGACCGATTGCGATGCTTCCCAACATCGTTTGTTCGGACTCCCATTGATTTCAATAGGAGCCTGTGTTCCGACCGACAACACAGGCTCCCATTGATAAAAGGGGTGCTTCAGGAAAACCTTGCATCCTGTGGCGGGCATCCCATGGTGCCTGCCATACTGTGCATGGTTGGAAAGAGCGGTCCCATGGGTACCCCCACGGGGCACAACCGGAGGCCTAAGGGTGAAGGGGGGCCTGCTACGGGCCCCCAAAGTCAGATTCCAACAGCCGTTTCATGTCAGGCAAACCGATTCAGATCAGCTGTCTAAATCGGCCATCGTAATCGCTCGGTCGGAAACCATGTCCATAGAGCTGCACGATTTGGCTCCGAACGACTCGTGCTGTCCGAATGTCGATCGGAACCGATTTGGACAGCCCGAACGGTTTCCCTGCATCGTAATCGGTCGGTCGGGAATGTATCCAATTCGGTCAGAAACATAGGTTCCGAATCGGATTCGGACAATCCGAATCCCGTTTGGAGCCTTTCCGACCGACATTGTAATTGGCCCCATAGTATGCACTGTAATGTTTGTAAAATATATATTAAATAATAATATAAACAATATATAATTATTTAATATATATTAAAAATAATGCCAAAAATATTGCACAAAATTAACAATATAAAACAGTTTAAAAATAGATACTTAAGGGCCAATTAGGATGTCGGTCGGAAAGCCTCAGACCTGTGGTCAGTTTAAACTCCTCGGTTTAAACTCCGACCGCCTTCTTACAAGGAAGGAGGTCGGAGTTTAAACCGGCCAGTCATTCCGGCTGGTTTCCGATGGGCTTCAGTCAGAGGTCACTCATAATCCCTTCAGGACGGCGTTTATGCCGTCCGGATTATGATCTCCTTTTCAGATAGGCTTTCCATGTCGGGCTTTCTGGCATGGAAAGCCTGTCGCAAAGTGATTTACAGGGCCCCTAACAGGACCCCCATCCCTCAGCTGCCTCTGGTTGGGGGCCAGGTGCCTCCCTTTATATCCCTGCACGGTGTGGCAGGCACCATGAGGGGCCTGCCATGTGGTGTAGGGATTCACAGAAACTTCCATTTCTCTATGGGAGCTAGTGCTGCAGCCATTTTATGACCTCAGCACAAGCTCCTATAGAGAAATGGGAGTTTGCATCCGCACATGGTGCGGTTGCATCGTACTAGGGGGTGCGGAACCGCTGAGGTCAATAGGTTCTCACACCGAGATGGTGTCAGGCGGAACAAGTCCGCCCAACATCGTAATAGGCCCCAATGAGTATATTTACATGCAAAATTTCTTTTACATTTTTCCATGCTACTTAAAAATTGATATGTTTATATTCAATATCACAATATATTGTAAGCGATATAGTTAAATAATATCAAAAATCATTTTATTTAATAAACATTATTTCAAAATATCTTACATTACAAAAAGTAATAAATGTATTTTTATTTTCTCAATACTGCACTTAATGTACTTGCTATATACTAATGTATTTTTATAAACAATTAATGTAAAAACCTGTTCTATGTATTATGTATTTCAATAAATCTACATTTTTGTTTCAATAACATTTATATACATATTACAAAAACCTTTTTCAATTTATCTGTATAAATAAAACACCAAACACTACACATTCATAACTTACTATTCCAACCCCAATATACCTTTAGTCAAAGAAGGTCCTGGACACTAATAATACATACCTTACTATTCCCACTCCAGCCTAACTAAAATCACAGAAGGTGCTGGACACTAAACATATAGAATTTTGTATTCCCACTCCAAACTACCTCAAGTCAGGGAAGGTGCTGGACAATAAACAAATGTATAATTTACTATTCCCACTCAAACCTACCTTAAATCAGAGTAGGTGCTGGACACTAAACATATATAATTTACTATTCCCACTCCAACCTACATTAAGTCAGGAAAGGTGCTGGACACTAAACATACATAATCTACTATTACCACTCATATCTACCTTAAGTCAAGGAAGGTGCTGGACACTAAACATATGTAATCTACTATTCCCGCTCCAATTTACATAAAGGGCCTGATTTTGATGTCGGACATCGCCGCTGTCTCGGGACAGACCGACATCCGGTCAGCGTACCCGACACCACCATTACAATGCGACCGCACATGCTGCAGTCGCGTACTCCCATTTCCCGATGGGAGATTGTGCTGCGGCCGTAAACCGGTCGTAGCACAAGCTCACATGGAGAACTGGGAGGCTGTGGAAATCCCTACATTATGGGGTCGATTCCGATTCGGGCCGGAAAAAGCACCGACCGACTCGGATCCGGAAAAAATACCGACCGACACGTACCAGTGGCGCCCGACACGCCAAGTACGATGCAAGCCGCAATAAATCCGACCGACACGTCAGGAAACCAAGCCGACCGACCGAGCCGCTCGGAAAATAGCAATCCGGCCGGAAAAACACGCGAATCCAACCGACCGACACGCACCCGGAACAAATCCGACCGAATCGTACCCGCCAACTCCAACCCGCAAAGTACGATGCAAGGCGCGAAAACACGACCGAGTCGGACGGAGGACAAGCCGTACGACCGACACGCATACAAAACCGAGCCGAAGCAATACAATACACCGCGACCGACGCGTACGCAGCATACAAAACTGCACAAACACAGCGTGAACGAAACGGAAAACACCGTACGAGACCAATGCAGGGTCCGACTCGGTCACAAGAACGTTTCCAACATACACAAACAGCACAAAGGAAAAATCAACCAAAAAAAGGCCAAACAAGCAATTACCAAGCCAATAAATACTGGGGGGGTGGGGACAGAGAACAAAGACACACCCACAACTCCACCTATATAAAGGACACAAATCACTACCATGAGCCTTTGCAAATGCCATTTCACTGCCAGCACCCAAGAGAAAGCAACCACACACCCACAGCTCATCCCTCACACAAGCCACACACCATCAGCACACCAACAAATACCTACCTCACATACACCCAGCAAAACACACACTCACACACCCTCACCTGCACACCAACACACACATCACTCACCATCACCACCCATCACCATGCCCCCCAAGAAGAATCCCAAGTTCCTAGATTGTGAATTGGAAGTCCTGGTAGACGAGATCCTCAGGGTGGAGCCACAGCTGTTTGGCACTCTGGTCCAACAGACCCCCATGTCGCAGAAAACCAAGATGTGGGAGAGGATCATCAACAGGGTGAACGCACAATCATCATGTCGGCGCACAAAGACGGACATCCAGAACAGGTGGTATGACGTGCGCAGGAGGGTACGGGACCTGCTGAAGATAGACTACAGCAACAGCCAACAGACCGGCAGTGGCCCTCCTGCCAAGCCAATATACCTCAGGCCCTGGGAGGAGAAGGTGCGGGCCATCCTTCCGCCAGTGAGCGTATATGGACTAGAGAACATCCCAGAGCCTGGTGAGTACACAACAAATGTACACAATAAACTGCCACAAAACACACACATCACTGTCAAGGGGAGAGTCAAACCATGCACACATAGCAATTACACAGCAACTAGAACAGAATCATCCCAAAATGTGTATGTCAGTCAGATAAACACAACACATGCCATCAAAAAAGTCACATCCAACTGTGCCAACACATGTACAAACACAACCACAACTACAGCTAGGCAGTGGCACAAATAGAACTAACAAACACATCCACACATGTAGCCACCACAACAACACCAACACACAGTGAAGACCACTCAAAGGAAGGAATTCTGTGTATGCTGGCCAAGTCAGTGTAGCCAATAGCATCATGGGAGTCGCAGTCACACATATTGCCCGCCCCAAAACTGTCCAATCAACACCACCATGAACCATGCGCACATCACAGGGAGTGGAGAAGGACTCACAAGATGGCTGACACTGGCTACTGCTGTGGGGAGCACAAGGCCCTGCTGGCAACTGTGCACCAACAAACAGCAGGACACCACTGACTGACATCCTGAGAGACAACTTCCACTCCCTGCAATGCAAGCACGTTCCATGGTGGGCTATCTGGCTGGCTGGGTGGGAAGGGGGACTTGCAGCACTGACTATAGTCACCAGCACCTCCCCTCACACCCCCCAACACAAACTCCACAGTACCCACCTGGTAGAATGCAATGCCCTCCATCCTAACACAAGATCCCACAAAGCACCACCACCCTGGGTTATGTTGTGTGAAGCACAGGGACACTCTTGGGACTCTTAGCCAAACAACTGCCAGGACAACACTCCCAGCCATCCTGTCAGCACAGCCAGCCCACCCCACAGGGAAGCAGAGTCAAAAGGAAGGAAGCATGGGCATGCTGGGAAGGGGGTGGAGGCAATAGCATGATGGGAGACGTAGTCACAGACATAGCTCACCCCCACAACTGTCCCATCAACACCACCCTGAACCATGCTCACATCACAGGGAGTGGAGAAGGACTCACAAGATGGCTGACACTGGCTACTGCTGTGGGGAGCACAAGGCCCTGCTGCCAACTGTGCACCAACAAACAGCAGGACACCACTGACTGACATCCTGAGAGACAACTTCCACTCCCTGCAATGCAAGCACGTTCCATGGTGGGCTATCTGGCTGGCTGGGTGGGAAGGGGGACTTGCAGCACTGACTATAGTCACCAGCACCTCCCCTCACACCCCCCAACACAAACTCCACAGTACCCACCTGGTAGAATGCAATGCCCTCCATCCTAACACAAGATCCCACAAAGCACCACCACCCTGGGTTATGTTGTGTGAAGCACAGGGACACTCTTGGGACTCTTAGCCAAACAACTGCCAGGACAACACTCCCAGCCATCCTGTCAGCACAGCCAGCCCACCCCACAGGGAAGCAGAGTCAAAAGGAAGGAAGCATGGGCATGCTGGGAAGGGGGTGGAGGCAATAGCATGATGGGAGACGTAGTCACAGACATAGCTCACCCCCACAACTGTCCCATCAACACCACCCTGAACCATGCTCACATCACAGGGAGTGGAGAAGGACTCACAAGATGGCTGACACTGGCTACTGCTGTGGGGAGCACAAGGCCCTGCTGCCAACTGTGCACCAACAAACAGCAGGACACCACTGACTGACATCCTGAGAGACAACTTACACTCCCTGCAATGCAAGCACGTTCCATGGTGGGATATCTGGCTGGCTGGGTGGGAAGGGGGACTTGCAGCACTGACTATAGTCACCAGCACCTCCCCTCACACCCCCCCAACACAAACTCCACAGTACCCACCTGGTAGAATGCAATGCCCTCCATCCTAACACAAGATCCCACAAAGCACCACCACCCTGGGTTATGTTGTGTGAAGCACAGGGACACTCTTGGGACTCTTAGCCAAACAACTGCCAGGACAACACTCCCAGCCATCCTGTCAGCACAGCCAGCCCACCCCACAGGGAAGCAGAGTCAAAAGGAAGGAAGCATGGGCATGCTGGGAAGGGGGTGGAGGCAATAGCATGATGGGAGACGTAGTCACAGACATAGCTCACCCCCACAACTGTCCCATCAACACCACCCTGAACCATGCTCACATCACAGGGAGTGGAGAAGGACTCACAAGATGGCTGACACTGGCTACTGCTGTGGGGAGCACAAGGCCCTGCTGCCAACTGTGCACCAACAAACAGCAGGACACCACTGACTGACATCCTGAGAGACAACTTCCACTCCCTGCAATGCAAGCACGTTCCATGGTGGGATATCTGGCTGGCTGGGTGGGAAGGGGGACTTGCAGCACTGACTATAGTCACCAGCACCTCCCCTCACACCCCCCCCAACACAAACTCCACAGTACCCACCTGGTAGAATGCAATGCCCTCCATCCTAACACAAGATCCCACAAAGCACCACCACCCTGGGTTATGTTGTGTGAAGCACAGGGACACTCTTGGGACTCTTAGCCAAACAACTGCCAGGACAACACTCCCAGCCATCCTGTCAGCACAGCCAGCCCACCCCACAGGGAAGCAGAGTCAAAAGGAAGGAAGCATGGGCATGCTGGGAAGGGGGTGGAGGCAATAGCATGATGGGAGACGTAGTCACAGACATAGCTCACCCCCACAACTGTCCCATCAACACCACCCTGAACCATGCTCACATCACAGGGAGTGGAGAAGGACTCACAAGATGGCTGACACTGGCTACTGCTGTGGGGAGCACAAGGCCCTGCTGCCAACTGTGCACCAACAAACAGCAGGACACCACTGACTGACATCCTGAGAGACAACTTCCACTCCCTGCAATGCAAGCACGTTCCATGGTGGGATATCTGGCTGGCTGGGTGGGAAGGGGGACTTGCAGCACTGACTATAGTCACCAGCACCTCCCCTCACACCCCCCCAACACAAACTCCACAGTACCCACCTGGTAGAATGCAATGCCCTCCATCCTAACACAAGATCCCACAAAGCACCACCACCCTGGGTTATGTTGTGTGAAGCACAGGGACACTCTTGGGACTCTTAGCCAAACAACTGCCAGGACAACACTCCCAGCCATCCTGTCAGCACAGCCAGCCCACCCCACAGGGAAGCAGAGTCAAAAGGAAGGAAGCATGGGCATGCTGGGAAGGGGGTGGAGGCAATAGCATGATGGGAGACGTAGTCACAGACATAGCTCACCCCCACAACTGTCCCATCAACACCACCCTGAACCATGCTCACATCACAGGGAGTGGAGAAGGACTCACAAGATGGCTGACACTGGCTACTGCTGTGGGGAGCACAAGGCCCTGCTGCCAACTGTGCACCAACAAACAGCAGGACACCACTGACTGACATCCTGAGAGACAACTTACACTCCCTGCAATGCAAGCACGTTCCATGGTGGGATAACTGACTGGGTGGGTGGGTGGGTGGGAAGGAGGTCTGGCTGTCAACCAAACACAATCAATGCAGACCATGTTCACACCCCAGAGAATACATAGAAATGCCCAAATAATGCAGGACAATGTGCCACACCAATATCAACCCCTGACTGTGACAACTTAGGACAATACAATGTACAGGCCCGCACCCCGAGGCACAGTCACAACTGTCAGGTGTGTCAACCACTGATGCCTGCAGAAACATGACATACATTGTTTGTGTCTCCCAAAAACAGGTGATGATAGGGACACAGCAGCAGACGCTGAGGAGTCCCAGTCCCAGGCTCAAGAGGATGCCGAGCTCACTGGCGTCGTACAGCCTCTGTCCTCCTCGGACGATGAAGAACAACCTGGCACATCCGGTGCAAGTCAACATGCTGCACCAGCAGGACCACCAGCTGCAGCACCAGCAGGTCCACCAGCTGCACCCCCTGCACCCACCCCTCCAACGACTGTCACCACGAATACCATCCCTGCCGACATGGACAGAATAAGGAACAACACCAGCGCAGTGACCCTGGACCAACCTGGGGCCATGGACACCACCACCACCACCAACCCCCAAGGTGGACCAGGGTTATCTGTGCGTGCAACTGCACACACTGCACATGTCAGCAGGGGTGGTGGGAGGGGTGGGAGACAGAGGTCGCTGCTTGCAGACGTTGCTGGTGTGCATGAAGACCCACAACTGGTACGCATAGCTGATGCGTACCAGTCCAGCACCGGAGAGCTCAGCCAGGTAGTGGGGCTCCTCAGAGACATTAAACAGCAGCAGGCTGCCCATCATGCCCGCTTGGACTCCCACATGTCCCAAGTGGAGTCACACATGTCACGTGTGGACTCCCACATGTCACGTGTGGACTCCCACATGACCCGCGTGGAGTCCAAGTGGGATGTACTACATGAGATGACGGCGGTGCACAGGGACATTTTACAATGCCTCCGCCAGATGAACAGCAACCAGTCCACACCTCCCTGTGTGCCAACAACATCTGGTACCGAACAAACTGCAACTGCCACAGGGAGGGAGGAGGACTCTGGCGGAGAGTCCCCTGCACCGCAGCAGCCTGCACTTGAGGGCCCCCCCCAAGAAGAGGGGTCGTCCGAGGAGGGGAAAGTGAGAGGCTGATGGCCAAGCGCAACTCCCAGGAAGCCTGAACCTGTTCTGGATTTTCGCCTTTGTGCACAGACTGTTCACCCTGTTGATGGCAACACTACTCCCACACATTGCATGGGGAGTATAAGTTGGAACAATGTGTCAGACAACAGTGGCCCCGATACTGGGGATCCTGTCTACCTGGACTTTCTATTCATCTAGGAACTTGGGATTGCAAGATTCATGTACAGCACAATCCATCCTATGCACTATTATCACAATAAACACACTAATACACCATACTTGCCTCTGTCGTGATTCCAACGTGGGTGCTGTTATGGGGATGATGAACTGCAAAATTACACAGTGTATGCGAACTGCAACAGCAAGGACAACACAGGCATGTGAGTACAGGCAACGTGACACATATGAGGGAGACACACCACCAGGGCTACACAACACATACACACCTAGGCCATCTGACTCATTGCCTACACTGATGTTGCCAGGGAAGACGGTGCAATGCACAGACACCACACCCATTCCCAGTTGTAGTCAAGTAGCCCACAGGTGCAGTAAGCAAATGGCAGTCAAATGTGTGACCACAGACAACGCACATCACTAAGTGAAGCACAGGTTTATTACACAGTAGCAACATGCCGTAACCACTACAGATGCAAGGTAACCCCACCTGGTAGCGGGCACACAGTCAACAACTGTAGACAGAAGGAAGTCCATGGGTGTGGCGCACATCACCTGTAGGGACACAACAGCTACCAGCCTGGATGTGCAATCACGTCGTCGGTGGACACAGTTCACCAAACGAATCTGAAAGTACCCTGTGAAGGACAGAAATGACACACAGTCAAAAGCAATGCAGTACAGGACAGAACAGCAAAACTCATGCACAATACATGTTACAAGATACCCACCCAGAACCAAGTTAGCATGTCAACACTGTTGGGGAGTACAGCCCACCTGTCACCACACATCGCAACACACATCCTGTCAAGTAGCCCATGGACACACTCCAACAGCACCAGAGCACCACCCACACATCATGCCAACTCACATCATTCACATGACACCTCAGGATACTCACATTCAGCTAAAGAAGTTGGTGATGAGCTGTGTGCGGACATCACCATCACCATCATCATCATCATCGTCACTGGCATCGTGGTCCAGGCCAGGATCCTCCACAGGTGGCGGATGTTGGTCATCGTCATCCTGGATGAGAGGCAACTCCTTCCGCACTGCCAGGTTGTGAAGCATGCAGCAGACGATGATAATCTTGCACACTTTCGCAGGGGCATATGGGAGGGACCCTCCGGTCTTGTCCAGGCAGCGGAAGCGGCTCTTCAGGAGACCAAAGGTCCGCTCAATCACTCTCCTGGTCCGACCATGTGCCTCATTGTAGCGCATCTGGGCAGGTGTCACAGGGTTCCTGAGGGGTGTCAGCAACCACGGCATGTTGGGGTATCCCGAGTCACCTACGGACAGACAAGTGCACATCAGCTGACTTGGAAAAGTGGGCGGAATACTACAGATCAGATCACACACAATGGCACAAAGTCAGTACACACCGACAAGCCAGGCACGCTGGTTCTGCATCTGTGCCATCAACCTGGGGATGCGACTACTCCTCATCACAAAGGCATCGTGTGCTGAACCAGGGAAACGGGCACACACGTGTGTGATGGTCATGTCTGCAAGACACACCACCAGTGCATTGACCGAGTGGTAGTGCTTGCGGTTCCTGTAGGCCTGCTCCTGGGCCTGTGGTGGTACCAAAGCCACATGTGTCCCATCAATGGAGCCAATGACATGCGGCATCCTCCCCAGGGCATAAAAGTCACTCTTCACGTCAGTGAGTCGTCGCAGTCTAGGGAAATAGATGTACCGGTTCAGGAAGAGCAACATTGCCGCCAAAACATCGCGGAGCACACGGCTGAACATGGTCTGTGACATCCCACCAGCAGACGCCACAGTATGTTGGAAGGTACCGGTGGCAAAGAAGTGTAGGGCTGCCATCACCTTCACCTTGGGGGTCAGCGCTGTAGGATACGGCCGGCCAGGCTGCAAATGTGGGGACAACTGCACTGCCAAATCCTCAATCAGCTGCCTGGTGAAGCGGTACCGTCGGATGCTGTCCCGTTCCACCATCGTTGCCAGGTCTGGGAATGGCCGATGGACAGCAGGAGCCCTGCAGTGCAGAGGAGAAGTAAGCAAGATCGTCAGTCACCCCACATATGCGGCATTGAACACACTCAAGATCCCAACATACATCATCATGAGGCACAACTACATGAAGTGTGCAGTACCGGAACGACATTTATGGTACATACATGGCCAACATCTGTCAACACGGTCCTACAGGTGGCATCAATTTGTCCCAGGTTGGCCCATTGGATATCATGATGCTGTGTCACAGTCACCCCCCAGTGACATGTGAGGACAGATGTGCCCCAGGCACCACAGCTCAACGACAGGCACATTCCCAGGGACCCTGTAATGCCACATGGACACTGGCATCACCTGGAGTATCATGTGTACACCACAACAAAACAAACATGACCCCCACAGGTAGTGGCCACACTTGCCATGGCAGGAGAGCCATGGACGTCTGTGACACACACGCACAACATCAGAGTCCATGCACACACAACGTGGATGTGGAGACTGTCTCCCATTGTGCACATGAAATCAGAGACATTGTAAACACTACATGCACAAAGACTGTGGAGGGCCATCACTATTGTGCCACTGGGACACCCTGGCTCAAACATACCGTCCCACATGGGACTCACGGGGTATGTGACATGACATACACAAACACCACTGTGAAATGTGACCATGGCACATGCACAGATATGAACAGTTGCACATCACAGTGGTCACGTACACGTAACACCCAGGATCCTGTCCCCATTAACACGTGCACAGCCTGGGGGTGGCTGCCCACAGGTGACACCCACAGGACAACATGTACACCAACATACACACAATAGGAAATGCAGCCTTACATGCCTTATGATAAGGTTTGGACAGGCTGTCGTGATGTAGGTGTGCCCCTCACTCCCTGGGAGCTATCTGTGGCTGGCATATGTCCATCTGAGACAGGCATGCTGACATATGCCAGTCACATGTACAGTGATGCGTTGTACTGCAATGGACCGATCGGTGCCTCCGGCCGGCCCATTGCATTCAATGTGTGCGGGTACGCGTTGTACCCCTGTGCGCGTTGAACAGCAATGGACCGATCGGTGCCTCCGGCCGGCCCATTGCATTCAATGTGTGCGGGTACGCGTTGTACCCCTGTGCGCGTTGAACAGCAATGGACCGATCGGTGCCTCCGGCCGGCCCATTGCATTCAATGTGTGCGGGTACGCGTTGTACCCCTGTGCGCGTTGAACAGCAATGGACCGATCGGTGCCTCCGGCCGGCCCATTGCATTCAATGTGTGCGGGTACGCGTTGTACCCCTGTGCGCGTTGAACAGCAATGGACCGATCGGTGCCTCCGGCCGGCCCATTGCATTCAATGTGTGCGGGTACGCGTTGTACCCCTGTGCGCGTTGAACAGCAATGGACCGATCGGTGCCTCCGGCCGGCCCATTGCATTCAATGTGTGCGGGTACGCGTTGTACCCCTGTGCGCGTTGTACTGCAATGGACCGATCGGTGCCTCCGGCCGGCCCATTGCATTCAATGTGTCGGGTACGCGTTGTACCCCTGTGCGCGTTGAACAGCAATGGACCGATTGGTGCCTCCGGCCGGCCCATTGCATTCAATGTGTGCGGGTACGCGTTGTACCCTGTGCGCGTTGAACAGCAATGGACCGATCGGTGCCTCCGGCCGGCCCATTGCATTCAATGTGTGCGGGTACGCGTTGTACCCCTGTGCGCGTTGAACAGCAATGGACCGATCGGTGCCTCCGGCCGGCCCATTGCATTCAATGTGTGCGGGTACGCGTTGTACCCCTGTGCGCGTTGAACAGCAATGGACCGATCGGTGCCTCCGGCCGGCCCATTGCATTCAATGTGTGCGGGTACGCGTTGTACCCCTGTGCGCGTTGAACAGCAATGGACCGATCGGTGCCTCCGGCCGGCCCATTGCATTCAATGTGTGCGGGTACGCGTTGTACCCCTGTGCGCGTTGAACAGCAATGGACCGATCGGTGCCTCCGGCCGGCCCATTGCATTCAATGTGTGCGGGTACGCGTTGTACCCCTGTGCGCGTTGAACAGCAATGGACCGATCGGTGCCTCCGGCCGGCCCATTGCATTCAATGTGTGCGGGTACGCGTTGTACCCCTGTGCGCGTTGAACAGCAATGGACCGATCGGTGCGCACCCATTGACAATGGGCTTGCCTGGCAACGGACGCGTTTTTGAATATTCGAACGAGTCGGTTGCTGGAAATTCAGTTGGTCACCCACAACAATGTTGCAAAATAATGTATGTCATGAAGTTGAAGATTTGAAGGATGCTGTGGGCGTGTTTTGGTGCTGCTATTCCATGGATTGGCCAGATTCAGAAGATGCAAACGACTTGGACCTATCACTTTGGACACAAGGGACAGTATCTGCCTCTCCAGCACATATATATTGCTGCATGTTCCCCTGAGAGCCCACTTGCCTGCACTACATGCTCCAGGACGACATCTGCCACTGCACTGCTGCTGTCTCTGCCCCTCTGGACCCTGCAATGGCACGTACTGTGGAGAGAGCCCCAGCCTTCAGCCTTGAAGAGAACCAGGCCCTGCTGGACAGCCTACTTCCACAGTACAGCAAGCTGTATGGGACACCAGGGGAGCAGGTGAGTGTTCTGTGCACTGCCTTTCTGAATGTGCATTTTGTCTGACTAGCAAGGCTGAGAGTCAGCACACCACTGGCTAGCAGGCTCACTGAGTAGTTGTCACCCCCCATAGTGTGTAGTGACTTGCACTGGACAGGTATGGTGCAGTGACAGTGCTTCTGAACAGGGTTTTACTCCCCATGCTATGATACCATGTAGTGACTTCTGGAAAACTGTCCATGGGCAGCCGTGCACTGCCTGGGTACACCATGTGCCCCTGTGATTGCGACATGTATATGCAACTGTGTCATGCACGGATATGTTGCATGTGTAGTAATGTCCTTATCACTTTGTCATCCTGACAGGCTTCTGCCCATCGGAAGCATGAGATCTGGAAGGACATCGTCCGGGCTGTCCGGTCCGTGGGGGTCTACCAGCGCCGGATCCGCAACTGCCAAAAGAGGTGGCAGGACCTTCGGGGCTGGACCCGGAGGATTGCACGGGTCCAGCTGAAGCTGTCGCCTCCTCGCAGGAGGGGCGGAACACGGACCCTGACCCCCCACATGCTCAGGATCCTGGCGGTGGTCTTTCCAGACCTGGATGGGCAGCTGAAGGCCAGAGAGCAGCAAGGAGGGGTGAGTCAAAGACTGCACTGTGTACTCTGTCTAACATGTTATGTGCCCTCCTCGGGCCAGGTTGAACTGCCACAGTACAGCAGTCATGTTGTCCAGGAGCCATGTCCCTCTATTGTGCACTGCCCACTCCTCATCTGATACCCAGGTGTGGCCCTTACATGCAGGGAATTCTGTCACTTAGGACTGTGTCCTTGCAGTTTGCTTGACTCAAGGTGGGAGACAGCATCTGTTTCCCTGACTCTGTGGTGGGCATCATGGGTGGGTCCATTGCTTACACAATGCCTGTATTCTGACATGTAGGGTAGTGTCACAGGTCTCCCATATGTCCAATAGGTATGACCTGGACAGATGAGGGTTAAGAGGATGTGTTGTGGGGGGGATGTACATGTGCACTTGTGCAGCTCCAGGACTTGCATTCCCCATGACCTACTATTGTGACACAGTGCAGAGTGTTGTTGTCTGGCTGCAAAGTCATACATCACTGAGACAGTGATGTATGACTTTGCAGTCATGCCTCCGCCATGGCATGTGTCTACTGATTGGTGATCCTGCAGGGGAGTGACATGTGCTACATGCACACCATAGTGGCGCTGGCTATCAGGACATGGGTGCATCATGGTGTCTGTCGCTGGTATGCATCACATGCATTTCCTATTTGACTCTGGGCATCCCTTACATCCGTAAACCTGTACTGACTCAGTGGCAAGAGCTGTGATGTGTCCACACCGTGTCCTCTGCACTGTCCAACTACTGTGTACTTGGTGCATGTGTCAACACTGGGGTGTTGCAATCCAACAGACACCAGACAGATGGGTGCAAGGCCATGTGGGATGTGAGTGCCATGCTTGGCATCAGACTGACAATTGACTTCTCCTGTTCAATTAGTGCACTTTTAGCAATGTACAACTAATGATGCCAGGGCTTGCTCTGGGATGTGCTGTGCTCACAGTGGTGTGTGCGTTATGTGCAGGTGACTGATGTCTGTCTGTTTCCCCATTGTTTGCAGATACATCCACGGCCACGGAAGGGGACAGCTCCACGGACCAGGAGGAGCCGGAGAGCCAGACTGGGTCAGCAGCCGAGGAGTGGTCGGAGGGACCCAGTGGCACGGAGGGCGAGGGGAGCCACACCGAGGAGTCCTCAGCAGCATCCACCTCAGCTGAGGACCAGAGCAACTCGGAGGATGACTCCCTTGTGGAGGCGGGTGTCAGCAGCCACCACACCCCAGCTAGTGTTGCTGTCCCCGCCACCACCAGCACCACCACCGCCCTCCCATCGGCTCCCATTCCCCAGGTCCGTGGAGGCTCCCATGTCCGGGAGCGTGTCTCCTTTGGGCCAGGCACCGCACCCCTGCCCCTGTGTCCCCTGCTGCCCTGAGTGAGGAGTCTGTGTACCTCCTTCGCCAGCTCCATGTAGGGCAGACAGCCATGCTGAGTGTCCTCCATGCGCACACCGCGCTGTTGACTCAGCTGGTGTCGTTCATGGAGGGCATCTCATCGGGCATGTCTGACCTACAGAGGGGCAATAGGTCCATGGACTCCTCCCTGACGGCAGCAGTGTCCCTCCTCAAACGGTCCCTCACCCCTCCTGCCTCTGCTCCATCCACACTCCCCAGCACCTTACCCATCCCAGGCACACACACACTGGCACACACCAGCACACACACATCCAGCACACTGACACACACGCCAATGACAAAACGCACACGCAAGCACATTCAGGGGACTGAAGCCAGACTCACAGGGGATGGGGCCCTGGAACACACACACGCATCCACATGCACTGCGCAGTCCTCAGTTCCCTCTCCCTCCAAAGCACCCTCCCTTGCCTCACCTGCAACCCCAAAGTCACAGCAGCTCTTCCTCTGTGACCTCGGCCTCTTCCCCACCGATGAAGCTGCTCCAGCATCCCGGGGGAAGAGGAAGCCCACCCACACGGAGCAGAGTGCCCCTCGCCCCCGGACACCCCTCCCCAGGCGCAGACGGACTGAGGCCCCCACCCGCAAGTCCCCCGGAGTGCTAAGAGCAAGACCCCGCCACCGCCCTGCAGCTCAGGCACAAGGTCTCCGTCCTCCATCCCTCAGGCCCCCACTGCACAGGTGCCCCCACCACACCCTGCCCCAGGTTCCCCCACCCACAGATATACCATCCCCAAGATGCTCCGGCCTTCTCCCCCTGCCACTTGCTCTCCCAGCACCACACCCCCCGCTGCGCTTGTCTGTGCCACTGATGTGGTGAGGGTGTCCTCCCCCTCTGTCCAACCCACCTTGCCTGTTCCCCATTCTCCTCCCCTGGAGGTAGGCACTGCAGTGGAGTCCACTACCGCCCTGTCTGACTTGGGCACTGCAGTGGCGGACCTGTCCACCCCATCTGCAGGGTCCACTGCAGTTGTGCCGGCACCCACGACATCTGTGTCATGCCCCCCAGTTGTGCCGGCACACACCATGTCAGACACCTCCACTGCAGTTGTCAGTGGCTCTCCAGCACCCACCACCCCTTCCCTGACTCCCCCTGGTGAGCCCTGATCCTGTCCCTGCGGTGCCTGGCCTGCCCCCCGGTTGCCCCTCCTAGTGGATTGTCCCTGGTATTGTGCAGGCATGCGTAGGGTGACATCTGCCAGTGTCACCCTGTTTGAACTTTGACAATGGACTGGCCATTGGCCTTTGCTCTTTTTCAGGACTTCGTTTGGCCTCAACACATATGCTGAATAAAGCAACTTTCTTTTCTCTAGTGCTCATGCTTCAGATGTACATGTTGTTGGTGCAGCTAACCATGCCCTTGCTGCAGTGATGGTGATATCTGGTCTCATGATTATGAAGTGTTACTGTGCAGGAACCCATGTGGTCCAGGGGGAATGTGTCCTATCATGTGGTGTATCCATGTCATCAATAGCAGCATCTGAGGGTGTCATGTGTTCAGTATTTGGCAATGGGTTTCCTACTTACATTGGCAATTTCACATCTGTGGCTTCCACCCCTGCACATCTGTTGTGCCTGCCATCGTTGCTTTTGTCTACTTCCCTGACCGTGTTGCCATCTCCAGTGGACATGCAGGTTTGGGCATCAATGGGGAGGGACTCATCCGTGTAGTCAGTGCAACATTGCTATACAAGTGTGTTGGATCTGTGCTGATGATTCCGTTGGCACATCCATGACCAGGCTGATGTGATGGGAGCCCTCATTTGGTGCTAATTGTTGATTGTGTGACCAAGTGCTCAGCTGACATGATGGGGCCCTACTGAGGCAACATATGGCACAGCTTTCCTCACACAGGAGTGGAGTCCCCTCATGGCAGTGTGTACACGTGTGACATTGCCTGCGCCCAAGGTGTGTGTTGTATGTGCATGTCTGTGTGTTCACTTCCATTCATCTGCGCATGCTGTGATCCCTAGTGTTGTACCTGTTTGTGATGCTTGCTGACTTGAGCTATGTTCCCCCAAAGTCTTCTCCCTGTGTTCTCTGTGATGTGGGTGCATGGCACATTACTGGTCATCAGGGTGTCACCCATAGGTGTGTTTGCTGTCAGGGCAGAGTTTGTGTGCTGACGCAGATGGGTCACAGTCAGGTTTCCCTTTGGCACTTGTTGTTTGCCCCTGTCATGTGATTTCCAGTTTGTGTTATCTTTCAGTGATTGTGACACGTTGTGTGTGTGACTGCTGGCACTCCTTAGGGTCCGGGCTGCAATGTTGGTTGTTGTCTATGTGTGTTCTTTGTGGGTGACCTTGGCTTCTTCATTGGTGTGTGACTGTGGCTGGGATCCCATTGGTCGGTGTGGTATTGCCGTCATGTCCATGTACAGCGTAGTGTGCAGTGTGTCAGACATTCAGGAGTCTTGTTGAGTGTCCATGTGTGATGTGTTTCTACACCTTGGTTCCCACCCACCACCCTGGAATAGTAATGGGTGCATGTGCAATGTCACCAGTGCATGTGTACTTCACTGCTGCACATTGTTGGAGGTCGAGGGGTGTGGTCTTGAGTGTGTGCAGATGAGAGTTGTTGCCCGGCTAGTCCCCTGCCTCCATGTTGGCCTTGGCTTACTGGCCATGCTGATTGATTTGTGCTTGTGTAGGTGTGATGGTAGTTAGTTGCTCAGGACACCTGACTGTGGTTCACAGTGTGAACGACATTTAGCTTTGTCATCACAGTGGTATTTTTCTTCAGCCCAGGGTCACCACATTGTGGGGGCCCTGGGGGTGGTGCTGTGGTGTGTCTGTGACTTGCTGTGTCAGTTGTTGTTCCTACGTGCCTGTGTGACATGTGTGTTTTGTGCTCCCTCTCACCTGTCAATGCCTGCTTGCCCACATAGGGGATTTGGATCCATGAGTTACCTTAGTGTGGCAGTGTATGCACATCTGTATGATTGGTATTCAGCTCTCCTCATGTGTTGTGTTGTTGCCTGGGGACACTGGCACCCCCACCCCTCACCTGCTGTGTATGATGACAGTGTTGGTCTGCCTGTTTGTGTTTGTGCATCTGCACCACTGCATTGGCATATCTTGGGTGTGCCATTGGCTGTATGTTGTTTGGTGTGTTTCCCCTGCTGTCCCTGGGACTCCTAGGTCATCGGTCAGCACAGTGATCATGGTTTGTGTGTCCCATTGCTGCCATGGTATGGTATCTGTTCACCTCACATCTGCTGTCTCCACAGGGTATCTGCATTTGTGTGCCCATTGGTGCAAATATGTGGTTCTGCATTCTGATGGTCACTTCTGTCATTGTGTCATTGATGACTGTTGACGGTCTCAGCCACCATGGGTGTTGTTTGTCTGCACATGGCCAAAGGAATGTTTCATTTGCACTGCAGTATTTGGCTCCCCCAATTTATGTTGCAATGGGACACATACACTACTTTGCCACAGATGAGTTTTTGGTTCTGTGACCAGGAATGATCCATGCAGTTTGGCAGTTGCAGCTCTTTCTTTGTCAACAATTACCTTTTGGTCACTGTGATGATGAGGGTGTAGACCCCATTGCCACAATGGTCAAAATGTGCTTCAGCTATGGACCCCACACTTGCCTTTTGGTCACTGTGATGATGGGGGTTTAGACCCCATTGCCACAATGGTCAAACTGTGCTTCAGCTATGGACCCCACACTTACCTTTTGGTCACTGTGATGATGGGGGTTTAGACCCCATTGCCACAATGGTCAAAATGTGCTTCAGCTATGGACCCCACACTTACCTTTTGGTCACTGTGATGATGGGGGTTTAGGCCCCATTGCCACAATGGTCAAAATGTGCTTCAGCTATGGACCCCACACTTGCCTTTTGGTTACTGTGATGATGGGGGTTTAGACCCCATTGCCACAATGGTCAAAATGTGCTTCAGCTATGGACCCCACACTTACCTTTTGGTCACTGTGATGATGGGGGTTTAGGCCCCATTGCCACAATGGTCAAAATGTGCTTCAGCTATGGACCCCACACTTGCCTTTTGGTTACTGTGATGATGGGGGTTTAGACCCCATTGCCACAATGGTCAAAATGTGCTTCAGCTATGGACCCCACACTTACCTTTTGGTCACTGTGATGATGGGGGTTTAGGCCCCATTGCCACAATGGTCAAAATGTGCTTCAGCTATGGACCCCACACTTGCCTTTTGGTCACTGTGATGATGGGGGTTTAGGCCCCATTGCCACAATGGTCATGGGCTGCTTGCATTGTGGGTGCCACACACATATATGTGTGGCACATGTGCTAGGGGGTCACATTGTATGTTCAATGTCATGTTCGGTGTTGTAGGCATTTGACACAGCCTGCTCACACGCTTGTCATGGTGGTGGGGGGATGTCTTAATCTTGCATTCCCTAGGTTGTGGTGTGCTTGTTGTGTCATGCATTGTCCATCCTATGAGTGGGGGTGGTAGTAGTGGTAGGCATCCAGCCCCCCTGGCTAAGGGTGGTAGTAGTGGTGGGCATCCTGCCCCCTGGCTAAGGGTGGTGGTAGGCATCCAGCCCCCCTGGCTAAGGGTGGTGGTAGGCATCCAGCCCACCCTGGCTAAGGGTGGTAG